>OX422213.1:607787848-608105348 GCA_949130495.1 Sambucus nigra | reverse complement strand
AATCTAGCAATAGGAAGCATATGATATGAACATGGAAAATCATCCTATCCTAGACACGAACCAACCCCTCAGTCAACCGTGAAAATCCCTAAAGACTATCAAATCTAAGGGCATCTAAAGGTTTTGTGAAAATATCGACCAACTGACGGTCGGTGGGAACGTAACTCAGGGATACGACTTTATCCTCAACTAACTAACGTATAAAGTGCTCGCGTATCCTGATGTGCTTTGTGAGCGAATGCTGGACTGGATTGCGGGATATGTGTATCGCACTCTTGTTATCACAGGAAATGGTCAAGGTGTCCTGTGAAATCCCATAATCCTCCAATATTTACTTCATCCACAAGAGTTGCGTGCAACAACTCTCGGCGGTGATGTACTCAGCCTCCGTAGTGGATAAAGAGATGGAGTTTTTATTCTTTCTCAACCAGGAGATAAGAGAAGAACCAAAATAGAAACACCCAACAAAAGTGCTCCTATAACCATCTACATCCCTAGACCAATCGGCATCCGAATAGGCGAACAAACGGTCATCGGTATTAAAAGAATACCAAATACCATATGAGAGAGTCCCGCTCATGTATTTGATAATACGTTTTAGAGTGAGTAAATGTGACTCTTTCGGGGACACCTGATATCGCGCACAGACTCCAACACTAAAGGCTATGTCGGGACGACTGGTAGTCAAGTAGAGAAGACTACCTATCATACTTCGATACAAGGTTTACTCTACTTCCTTGCCTTAAGTGTCCTTACTAAGCTTAATAGAAGTACTCATAGGTGTACGTGCATGCTTAGCGGAGTCTAAACCAAATTTCTTCACTAGGTCTCTAGCATACTTGGATTAGGAGATGAACATCCCATCCTCTAACTGATGAACCTGGAGACCAAGAAAGAAAGTAATCTCACCTACTATGCTCATCTCAAACTCAATTTTCTTCTCCTCCTCAAAGTGGTGAGCATGCTGGGAGAACGTGGATCCAAAGACTATGTCGTCCACATAGACTTGTGCAACCAAAATAGCATCGTCATCTCTCCTAACGAATAACATCATATCAACTCCCCCTCTCTTGAAGAAACTGGCTAAGAGATAGGAAGTAAGCCTCTCGTACCGAGAACGAGGTGCTTGCTTCAAACCATACAAGGCTTTCCTCAGATAGTAGATGTGCACTGGGTGCTTAGGGTCTTCAAACCCTTTTGGTTGTTCCACATAAACCTCCTCCTGTAGAATGCCATTTAGAAAGGAACTCTTGACATCCATATGGTATAACTTGAAGTGCATATGACATGCGATGGTGAGTACTAAGCGGACGGACTCAAGCCGTGCAACAGGAGCAAATGTCTCCCCAAAGTCTACACCCTCTATATGTGTGTAGCCTTGAGCGACCAACCTAGCCTTGTTTCTGATTATGGTACCTTTTTCATCCACTTTATTCTTGAAAATCCACCTGGTACCTATCACATTAGTCTCACTAGGTGGGGGGACAAGTTCCCAGATATTATTCTTTTTAAACTGAAGTAACTCATCCTGCATGGCAAATATCCGATGTTCATCCTTGAGTGCTTCTTTATGATTCTTGGGCTCGATTGTGGACGTGTATCAATGATGACTAACAACGTTCTCTAGCTGAGCACGAGTCTTGACCCCTAAAGTGGGATCGCCAACAATGGCAGAAGGATCATGACTCTTACGAACCCAAGCAGGTGTGTTCCCTAACACAGGAGTAGGGTCCACAGGGTGTGGGTGAGGGATAAGTAAATTGCTGCGAGAAAAGTCCTCATCCTCATATTGAAGGTTAGAATCAACAAACATCGAAGGTTCGTCATCTTGTACGGTGACCTTTATTGACTCCATAACCTTAGAGCTCTTCAAGTTAAAAACTCGGTACACTCTAGCGTTGGATGAATATCCTAGAAATATTCCCTCGTCGCTCCAGGAGTCAAACTTTCCTAATTGCTCTCTATTTCATAGGATGTAGCATTTACTCCCAAAGACACGAAAATATGTAAAGTTGGGTTTCTTGCCTGTCCATAATTTATACGGTTTCTTAAGAGTGTGTGGACGCAGGTAAACCCTATTCACCGTGTGGCATGAAATAGACACTGCCTCTTCCCAAAATCTCTTAGCAACCTTACGACCTAGAAGCATATACCTAGCCCTTTCTTGAATCATCCTGTTTTTTCTCTCAACAATCCCATTTTGCTGAGGAGTCTTTATAGTAGAAAACTCATATTTGATCCCAATGCTATCACAGTAAAGATCTACCTTTTCTTCCTTAAATTCAATGCCTTTGTCACTACGTATCCTGTTAATAGTGACTCCGTATTGATTTTGCAGGACACGGCACTTGGTCGTTAAAAACTCTACAACATCAGATTTCTCCCTCAAATAATCTGTAATCGAATAGCTAGAGAAATCATCTAGCATCATGAGGATATACCTCTTACCACCAAGAACCTCAATACGAGTAGGACCCATAAGGTCCATGTGAATCAACTCAAGTACACGAGAGGTGGTAATGGAATGCAACTTCTTATGGGGGCTACGAATTTGCTTTCCCAACTGATAGGGTCCACAAACCGTGAAAGTTGGCTTTCCAAGAGATGGTAAACCATGTACTAGGTTCTTTTTATCTAATTGAGATAAATCTCTAACTTTCACGTGACCTAGACGTTGATTCCACAGATCCATAGGAGTGATCACAGAGCTAGTGCAGACAAGTGAGGATGTGGGCACAGTCCTATAGAAATTATCCTCTGTCCTTACCCCTTGCACTAAAAGTTTATCATCTTGATTATAGATATTACACGCGTCCCGATCAAACTTTATGGCGAAGTCAGCGTCGCCCAGTTGGCTAATGCTGAGAAGGTTTGCTTTCAAACCTTTGATGTACAAAACATTCTCTAGCTTAGGAAATCCTGGTAACTCTACTGTACCTCATCCTACAATGCTATACTTGCTCCCGTCTCCAAAGGTGACTCTACCTTCCTTATAGTCCACAAGGTAGGTAAAAAATGAGACATCACCTATCATATGTCTGGAGCACCCACTATCAAAATACCACTGTGAGGTATTATGTGCTTTGAGAGAGACATGGACAAGAAGGGCCTTTTCATCTTTCTTAGGTACCCAAGAAGTGGTAACCTTTTGTTTACCCTTGTTATTATTGTTGGTATTAGCCGAGATGCGGGAAGCATTCACTGACGGAAAAGACATCCGTCGTAATTCCTCCATCAAACTCTGTGATATGGAAGCTAAAAACTCAACACGCTCTCTCAGACTGGAAAAATTATCAGTATGATGTGGGGGAGAAGTAGTACGTCGTGTCCAACCCAAACTATTACAAAACTCCCTAAGGTGGCCTTTTCTTTTGCAATATGTATAAAAGAACACAGTCTTAAGCGGACCTTGGTTTGATTTTCTTGGTCGAACTCTCCTTTGAGGTTTTTGATGATGGCCATATGGAGTCGTAGTAAACTCAGGAACTGGTCCAGGTGCAATTTGGGATATGGAGGCACCATCATAACCTATTCCCTGCCTATCACCAAAACCTAAAGCGGGACCAAGGAGAATCTTTCCCATCTTTCCAGATTTGTCCTCGATTTGAACCTTGACTTCCCGAGCTCTCTCAAGATCACGAGTAAGCTTAGTTACAAGGTCTTTAAGTTTCTTCCGAGTTTCCGGGGAGGAATGGAGCTCACTCGTAAGACTAGCCACTTGTTTAGTTAAGCCCCCTTTCTTTTTCTCAAAATAACTCTCTCTTTCACCAAACGGTCTCTCTCTTTCTCTAAACAAACTTTCTTTCTCAAAACAGGCAGACTCTCTCTCTCTCTCTTAAGGTAGTGAAGGTGGAAGATTCTCTCTCTCGCTTTTCCTAAATCTTCCTCTAAGGCGGTGATCCTAAGAACTAACGCTTTGTTACGCTTTTTGGTTTTAAATGATTCAGAATACAACTCGTTGTAGGCGCGTTGAAGATCACTCTCGCTCTCACTTGCATCATCCTCCCCCTCACTCACATCATTCTCACTTTCGAGGTTTCCCTGTGAAGCAGCGTCCTCATCGTCGTGAGGAGTACTAGAAGTACTCACATGACTAGCCATGAATGCGGTGAAGTTACACTCATGCGGTGACTCATCCCCAGAGTCAACCGACTCGACCTCACTATCGTCACTAAGGGTAGCATTAAGGACAACTTTGTCCTTTTCTCTGTTCAACCTAGTAGCACACTCAAACGCTCTACGACCCTTACCGTTGCACTGATAGGATCTCTCACTGTCTTTCTTAGGAGGCTCTTTAAAATCTTTTTCATTTTTCTTTTCAAACTTATTTTTCTAAAAATTCTTTTTATCTTTGAAATTTCCATTTTTCTTGAATTTGAGAATTTTCTTGAAATTTTTAGCAAACAGGGCCAAATCATCTAAATCAAAGTCACACTCATAATCAGACGTATCTATCTGTCTTTTTCTAGATGACTCAACTCTCTTTCTTGCCGACCCGTCACTCTTTCTATCCTGGGCATTAAGTGCAATTCCTTTATCTTTAGGCTTGGCAGATTTAGGAAACATATCAATTTCATACATTTGTAAGTCTCCTACAAGTTCCTCCAATTTAAGCGTGTTTAAATTACTCATAGAATTTAGCACAATGACTTTAGGGATTAAATGTTTAGGTAGTGATTTAAGAATCTTTTTAAAAACTCTAGCATAAGGAATGTGTTCACCAAGATTAAAGCTAGTATTAACAATATCAGATAACCTAGCATAAAATTTATCAAAACATTCAGTTTCAAGCATGGTGATAGTCTCAAATTATTAAATTTTGCAGTTTAGACTCTTTCACAGTATTAGTTCCTTCATGAGTAAGTTGCAAAACATCCCATGTCTCTTTTGACGTGGAGCACGTTATTATCCGTTTGAACTTAAATTCCTCTTCAGTCCATGTAGTGACCTGTTTTAAATTAGTCAGGTTATCAACAGTGACGGAGGAAGGTGTCCATCCTCTTTCAACCAATATCCATACAGGTTCATCAATGCCTTTTAATGCAGATCTCATGCGGGCTTTCCAGTATGCATAGTTTGTCCCATCAAAAATTGGCATTTTATTATATCTCCATTATGAACACGCTCTTTTTCAAAAATCAATTTTTTTTTGGAAAATTGATATCTTAGAAAAATTTTGCGAAAAATTACACGGTATAATTGTGTAATTGGCTCTGATACCAATTTGAAGAGTGAGCATTTGTTCAAATAAAGAAATTATTTAATTAAACTCAGTTTTTCAATTAAATCCAAAAGCATGCATCTGGGAGTGATTGAAATAAATATGGATACGCACGAACACTCAATCACAAACCAAAACACACAAATGAGGAAAAAGTCTCCAAAGGGGCAAAACCTTTTTATTTTCACTATAATTTGTAAAAACGATAACACAGGTTACAATGAAAATAAGTGTGACATACAAAATATCCTTGGGTGTCGGTGTTGATGTCGTTGGCTGGAATCTCCCGCAAGAACTCCAGGTGGGAAGCAATGAAGAAGAGAACGATTTCTTCACAAATTACTCCAAGTGAGTAAGTATGATCCTCATGAAGGTTTAACAATTCACATATATAGATGGGAGTGTTTATGTGAATAAAGAATGCTTAAAAACCTTAAAAAGTGAAGTCTGGTTTCTGGATTGTTTTCGCAAAAAAACATGTATGCAAAAAGACTTGGAAAATGTGTAGAGGATGACGAGATATTTATACAAAAATCGAGGCGATCGCTTCGTTCGAACGAGATCGCATTTCGCTTGAATAATGGACAGGTGTTGCTCGAACGAGATCGCGCGACATGCCTATCTCGCTCGAACAACAGTGCAATGTTGCTTGAACGAGCTCATCGACCGAGGCACTCCGCTTTTACACTTAGAAAAATTTCTGCGTTTGATAAAAAAATAATCCAAACTTCAAAAATAATTTTCTAAAAAAATTTCCCAAATATTTATGCAAATATTAAAGCTCCAATAAACCATTTTACCAATATTACGTAGTGGAGTAGTCGGACTGAGCTGAGCAACACGTCGCATGTATCATTATGAACGCGAAGATGATGGATGCATTGGATTCGGATAAAGGCCGTCGAGGATGATCGTGTTGACATGCCAAATTTAGCGATATCAAACATACAAACTGTCATCTAGGGAAAATAGAAAATTCCTAGATTCTACCCCGGACATTTATAAAATTATGTCCTTACATGACATAATTGTTACGGACATGTCACGGTCAAAGATCATGATAAGTTTATAAGGTTTGTCATGGTTATTGATCGTGATAAGTTTGTGACAAGTGTACTTGTCACGAACTTGTCACGGTCAATGACCATGACAAACCTTTGTCACGGTCTTATCACGGTCATTGACCGTGATAAAAAATGTATATTTTTTTTATCACGGTCAATGACCGTGATAAGGCTGACCGGTTGAAGGGTGTAAATTTGACCATTTTCGTGTAGTGTCTTATGTCGAGAGACCTTTCCCTTAACCGTCAGACGTATGCTACCACATTATACCCTGGCTACTTCTTCTCCCTTCCTAGATGGGTCAATGTGAACTCATCTTCTGCCAGAAAGAACTTCTGGACAAACAACATGCACATCTTCCCACGTTGAGACACTTTTAGGGGCCAAGTGAGAGTACCAAGTATATGCTTTATCGGTTAAGGATTTGGAAAATTCCCTTAACCTGAGTTTTTTGTTATTGTAGTGATCCCCCAAATGTTCGACAAAGCATTGGATATGCTCCTTCGAGTTCCCTCTCTTTCCTGTGTACTTCTCAAAGATGGGAGGGATATAGTCTTTCAAATAGATATCATCATTGTACTCCAGTGGGTAAGGCATCCGAAAATTATCGTAAACCGAAGCTACTTCGCTAGCCTATTTCTAGGTAGCTTGGATGAACTTTAACATTTCCTTCTACATTTCTTTTCTCATTTCCTCCATAGCAGATACCGTTAGGGGAAAGTCCAGAGGGACCGCTGGTAGAAAGTTCGTTGCACTTTTAGTAACCAGCCCAAGTGGAATGCCTATCACTCTTGGGCTTCCCACCGTTGGAACAGGAGTAGGTGATATGTTCACTGGGGCAGTACCTGTTGGAACTGCACTCAGTGGGGCTATTGGGGTTGCCACTGGCATCATGAAGGAATTGGCATCGAATCCCTCCAATACCATTGAAGCAATGGGAGTCTACTGAAACTCATAAAAATTACTCATGAGGAGGGCCACTTGAGTTGGCCCCATCCCAGCTTGCGTCACTCCTAAAATGCCTGTCATTATTTGAACTGGAGGTGCATCCACTGGAGGGCCCCATCCCGAGGGACCCCGGTCCTAGATGCCTCTAGCTCTCTCGCAGCTTGCTCTTCATTGCGTTGGATATCATCAACTTAAGTCTACGATTAACATTATTATGTGACATACTCTTTTACTAGAAGAATACTTCCCTCACAGAGTCTCCAAATGTAAGATGGTAGTTTAGATAAGATGGAGGCGTAACCCCTTTTGAGTACAATAATGAGAAGTTAATCGGGAAAACACTCCTGACTAATTATAAAACATTCAATCACGACCCAATAAAGATAAACTCAGTTTGAACTCCCAAATATCTCATGTATAACTCAAAAATATAATGATGAACTCAGAAGTAACTCATTCAAAGAGAGAGAAGTAATCACCCTAGATACACCTTGGCAGGCAGCCAAACACACTAACCCTTAGAAGATCTCCCAATCAGATATTAAAAGCTTCGTAATAAAAGATAACAATAGTGGGTGAGTAAAACTCTATTTCGTAATAAATATATCTCTGATCTCTCTCTAGCAATAACTCTTAAAGAACATCCTCTCCTCAGAAGTGGTTGAGGCCCATAAATAGCCCCCACACCACTCCCGAGGTGCCTCAGTATTTCACAATTAGGAAAGACATCCCTCATACTTTATGTCATGAACATTAAATGCTTGATGGACTAGTCAGCTCCACGTCATGAACATTAAATGCCAAGACATGCCTTTTGCCTAACCACTATGCGTCAGGGGGCTGTCGTCACAGAGGTGTCTCACCAACTGTCTGACAACCCCAAATACCAAGGTGGTTTACTCAAGTACAGATTTAACATTGTTTTGAAGGCTAGTGACATCACCTAAAGTAGATGTGACATTAAGTAGAGGGTTGTTTGGTTCATAACTAATTGCACGATGGAACTCAAGGCTGTTACGTCCAAAATTCCACGATCAATGGTCTTTTGATGTTTTACTAGGTGTATCTAAGATGGCCAGGATAAGCCCCAACACTACCTCACTTCTCAATCCTCCAAACCAGGTCCCTATGAAGTTCCCACGGGGAGGTATTTCGATAGAGCATGAAAGCTCTCCCAGGCCCTATCAGGCCTGGTCTTTCGTGAGTACTGTTTGACCTCACATTAAATGACATTATAATTGTTACATCATTACAATTGTTATAGATCATAGTCAATATAAACAAAAGATAAAACATGTCTAAGTAAGATAACAAAGCTAAATAATGAGCTATCTCGACCAGTTTCTTCACTAGAAGATCTCCCTGAGCTGCCACACTGAGCTGCCTCACTTAAGCTGCCTCGCTTGAGCTGCTTCGCTTAAGCTGCCTCGCTGAGCTACCACATTATGAGCTACCTCGTTTAAGCTACAACGTTGAGCTGCCTCACTACCTTAATCCATTGAGTCTGTTGTATTAGCTGGGGGTATTATCTCTAACCTCGAGATTATCTTCCAGCCCCCTATAACATGTTAGCCACTATTGGTTCCATCACTATGAAACATCACATCATCTTCTCTGATAAAGACCTTCCCATGCAAGGACATAATCACCGATTCGCATTATACATTATTACTGAGGCCCGCAAACATATTGTACTAAATGCATGCCCCCTCTATAATACTAGCGATTCGGGATGCATCGCCTCAGAATTTTCACTGTCTTCCATGACCATCCGGGCCTATGATGGCATTCACCAAGAGGTACTCGAGGACATCACTCTCACTTCCATAATAGGGCCTATTAATTATGATGTCGAATTTTAAGTATCAACATTCGACCCAGTTTCAGCCTCTTGCTCCGGAGGGCCTGAATACACCCCATAGGGGAATTTCCCTCATAAATTCACATTAACGTTACGTTCCCCTTCAACACTGAGGTACTCACCATCCAAGGAGATATAGGTTGGTCCATTATAGCTAATGCTATCAATATCCCTCTCCTAGATACCCATTACAAAAGCATCAATATGCCTCAAAGTATTTCAGGTTGTCCCATTTGCTCTCATGATAAAGGAGGAGTCGATTATTCCTTATATAGATGCCTGAATCATCCAAAATATAGGAAACATTCTCAGGTTCAAACTCAGAAAGAATCAGTAGGGAATGATCAAAGTGTCATCGCTATGGAACATAAGGAAAATGTCGATCTTGGGTACACCCTCAATAGGAAATCCATAACAAGTAACCTCAAAGGTGTCCATCGAGGATGGAATGAACACTTTCATCTCTAGGGAGAAGACTTCCTATAGCATGGTCTTCTCGAGCCGTGGTAGGATAAAACAAATAGATCCCTACATCCTGAAATGGAAATCCTCTACAAAGAAGGTTTATATATGGACTACGGGAAAATCGACTAAATTAATCAGGGTGAATGTAACGTATCATGGGTTACTACAAAAGATGCAGAAACTTACCAGCCTGATCCCAGATAAGGAATACCCCACACTATTTCTTGATAAGATCGCTCTAGTAACGATCTTGAGATTCACTGACTTAACCCCTGTTGAATTCTTCCATGATTAGTGAAACACCTCGACCACCTAAGGCACTACTACAAAGAAAGGACGACTAGTCAGCATCCTTAAGATCAATCTCTTCCTCCGTGTGTCAGACTCTACAACCCTCCTATCTGAAATACTACCTTTGATAGAGCCTCAAGACACGAACAATGAACCCACATGGGATTATAATTGGAACGAGTAACGTCACCATCTGTTGCTGAAAGCCCTATCCGAGGCACGCCCTTACAACGACCATATCACAAACCCAGCTAGAAATCCAAAGTCCACCCCATTGGAAAAAGGGTTCGTCCCAAAAAACATTGTTTTCCCCTGCTTGTACTCAATACCAAGGTCACTAAATGCGCAATAGTCACTTCAAAGGAACCTCGACAGAATCCAGCTTACCTCATCATCAATATCAAGGGAACCACGGTACTAAAAAATTGGACCACTACTGGATGCACCCCAGTACACGTCAAACGGAGGCCCTTTTAATATGTCCTATTACCTAAAGAGTTACCCTTATCCCCTCTCCTAAGATATCTCTTTATAAAGAAGAATTTTTTACTATTATTAATAATGTTCACCATCCCACTGATGGCATAATAAACAACGATTTTGATTACTTATATGTGTATGTTACATGTGATGATTATGAATCCATTGATTTATTAAAATTCACATTTAATAATGTAACTCTGTGGACTTCAAATAATCAAAACACTTACAAAAAAACAAAGTTAAAATAATCACATGTCTCCCAATGAGGATGACATAATTACCATAAACTTGGTCATACCCTAAAACCCGAAATAGTTACAAATAGGTCTATCCCTAAACGAGATCGAATGAAAAGCAGATATCCTCCCCATCTTAGAGAAATTTTTCGGTTGCTCCTACACCGATATGCCTAGCATAAACCCCTATATCATCATGCACTAGATACTCACTCTCTTTGACACCAAACCCATAAAGAAAGGACTCTACATTCCCATACCCCAATGGTACTTGAAAGATAAGATGGAAGTGTAAAAACAACTCAGCGTCAGTTTCATCCAAGTGGTAGATTACCCCAATTGGATATAAAATATCATACTAATACCCAAATCCAAAGGAAAGGTCCGAATTCGAGTAGACTGTAGGGATCTCAATCAGGATTCCTCCAAGGATAATTTCCCTCAGCCACACATCGACTTATTGGTAGCTAGTGAAATAAATAGTTCCCTTAAATCCTTCATGGATTGATTATCCCTAGGATATACTGTTAGATAGTTATGCCCTTTGGTATAAAAAATAGCGGTGAAACGTAGGCCATAGCAGCCACTACCACCCTACACTAACTTATGAATAATGAAGTATAGGTCTACATAGACGACATGATTATAAAGTCTAAGGATCACGAGGGACACATTTCAGCTCTCTGAAAGTTCTTCTAAATATTACGCCTCTTAAAAATAAGGCTAAACTCGCATAAATGAATCTTCGGAGTCACTAAGGGAAAAGTGCTCGTCTTCATTGTTAAAAAATAATTAATCAAGTTAGATCTTACCAAAGGCACAACCAAATAGGAAAAGACCCCGCCCAAAATATAAACATAAGTCAGAGGCTTTCTTGGACAAGTATAGTTCATAAGACGGTTCATTAACCAGCTCACAACCATTTGTGAACCTATTTTCTAAATTCTCAAAAAGGACTCACCCAAAGGGTGGAATGCTCAGAAGGATTCGAGAAAATAAAAGAGTATCTCACTCATCCACCCATGCTAGTACCTCTCTAACCAGGATAACTTGTCTTGCACTACATGGACATAACTAATGTTATTATTGGATCCATGCGAGTACAATACATGGAAGGTTTCCAATATGTGCCATCTACTATGGCAGCAAAAGATAGTATCTTTTGACCTCAAATACAATACCTTAGAAAATCTTGTGTATCCCTCGTATGGATTACTGACAAACTATATCACTAATTGATGTATTTTAGCATAATACTCATCTAGATAATGGATCCACTAAAATATCACATTGAGAAGCCCAATCTGTAGATGAATTGCCAACTAGGTACTAATAATATCTGAGTTTTAATTCTCGTACGTCACACAAAAGTCCATCAAAGGGTGAACCATCTTCGACCTTCTCGCAGGTCAACCCCTGCCAGATGTAGAAGAATACGAGGTATAATTCCTAGACAAAAATCTTTTTGCCTTAAATAATAGATAAACTTGGGGACTATACTTCAACGAGTCATCCAACAAAAGGGAAATTTTCCCTATATCCCCTGACTCACGATGACATCCCACTACTATAAAAATTACATATGATTGCACTGAAAACATAGTCGAGTACAAGCCTTGCATCATGGGACTCAAAATCTCCCTAGAAATGGAATCACCTGCCTCAAGGCCTACGGATTTTTGATCCTAGTCATTAATCTAATACTAGGAAAATGGAATATCTTAGATGAAAGCTCCAACCATATTATTCCTACTTAGAAGAGGTAGTCTCTCGATTCGAGCATCTTAAATTCTAATTCCTCCCAAGGGATAAAATAACTTCGCAGATGCACTTACCACCCTAGCTTCTATGAACGTCATGCAAGAAGGAACTACAAAATCACATTCATCGTAACCAGTAGAAATGCCCCTTCCTACTACTTTGAGGTCCAACCATTGGAAAACGACAATAAGAGCCCTAGTCCGGTACTACGCTTTAGGGAATTTTCTTGACAAAAGACAATACCCATTCAGTGCCTCTCCCAATTATCATCTTAACTTTATAAGATTGGTTATCCATTTCATCATGGGGGCTAAGTATACAAAATTGCGTTCGACAGAATACATTTACAATACGTCACAGAGGACGAAACCCAAGAGATCATAGGCAAAATATATAGTGGAGAATGTAGCCCTCACATGAGCGGTTACACCCTATCCAAAAATATCCTCAAACAATCATACTATTATACCTCCATGAAAAAACGATGGTACTCAATACGTCAAGAGGCGCCTCAAATGTTAGTTATATGCCCCATAACAACATTTGTCTCCCCGAGAACTATACTAGATGAACTCACCCTATCCTTTCTCCACTTTGGGGACAAACATCTTAGAAGTGGTAACCCCTAAGGCCTCCACTGAGAATGAATTTATCCTAGTCATCATTGACTTCTTCACCAAATGGGTAAAAATTGAATCTTAAGCATTCCTAATTGCTAAGAAGTTGTCCAAATTCATATGATGAAATATCATCTTCTGATTTTGTGCACCTCATAAGTTATTATCGAAAATCAGGTCTCACTCAACAAAAATCATGCCCCTATAGGCTTCAAACTAACGGAGCAATCAAAATAGCTAACAGAAATCTCAAGAACATCATAATCAAGATGATTGAGACATATAATGACTAGTCCAATAAACTATCATACTCCCTCTTAGGCTACTGTATGATATTTCTACACTCCATCGGGGCCACTCCATACTCATTAGTTAATGGCATGGCATAGTCCTAACCATCGAACTTGAGGTACCCTTGCTAAGGGTGATGATCGAAAGCCATTTATTTAAAACCGATTGGGTCCAAGACCTTTAATGAAAAACTATCTATCCTTGACGAGAGGAGAATAAAATCCTCGTACCATAACCCGGGCTACCAACATCGTATCACTCAAAAATTAAATAAATTAGTTAAGAAGAGAAGCATTCAATAGAGTGATATCGTCCTGTAAAGAAAATCTCAAGTCAACCTGAATTCTTGAAGGTAAATTTTCACCCAAATGGGGAAGACCCTATCTAGTCACCAAAATAACTCTAGTGGTGAAACTACCATTTGCTGATCTTGATGGAGTCACATTTTCCCAACCCTTCAATCTCGATCGATTGAATAAATTCTTTCCCTGAGCCCCCTAGGGTAAAAAGAGAAAAATGTCCAAATAATCGATCTTCGGGTGAAGGGAAGAGCATGTAATCCTAAACACATTACCAATCCTACACCAAAAAGCCCACTTTTCCACCAACCTTTCGCTTGAAGTCAGCTAAAAGACTTTAAGCCCCAAACTTTTTCCCATTTAGAGATATCTATGTAGATGTGATTCTCCGCTCTATTTTTATCAGAGACATTCATATACAGAAAGATAATTTTCTTTGACTATGAGATAAATAAATAACCCAATATAGTACTTCGGTCCCGGTTTAAATAAACACCAAAAAACCCATGTTACAGGAAAAACATGTCTATGGTCATTGTGCCCTCACTCCCAAAGAGTTGGCACAATTTAAATAAGCTAAAAATCAAGTAATAAGACAATATTGTAAGGAATTTTAAATACTTCACAGGGACATTGTTATTTAAACTACACACAGGCTAATCCCGAGAAAAATAAAAAAATTAATCCTCAAAAGGGAAAATACACTACCCCTATACACTTCTCCCAGAAAAAGAAACAATAAAACTCAATTCTACCCTCGAATCACCCCACATCTCGGGACAAGGATCATCGAAACACACAGACTCCCTTAGGGCTCCGCACAAAATAACACCCTATTCTAGGTAAAAGGACGAAATTCCAATTCTAATCTCCCTCGATCACCCCGCATCCTGAGACAAAAATCATTAACAATTATACTCGCTAAAAGATACCAGCAAAAGGATACCTTATTTTTGGTGGAAGGACGACATCGCAATTTTAAAACGTTACTTCAAAGTGATCTCGCCCTATCACATACATGAGAAAAATGAGACTTACCTCTTCCATTCTAATATTCATTAAAAAATCTAAGGCTCTCCATCAAACTGATACAGTGCCTCTCTCCTCAAAAGAGCAGTTTAAAAAAGACGGGGAACTTTTGTTTTCACATTTATAATTTCTTTATTTTATTATCTTCACCTTTTTATATTTGATTTTCTTATACTGGCAGAAAAAGTGTATGTAAGTGTGTCATCACTATTCTAATAAAACAATCTCAGGCTCATGTCGTATCTCCTCAGGTTATTTTATTATCTTCTTAATTTTTGTACCATTTTTTTAAAGGATCTTTAGTCCAATTCTGTCCATATTCCACGCCATTCATAAATTGAGTGAAGAAAAGCAAAAAATAATATATACTCAAATAATCCCTCGAAAGAGGAGGTATCCTTATTTATATACAAGATGCATAGAACGAGAATCCCCAGGGAAAATAGAAATATATCTGGGATTTCTCGTGTTCCTCCTAGAGGAACGTATTGCTCACACTAAAGAACAAATCGAAAATGGTCACAGAAAATTGGTCATGGACTAGAACCGTGACAAAATGGTCACGATCGAAGATCATGACAAGAGTCAAAGTGCCTGTGACCATATCTATGACCACTCACAACCATGACATAAATTGGACATGGTCACAACCATGGGCCGTGACCACCGCAGTCCATGACAACACCGTGACAATCATGATGCCAAAATTCCTACCAACATTGGTCACAGCCTAAGACCATGACAAAGTCCATGAACAAGCTAAGATTTTTAGTTGATATTGGTTATGTCTTTGGGCCATGCCCATTTTAAAAGGGTTGAAATTCTGTTACTAAAGCCGTTTTTTAAAAATAAACTATTTGAGTAACTCCGATTTGTTTTTTGAAGAAACTCTTTTCTTGAAAAACCAAAACTATTTGAACACAAGATGTGTTTAACAAAACAGTATGTACGAGATCTATTCAAGATTTTACTAACAAGTTTATAAAACAGTTTTAAACAAACATTAAAACCCAGCACAACCAAGAATGAGATGAGAAGATGTAGGAAGATTAAGTACAAGATTTTTACGTGGTAAAACCTCACCCATTGAGGAAACATCCACGACTCCCTCTATGGAGTAAAACAAAAAATCCACTATAAACAGATTTAACAGTTACAAACTATATAACAAACATGCATACAACTCAGACCTATATAAGTTTAGGAATGTACCCTCTGGTGTCCTTATAACTTCTCTGCAGTTCTGATTGTTGATGTTGTCCTCTCAGCTTGTTAACTCCAATTTGTTCAAGCTCTTTACGTCTACTCTTTTTCTCAAGATCTTATTATCAACACTTTTCGTGTTGTAGTGTGAAAGTGTTTGTGGAGGTGATTTCTAACACATGCATGCACACACACACACTTATCATGTACAAACAGTCCTAGCAAATTACATACAAGTCTATATGCTATGAGTTTTATTTTTCACTCTTCTCACAAAACTTAACCTTTTTTACCTTTAAAACAATTCCAGAATCTATGGATACCTTGCTTAGAAGACAGTCAAGGTCTTAATCAATCTCAGAGTTTTAAAAAGATTTTCGAGATTGAAAACCTCCAAGTGTGATTCCAAACTAGGTCTAAGGTCTTGTTTTAAGAGAACTAGAAACATAAAACATTTTTGTTGATTTCAAAGTAAAAAACATTTACAGAAAACGAATCAACAAAATATTTGTCAAGATGAGAAACAAACATGCAAACTAAGTGTAATATATCATGAAAAACTCAGATCTGAAAATTTCTATATACAAGAACAACAGATCTAAGAAAATGATTAAGTTGGAAATAAGATCCAAAGAAGAAGAGGTTACAACAACAAACCAACTCTCAAAACATCTCTCAAAAAACACTCAAACACTCAAGGTTGTGTTTGGTAAAGTATAGAGGTTTGAATGTTTGTATTTGGTTTGAATTGTGTAGACGATTTAGGGTTAGGGTTTCTAACTCTTCCTCTCTCTTCTGGTTTCTCTCTTCTCTCCACTCTCTCTTTCTTTTTCTCTCAAATGACGAAAATGGCAAAAGTTCCTGAAAGCTGAGTTAAGGGCTCCTTTTATAGGAGGCTGAGAAGGTTCGAGAACGAGGGCCAAAATCAAGGGGCCAGATTGAGTCAAGATGGATTGACTAAGATCCAAGGGCGTACGATAAGTGGTGGTTAAAACACTTCTGATTGGTTCAAAAGGTAATCACAGGGATTATGATAGAAGACATGCAGATCGTTGATCACAAATGATCCAAGGGTTGAAAGCAGGCGTAGTTTTACTCTCTTCAAAGAAACAAACTTCTCACCAATCAGAGGGCGACAAATGTTGGCCAATAACACGAGATAAAACGCGCGTCTAAAGTAATTACAAAGTAAACCCTGAAGTCTCTGCCGCTTTTGGTTTCTACCCAAACCAACTTTTGAGAGTTAAACCAATATTTCTAAAATAACATATTTACCCCATAACCTTTTAAAACCAAGTTTTATTAATAAAACCATATTTTTAAAATGTTTCAAAAAATCCCAAAAAATATTTAAAAATCAAATTTAGGGATTTAAACACACTCAACATATGTACACACACTAATATGCAACATGACATGTAAATGATATATTCTACTGTGTGTGAGTGTTGGTAATTAGGTCTAGATCCCTTCAATCAAAGATGAAATAGAAATGCAAGCTCTGAGGTTCTTTGGTTTTTAGGTTAGATAAAATTTTGTCACAATTTCCAAACTAGATGAGCACTTATACAATATAGACTCAAGTGAGTCAAGAGTATAAGGGCTTCAATCTACCCCTTTGGAAATATGAGACAAAATCTCCTTTGAGTCAACTAGGACTCGTAGGGCAACAAAAAGATATGAAAAACCTATTCTTATAAAGATTCTATCTACCCAAATCCTAGAAAGCAAAAGTACATAACTCAACTATTAACAATTGAATACCCTATTACATAAGTTGAGTATGACTGTGCAGAAACCTGCAATAATCACTAAGATCAAGCTGTTTAGCATATATAAACAATCATTAGAGACTCAAATTTCTCCCCCATTTTGGCTCAAATGTACAAAGGGAAAAACTTGGATAATCAGCGAAAGTATTACTCATCACAAACCATACCAATAGATTTAGGTAAGGAAATGAATCTATTATAATCAAGAGGTTTGGTGAACATATCTGTGAGTTGCAAATCAGTAGGAAGATAATTGATTTCTAATTCCTTAGTATCAACCAATTCACGTATAAAGTGATGTCTAATTTTTATGTGCTTTGTTCGCGAGTGTTGAACAGGGTTTTTGGAAATATTAATCGCACTTTGATTATCACAATAGAGATGCAATTGGTTTTCTTGAATACCATAATCACTTAGCATTTGTTTAAGCCACAGTAATTGAGCACAACAGCTGCCAGCGGCTATGTATTCAGATTCGGCAGTCGAGAGTGATGTGCAGTTTTGTTTCTTACTACTCCATCCTACCAAGTTATTACCTATATAATAACATGCTCCTGATGTGCTTTTACTATCATCAGTACACCTAGCCCAGTCAGCATCACTGTACCCAATTATAGTGCTTGGTGTGTCATTAGTGTACCAAAGTCTTAGATTCAGAGTGCCTTTTACATATTTAATGATACGTTTAACAACATTCAAATGGCTCTCTTTAGGGTTATTTTGATAACGAGCACATACACACACAACATACATAATATCAGGACGTGAGGCAGTAAGATATAGTAAGGTTCCTATCATACTACGATATAGAGTAGGATCTACGGATTTTCCATTTTCATCTTTAGAAAGTTTTAACGTAGTACTCATGGGCGTTTTAGCATCTTTAGCACTCTCAAGGCCAAATTTCTTTACTATCTCTAAAGCGTACTTGGATTGCGATACAAATAATCCTTCTAAATTTTGTTTGACTTGGAGGACTAAGAAGAATTGTAACTCCCCCATAAGGGACATTTGAAATTCCTTATGCATAGTTTCAGAGAAGGATTTGACTTCTGAGGGAGAAGTTGATCCAAAGATAATATCGTCAACATAAACTTGAGCAATAATAATGTGTTTGTCAAAATGTTTGACAAAAAGAGTTTGATCATTTCCACCTCTTTTGAAACCTTTATCTAAGAGGAAACTGGAAAGACGCTCATACCAAGCTCTAGGTGCTTGTTTAAGGCCATATAGAGCCTTTTTGAGACGAAATACATGATTTGGATATTGAGGGTCAATGAACCCTTTAGGTTGTTCTACATAGGTCTCTTCAGTCAATATTCCATTAAGGAATGCAGATTTGACATCCATTTGGTAAAGTGTAAAATGCATGTGGTAGGCTATAGCAAAGAGAACACGAATAAATTCTAAACGAGTAACAGGAGCAAAGGTCTCGTTAAAATCTATTCCTTCAATTTGAGAGTATCCTTGAGCAACTAATCTAGCTTTATTTCTCATGATTATCCAATTTTCATCAGACTTATTTTTAAAAATCAAACGTGTGCCAATAACCTTTTTGTGATCAGGACGAGGAACAAGATACCAAACATCATGAATAACAAATTGAAGAAGTTCTTCCTGCATAGCAGAAATCCAGTGAGAGTCATTCAATGCCTCATTTACATTCTTTGGTTCCACTAGGGAAACAAAACATGCATAATGTGCATAGTTTCTAAGTTGGGATCTTGTACGCACTGGTTCACTAGGGTTACCAACTACGTTATTTATGGGATGATCTTTAGAAACCCAATTAGGTACCTCAGGTTAGGCCTGTAAACGGATCGGATTCGGACCGGATCAGGCAAATCCAAATCCATATCCGTTTATGTTAAACGGATTCGGATCTGATCCGTTTATTAATCGGATCGGATCAGGCAAATCCAAATCCATATCCGTTAATATTAAACGGATTCGGATCGGATCCGATTATCCGATTATCCATTTATCTTAAACTTGATTTGCAACATTTTTATTTTCAACTCTTATTTCATAAATTTATTTTGCAAATGTTCCATAAAAATAGATAATGAAATAGAGAACTATTATAATAAATATGTAAAATATGTATATATAATATTATTAAATACAATATATATTAATGAAAAATATATTATATATAATTTATATATGTATATTAAAAATATTAATCGGATCGGATTATTAACGGATCGGAGCATATGAATCCAAATCCGTTCCATTTAATAAACGGATAATCGGGTAATCGGGTAATCGGGTAATCGGATAATCGGATTTTAGGCATGATCCATATCCGCTTAAACGGATCGGATTCGGATTCGGATTCGGATAAAATCCGATCCATTGATAGGCCTACCTCAGGTGTCTCAATTGGTAATGAATCATCTATTTCAGGAGAGTTATTTTCTAAAATGTTTGTAGGCTCTTCCTCAATAGTTGATTCACCAGTCTTACTCTCTACAGAAGTGTCACTCACAATTACATTAATGGATTCCATCAAGGTTTTAGTGCGAAGATTATACACTCGATAGGCTCTACTGTTAGGCGAGTATCCTAAAAATATAGCTTTATCTCCTCGGCCCTCAAATTTGGATAAGTGTTCCCTATCTTTGCATACATAACAAGTACTACCAAAAGTTCAAGGTACTTAAGATTGGGCATTTTCTTGTACCAAAGTTCGTAAGGAGTTTGTTTGGAATTCTTTCTAAGATAGACCCTATTTATGATGTGACATGCAGTACGAATAGATTCTACCCAAAAATACTTAGGTAAATTCTTGGCATGTAACATAACATGTGACATCTCTTGAAGGGTACGATTCTTTCTTTCGGCAATCCCATTTTGTTGAGGAGTCTTAGGAGCACTGAATTCATTTTTGTAACCATTATAGTCACAGTATTCAATAATACCAGTGTCTTTGAATTCACCACCGCTATCACTACGAATTCTATTTACTTGAGTGTCCTTTTCATTTTCAATCCGCAGAAGAATTTTTAAGAATGTTTGAAAAGTGTCAGACTTTTGTTTTAAAAAGGCTACCCAAGTAAATCTGGTGAAGTCATCAACCAAAACTAAAATATAACTGTGTCCACAAAGACTAACAGTTTGGGAGGTACCCATTAGGTCCATATGGATGAGCTCCAAGGGATTTGAGGTAAGAATATCATTAACTTTCTTATGAGGTGCCTTAACAATTTTACCTTCCTGACATGAACCACAGATAATGTTAGGAATGGGTTTGATTTTAGGAACTCCTCTAACTATTTCTTGAGAGGTCAGTCTACTAAGATTATCGTAATTTATATGACCCATTCTGTTATGCCATATCTCGTTGTCATCCATTCTGGCAACATTACAGATTTCAGATTTATTCATGACAGTATAGCAATTGTCAGGAGTTCTGAATCCTGTAATTATGCATTCACCTTTATCATTTAAAATTTTGCAATTGTTCTTTGAAAAGGTAACAGTATGATCTGAGTCACAAAATTTCGATATGCTAAGTAGATTTGCCTTAAGACCTTTAACTAGAAGGACATTTTCAAGAACAGGAAGTCCATCTTCTTGGAGAGTTCCTTTGCCTATGATTTGAGATGAAACTCCATCACCAAAAATGACTTTACCACCAGCAAAGTTAGTTTTGTTTAAAAGTTTAGTTTCATCCCCAGTCATGTGCTTAGAACATCCAGAGTCTAAATACCAACCAGATGATGTGTGTTCAGCTTTTAGAGCAGTAACAACTATGTTACACTTCATCTGAGGGAATAGATCATCTTTTCTAACCCATATTGCTCTAGTTTTCATTTTGCGCTTGTTAGCTCTCAATTGATAAAATTTGCGAGCATTAGATTTTTGTTGAAAAATGTTTTGAGCATGATTTTGAGTTTTATGAAAACATGAGCGTTTGGTTTAGGAAAGTGCTAAGGATTCCTTCTAGGAAATGTTCTCTTAGTTTTGGTCTTTCTCTTCCTATAATTAGAGTTTTTGTCAGGTTGTCTAGGAAGTACATAATTGTTTCAGTTCCTTCTAGAATACTTAAAGTTATGATAAATAGGAGAACTATAGACAGGTGTAACTAGTCTCCTAGCATAGCAACTATCAAAAGAGTGATCGTATATATCACAGTAAGAGCAATAAAGATTGCTCAAGATTGGGGTCTCCTTAGGAAAGTCTCTAAACAAAGGTTTTTAGAAGTTTTGAGGTTGAGCTTTATTCCTAGGTGTGACAGTCTTGAATGTATACTCACTCTTCCTAATAGAGGGGCATACGTATTTAGCCTTAGATGAACTTTCATGTTTAGAGCAACTTGATTCCCCAATGTTAAAATTTTTATGTTTTGAATCAAACTCAGTTTTTAGAAAATGAAAGTCTGGGCATGTTTCAATAGGTCTTTTGCCTCCTGACACAAACTTGATAGTTTCAAAAGATTTTGTTTGTGTCTTCAAATTGGGGAAAAACCCTATTCCAGTTCAATCAACAGAATTGGTTTTTGATTCAGCAAAAAATTCATCAAAACAGTTTGAATTATTTTCAAATTTTGTAAATTTTTTGAAAACAGTTGCTGTCTTTTCTTTAGTTTGTTCCAATTCTAACAATGTCCCTTTGTATTTTTTCTCCAGAGTTTCATTTGTTTCATTTAAATTTCTGAGTTTTTGATCAAACATTTTGATTTCTCTTTCATGAGTCAAACATTGGGTAGTATACTCTTCAGCATTCAGTTTAACCATTAGGCTTAGATCTTCTAACTTCTTAGTAAGATCTTTCACAATCTTTTCAAGTTTAGTGCTTTTCTTGAGAGTTTTAGCATAGAGAGTGTGAATATCTGGGAGGTCTTCATTATTCGAGTCACTAAGTGTAGTGTGTGAGGTGACCCCTAGGGCTTCATTCTTTGTTCTCACACACCCATTGACATCGTCATTATCGCCTTCCCTTTGACTCACACACCCCGAGGAACAAATAGCAATATTCTCAGTAATTTAAGCATCTAAACCAATAACAGAAGTATTCGAAACATCAGAAGTAGAATTACTATATTTATCCTCATTAACAAACACAGGCATATCATCATTACAGATAATCTTGGCAAAGAAAGACATGCAAGGGTCAAAAACATCAGATGACTCAAGTTCCTCATTTTCAGATTCACTTGAATCATCCCATGTCTTGCAAATGTTGGCCCTAGTGTGTTTGTTTTGAGTGTTCAAGTTAACGCTACAGTCTTATGCAATGTGTCCTAGTTTACCACATCTATAGCATTCAGTCTTCTTAAGGTCTCTGTTAGGTCTAGTGTGAGAGTCCTTGTGATTTTTGTCATGGTTTTTCTCATGAGGTCTGTGATTGAAAGGAGTTGGATAATTAGACTTGCCTTGTTTATTTGCCATGTTGTTTCTAAATTTAATGATTTTCTTAAACTGTTTTGATATTAAGGCAATCTGATTGTCCAAACTCTCTATATTGCATTCCTCATCAGAATCATCATTGGAAGTATTAAACTCAGGCTTAATCAATTTAGAAGAGAAGCTTAAATTGGAACTAGTCTGTTTCCTATGGGACTGGGTTAATTGTTTCTTAAATTCCAGTTCCATTTCCACAGTTCTTAACTTACTACTGAGTAGTTCAGGAGTGAGATTAATATCACACATTTCCTCAATAGCATATCTTTTGTTATCAAATTTCTGTGGTAATGATCTCAGAATTTTAGAGACAATTTCTTGTCTGTCATATGTTATCCCATTAGCATGCAGTTTGGTCACAATATCAGTCAGGTTCATATAGAAGTCATCAAATGACTCAGTCTCAGACATAATTAGGGAATTATACTGTTGAATGAGAATTTGATTTTTAGTAGCCTTAACTCTAGTGTCACCTTCATGAGCAGTAACTAAAGTGTCCCAAGCTTCCTTAGAAGTGGTACAGGATGAGATTCTTTTTAACTCATGTTCATTTATAGACATAAATATAGCATTCTTTCCTTTGTTATTACTTCGAGAAACTTTTTTCTCTTCTTGTGTGAACTCACTTAAAACTTTCTTAACCCTCTCACTACTTCCTTCAGTGGCTGGTTTTGTAGGAAAAATGTAACCATTTTCAACAATGTCCCAGACATCATCTCCCAGAGTTCCTTGAATGAAAGCAATCATTCTTACTTTCTAGTAAGCAAAATTGGTTCCATCAAAGATAGGAGGTCTGGTCAAGTTACCAAATCTTTCATTTTTCTCGTCCATATTTGATTTTCAGAAAACAATTTCAGAAACAGAGGATCTCTTTAAAAGAAGTTTACAAAGCTCTGATACCAATTGAAATTCTGTTACTAAAGCCGTTTATTAAAAATAAACTATTTAAGTAACTCCGATCTGTTTTTTGAAGAAACTCTTTTCTTGAAAAACCAAAACTATTTGAACACAAGATGTGTTTAACAAAACAGTATGTACGAGATCTATTCAAGATTTTACTAACAAGTTTATAAAACAGTTTTAAACAAACTTTAAAACCCAGCACAACCAAGAATAAGATGAGAAGATGTAGGAAGATTAAGTACAAGATTTTTACGTGGTAAAATCTCACCAATTGAGGAAACATCCACGACTCCCTCTACGGAGTAAAACAAAAAATCCACTATAAACAAATTTAACAGTTACAAACTATATAACAAACATGTATACAACTCAGACCTATATAAGTTTAGGATTGTACCCTCTGGTGTCCTTATAACTTCTCTGCAGTTCTGATTGTTGATGTTGTCCTCTCAGCTTGTTAACTCCAATTTGTTCAAGATCTTTACGTCGACTCTTTTTCTCAAGATCTTATTACCAACACTTTTCGTGTTGTAGTGTGAAAGTGTTTGTGGAGGTGCTTTCTAACACATTCATGCACACACACACACACACTTATCATGTACAAACAGTCCTAGCAAATTACATACAAGTCTATATGCTGTGAGTTTTATTTTTCTCTCTTCTCACAAAACTTAACCTTTTTGACCTTTAAAACAATCCCACAATCCATGGATACCTTGCTTAGAAGACAGTCAAGGTCTTAATCAATCTCAGAGTTTTAAAAAGATTTTCGAGATTGAAAACCTCCAAGTGTGATTCCAAACTAGGTCTAAGGTCTTGTTTCAAGAGAACTAGAAACAGAAAACATTTTTGTTGATTTCAAAGTCAAAAACATTTACTGAAAACGAATCAACAAAATATTTGTCAAGATGAGAAACAAACATGCAAACTAAGTGTAATATATCATGAAAAACTCAGATCTGAAAATTTCTATATACAAGAACAACAGATCTAAGAAAATGATTAAGTTGGAAACCAGATCCAAAGAAGAAGAGGCTACAGCAACAAACCAACTCTCAAAACATCTCTCAAAAAACACTCAAACACTCAAGGTTGTGTTTGGTAAAGTATAGAGGTTTGAAGGTTTGTATTTGGTTTGAACTGTGTAGACGATTTAGGGCTAGGGTTAGGGTTTCTAACTCTTCCTCTCTCTTCTGGTTTCTCTCTTCTCTCTACTCTCTCTTTCTTTTTCTCTCAAATGACGAAAATGGCAAAAGTTCCTGAAAGCTGAGTAAAGGGCTCCTTTTATAGGAGGCTGAGAAGGTTCGAGAACGAGGGCCAAAATCAAGGGGCCAGATTGAGTCAAGATGGATTGACTAAGATCCAAGGGCGTACGATAAGCGGTGGTTAAAACACTTCTGATTGGTTCAAAAGGTAATCATAGGGATTATGATAGAAGACATGCAGATCGTTGATCACAAATGATCCAAGGGTTGAAAGATGGCGTAGTTTTACTCTCTTCAAAGAAACACACTTCTCACCAATCAGAGGGCGACAAATGTTGGCCAATAACACGAGATAAAACGCGCGTATAAAGTAATTACAAAGTAAACCTTGAAGTCTCTGCCGCTTTTGGTTTCTACCCAAACCAACTTTAGAGAGTTAAACTAATATTTCTAAAATAGCATATTTACCCCATAACCTTTTTAAACCAAGTTTTATTAATAAAACCATATTATTAAAATGTTTTAAAAAATCCCAAAAAATATTTAAAAATCAAATTTAGGGATTTAAACACACTCAACATATGTACACACACTAATATGCAACACGACATGTAAATGATACATTCTACTGTGTGTGAGTGTTAGTAATTGGGTCTAGATCCCTTCAATCAAAGATGAAATAGAAATGCAAGCTCTGAGGTTCTTTGGTTTCTAGGTTAGACAAAATTTTGTCACAATTTCCAAACTAGATGAGCAATTATACAATATAGACTTAAGTGAGTCAAGAGTATAAGGGCTTATGGTTGTAGGTCATGGTCCAGGGTCGTGACGACAATGCATGATCAATTTAGTTTTTTTCCACGTCATCAACATGGTCATGTACGTAGACTGTGACCATGTTGATAATGTGGGAAAAATTAATTGGTCAGACCTTATATTCAAGGTCTAGGGCCGTGACCACGTCCTTTAGATAAGGGGTACCAAGCTCATCCGTCAATTTCACTCTTGGCGTCTCTGTCTAACATCTCAAACTCTTACCCTCTCTATACTATCCGACTGAACTCTCTCTCTCTTTATACACTCTTTGATCGATCTGTGTCTCTCTGGCAATCCGCATTCTCTGGTCGACCTCTCTCTCTCTGAAATCTAAGTTTCGCTTCCCTCTCTCTCTTTCTCTCTCTCTCTCTCTCTCTCTCTCTCTCTCTCTCTCTATATCTATATCTATATATATATATATATATATATATGTGTGTGTGTGTGTGTGTGTGTGTGTGTGTGTGAATGTATGTGTATGTTGTCTCCCTCTAACTTCCCTCACTCTTACTCTCTCTATACTCTCCGATCGAACTCTCTCTCTTTCTATACACTCTCCGACCGATCTCTATCTCGCCGTCAACCTTTATTCTCCGGTCCACCTCTCTCTCTAAACTCTCAGGTCCGCTTCCCTCTCTCTCTCTATATACCATGTATGTATGTATGTTTATATGTGTGTGAATGTAATTGTATGTGTGTGTATGTGTATGTATGTCTGTGTGTGTATGTGTATGTGTATGTGTATGTGTATGTGTATGTGTATGTGTATGTGTATGTGTATGTGTATGTGTGTGTGTATGTGTATGTGTATGTGTATGTGTATGTGTATGTGTATGTGTATGTGTATGTGTATGTGTGTGTGTGTGTGTGTACTTAAATACACAATAATTTTTTTAAACTAATTTAATATTCCCAATTCATAAACCCTAATTAATGGAAAATTTTCCTAAGTTTAAAATTAGTTGAAAATACCCTAATTATTAAAAATATCGCAATACCCAATTCTTAAAACCTAATTAGTGGAAAATACCCAAATACCTAAATACATCGATAAGTTTATTTTATTATAAAACTAATTGAGTGGGAAATTATCCCAATTAGTGTATTACTTTATTTAGGCCTTAGATGTTTAAGAGAATAAGTGGGTTGGAGGGGAGCTTAGTAGTGCCATTATCCCTTTTTAAAAATTACCTAAACAATAAACCGTATTCCCTAATTCCTAATTCCCAATTCCTAAACCCTATAACCTTAAAACGAAAAATTTAGACACTAATTAGTAACCATAAAACATAAACCATAAACCCTAAAACTTAAGCCCGAATCAATAAACCCTAATAACGAAACCCAAACACCTAAACCCTAAACCCCAATACTTAAACCCTAAAACGTAGACCATAAATACTAAATCGTATACCCTAAATTGTAAATTAAAAATTATAAGTCTAAAGCCTAATAGATAAAACCCAAAACATGGAAAAATTGATATTTAAGATTTGGATCCCATTTGTACTAAGCCCTAAAACTTAAGCCCAAATCAATAAACCCTATTAGCTAAACCCAACCACCTAAACCCTAAAACCTAATAATTGAAACCTAAAATGTAGACATATGTGTTTTATCGTGTAAACGGTAAAAGGTGTACCAGATAATTGTTACTTGTTGGTTTGGTTGTTTGATAGTGATGTTGATTGATTGGATTGATAGTACACATAGACTTTCAAACTATTGCCATACTCTCTCATAATAAACTCTAACAAAATGTGTCTTAACAATTACCCTATCTAAATGTAAGTGTATCAGGGGCTTCCTTGTTTGGATTTCACGTCGATGAGACGTCCTATGCACCAGGTTTAGAGAAGGGTACTTGTCCCGAGCTAAAACCTTAATCAAACTACCATACCCTTACGTAAATGGTCTAATTTATGATAGTTTATATGTAGTGATACTAATCCTTTATCTCGTTATGAAATGGTAGGTTGAGGTTTGCAAGGTCTTAATGAAATGGACATGAAAATTGGTTATGCGCACATTCATTTGTACGGTTCCAATTTACATCCGTTAGCATAGGAATTATATGTTAAAATAAGATAAAATTAAAGTCTATAAGTTGAAAAACAATAACTAGTTAATTATCAATAAGAGCCATTACTTGTAGGACTCATATTCATACATTTATATATTTTTTTCAGGAAAATTGAGGCACAATGATAATCAATGGAAATAAGAGTATGTGAGGTTGCAATTGGACCGCACTTATACCTATTTTATTAATACGCACCATTAGAGGGTACTACTATTTATAATTATGTGAATAAGAAGATCTAATAGTTTAACTACCTTACAAATCATGTAGTTCATCGCCAGCAAGAGTATGTGTTCGATCGTATTCTTTTTTTTTTCACTAGAAAGTTAAGAGGAGGCTATAGAGAATATACTATACGTACATAATACCGACATAAACCTAACCTTTCTTACGCTATCACATAAGGCAAAATAAAACATTCACCCATTGTCGATACCACTATGTATAGAGAACATTGACCAGTTATGTGATGTTTCGTGAAATGTGCATGTTAAATTTAATCTTTATAATAGTTGAAGAAGATGGGATTTTGAGTTCATGTCACGGGCATCTATATATCAACCATAGATAATTTTCCTCCTAGTTGTCTACATACAAAATTCCACGGGTTTTTAAAAAGTAATACCGAATGGATGGACATTAGGTACATTGAACATATTTTAAGATCTTATTATGAGAAGGTATATACATATATATAATCATAAACATTATTAATTTGTTATCATTCATGTTTTTATAATGATTTCGTCAGTTACTATTTTTTTATTGTAGATAATGTCGAGCAACAATGGACAAAACATACCAAGTGATGAGGTGACACGCTAACTAGGATTCTCATCTCTTGCACGCCAATAATAATTCTCATAACCACATGGTGAGAAATTATCTACTCCACTATTGGCTCATTCCACTACTCCATCTACAAGTAAGCAACAAACCTTTCTTACTCCGACGACCCCACTTATCACTCCCGGTACCTCCCGAGCAAATGGGAAGAATCCTATTGGGTTCTCCCTTCCCAGGAATAATCCCATTGCTGATAAAAATAACTTATAGATATTTAAATCTCAGTATTCATCTCTTGGGAAAATGAATATGGGAGTCAGGGTAACAGATAACTGAAATGTAATTTATCAAGCCATCAAGGATGGTATTTATGACCAACTTTGCAAGCATTTTTCATTCCCCGACAATTCAAAGTAAAGGGTTCTTTCTCAGGTTAGTGAACAACTGAGAACATATCGAAGAAACCTTTAATAGAGACATTTACCGAAGGGGAAGCGAGCTTCGACATTTTGATTCTACGAGACAAAGTGCCTTTAAATGTTAAAATATCTGTTGATCAATGGAATAAATTTCTAAAAAAATGAGGCGATGGGAAAAAAGTTGGTCTAGAAGGAGAAGAATAAATAAAATATGAAAAACCAATTTGATATCCACGGGTTGGCCTCTAAATCATATAAAGATTTGAAGAGTGAATGGTCAGATAAGATAAAGGACGGTCCAAATCCCAGGAAAAAAACTAATCGGGACAACTTGTATCTGCATTACTGATGGGATAAGTATAATAAATTCTCACCCCTCTTGGCCAGGACTCTAGAATTTATCAAGGCCATAAGCAGTCATTTTGGTTTGGGACCTTACGATGACATTGAAAATAATTCCTTGACCTAAACCTTTGGAACTGATAAAAGGGGGAGGATGAGAGGTGTCGGATCACATATGCTGAAAACCAAATTAAAACACACTTCACCTATCATGGCCGAGCTTCCTTCAATCAAAAAATTATATCTCGAGCGAAGAGGAAAGTTGGTCCAACATAGATGGGGATGCCTAGGAGATGAAAAGTAACTTGGGAGTCTTTACAAGTGAAATTTTTCACTTTGTGTTCTTATTTACTCAAGGTTTTCAACCCTCGATGCCTCCACGAGGTTTATCCTACCCTCCATCTTAGGGTTTCCTCTGTCCTCCCTCTCAAGGTTTCCCTTCATAAATATCACCTCCTTCAATATATGCCAGAATAGGAGATGGGGAGGTTCAATCTTCATAGAGAACGAGTGATCAAGGAAACTCGCGAGTTTGAGGATGAATTGCCTTTTGAGAACCCTAAATAGGTACTCACTAATCTATAACAAGATCAATCAACTTGTTATGTCTTCGAATCACAAGATGAAGTTGAAGCTTAGAGAGAGTAAGTAGATACATAATTAATTGAATTATTATTGTTTGATTACATGTATTCTATATTTTATGAATTAAACTCTAAAATTTACCTTTAGGAAGTACGAGAATGAAATTGACCAAAATCAGAGGAAAAATTACACGATGAATGATTTTAGGGCATGGATATCAAAAGTGGTAATTTACACATCTTATGCGTGCGGTTATTTATTCATCTAGTAAAAATATGCCCTAATACAAATTCATTAATATATGCATCTTCTAAAAAGAGTTGATGTCTCTTCAAGGCTTTCACGCCAAGAAAAACGTCATAAATTTCGTGCAAAATATTGTGAGAAATTCTCCACCAATAATTTTTGATTTTGTTTCATATGTATTTGAGGAAAAGTTTTTGATGAAAAATAGTGGAATTTCAATTTCTGCCATGACTACCTGTGTCTTTAGCAAACGCTATAAAATCTAAAAGATACGGTTATAACCTATTATGGAATTTTCGAACAAATCCTGGAACTCGATTAATTAGATTTCACAAAAATTGTAATCTATTGTGACTAGGTGAAGGTAGAGAATACTTGTAAAGTTGATCCCGACTCCAACTTATGATTTTAGATTTTTCGAAGATGAAGAGTAAAGATCGCAAACATGACGAGAATTTTATTTGTGACTTTCAGAACATAAAGAAGGTAATCTACTCGAGCTGTATAAACTATGGTAATTGGCTTATTGTTGTGCATGCACCAAAGGGTATAACTACTAAAGTAGATGCATTAAAGGTTCCTAAAGAGTTCCAGTTTGCTCTTGATGAAATCTCTAATTTGAAGGATCTTTTATTTGATTTAGAGGAAGATTTATTATCAAAACATTATTTTACCGTTGGCAATATTATTTATATCATATTATTATATTTGCCCTTGACAATTCGATATGTATCCAAATTGTATTCTGTTATGATATTAACGCTATTTGGGCACTATAGGTTGATTTATGAATGTTTTACTTGATTTACGAATGTCTAGATTGATTTATTAATGTTTAGTTTGAATTATGAATGTTTAGGGGCACGAACATCTCACATGGGATCGATATAACTCGTAGGAATTGGCGGCATAGTCACGAGATGCACAGTTCGATAATGGAGTCTCCTGAGTTTGTGATTGGATAAATTGGCCCTAACACCTCCCAAATTTATTGTATTTGACTCTGCACTAGTCAATGCATTGATGTCTCATTCCAAGCATAATACATGAGGCATCATTTCTTCGAATTTGTTCGCCCGGGCTTGAACCTCACCCTAAGCTCTAGTTTTGGCTCGCTCAAGTGCATAACATTATATTTCTATACTAGCCTATTGTATTTATCTTGAGCCCTAATTTATCATATGAGGTACAGTTGGTTGTCCTCGTCAACATGGGTGAGTTTCTCTCTGAGATAATCTACCTCTAACTTGTACCTTTTCAAATTTACTTCCATCTTGAGCTTTTCTAGGAGAATTTATCGGTGTTCCTTTTCCATGTCGTCGTATTTGGTTTTCATGATTGATTCTCAATTCATTAATTTTTTTTACACTATCGAACTCAGACATGTAAAAGGCTGATCGGAAAACAACATCGACGAGCACTATCTCAAAGCTTTTTTCTCTGACCCGATCAAGCTTTCACCTGCTCAAGTTCGATAATGTCAAAAAAATTATGATGAGTTAAGAATTAATCATGAAAACCAAATAACATGACATGGAAAAGGAACATGGGGAAACTATTCTTTAAATTCTCGAGATGGAAGTTTATATGAAAAAGGTGCAAGTTAGAGGTCGAAAACCTCAGAGCTCAACTAACCCGCATTAACGAGTATAAAAAATTATACCTTGTACAAGAAAATATGGCTTAAGAGAAATAAAATGGACTGTTAGAGAAAGACAATGTTGTGTCATTAAAGTGTAAAAAAACTAGGGATAAGGATGAGGTTGAAGCTTGGAAGAAAATATTCGAAGAGCTAGCACCTCGTGTGTTACACTTAGAATAAGATGTTGATACATTGATCAGTGCAGAGTGAAAGACATTAAAAGTGGTGGGTGATAGGGCCAATTTGGTACAACCACAAACTCGATAGACTCTATTTAATTGCCTTAATGTATCGCATGTACCATGTATTCTTTACTTTAACTCAAATTTTTATATAATTGATATGCATAATTTTTTAAATGTTTTATTCCTATATAATGGTTAATTAAGTGCTTATTTGCTATAATATAACCAATGTTTGGACTGATAATTATGTTACTATTATATACACAAATCAAGTAAGATAAATTATATTCACCTATCTTGAAGTGGGGAACTGGTTGCGTGAAAACATTCTCTTAGAAATGGGAAATCGAAAACAACCCCCAAACAGCCTAGTAAGGAGCATGAACACCTCGTACGAGACCAGTGTAATTCACAGGAACTGACCACGTAGTAACGAGATGCCTTATTTGAGCATAGAACTAAAATTTGTAAATTACTAAACATACGCTTCAAAACAAGTAGCTAGGGGAAAACCCATAACAACCCTCACTGGCCCAATAAAGGGAGGAAACACCTCTCACGGAACTGATCGCATAGTCACGGAATGCTCTGTTTGAGAATAGGACTAAAATTTATGAATAGGCAGACTCGGGCTTGAAAACATGCCTCTAGATGGGGAAAACCTAAAATATCCCCCAAATAGCCCCATAAGGGGCACGAACACCTCGAACATGATCAATGTAACTCATAGGAATCGATCGCTTAGTCACAGGATGATTGTTTTGAGAATATGACTAAAATTTACAAATAACTAGGCTTAGGGTTGAAAAAATGCCATTAGGTGAAAACCTAAAACAACCCCCAAACTAACCTATTTGGGGTAGAAACACCTCGTATGAGATAGATATAAGTCATAGAAACTGATCATGTAGTCAGGGGATACTCGATTTAATAACTTGACTTAAATTTTCAAATAACCAGACTTAGGCTTGAAAATATGCCGCTAGGAGAAAACCCAAAACATCCCCGTAAAGGTAACGAACACCTAGAATGGGGCAAGTGTAACTCATAGGAATAGACAGTGTAATCACGGGATGCTCGGTTTAAGAATAGGACTAAAATTTTCAAATACCCAGGCTTAGGCTTGAAAACATGCCGCTAGGGAGAACAAAAAAATAAACCCACAGACATTCATGTGATGGGCACGAAAACCTCTCACAGGAACAATGTAACACATTGGAATTGATCGAAAAGTCATAAGATTCCAAGTTTGAGAATATGTAAATGCCCCTTTTTCAATGTGGGTGCTTAAGGATGACAAAATTTTTCTTTCAAAAAATTCTTTCTCTCCAATTTTTAAACAACACACCAAGATTATGTGAACCAATTTTAGTTCAACCCAATTTTATCTTGTTTAATCGTAAACATCCATCTAGGTGATTAAAGAAAGTAAAATAAATAATGTTCACAACGCCGGATGTACGAGAAAACCACTAAGGGAAAAAAATCCTCGGATGGCCCAAGCCAAACAATGACTATGATATGGTTGTACAAAGAGATTAACACAGCCTTACACAACGACTCGATCCCCACGTGCCTTGATGCACTTCTTCTCTTCAACTGCTCCTCTACAGTGCCCACGTAAAAAGTCCTTCTTCTACGATACCTGTCCACAACATACGCATCCATGAATACCTCGGTGTCCTCTGATATGGTTTTGATATGTCTACGATGTCAAAACCGAACTCCACCGAATCTTCATCGCAAAACCAGAAATGTTAAAGTGTAGAACAAACCCAAATGGTGAAAACAAATATCAATGTTGCATATGTGAATGAAATCTCGGATCTTTGAAACTCTAAGGATGTTTTTAGACTTCGAAACCCTTAGAAAACTTGTGCAGAAAACGTACTGTTTATAAACTGATTTTCTAGACTGCACACCTACGAAATTCTGAGACAAACACCCCTTATATAAAAACTTTAAGGCGGCCCAATCGCTCGGACGATATATGCTTGTTGCTCCAATGAGATTCACATGTCGCTCGAATGGCATGCTGTTCTTGCTTGAATGACATTCAATGTTGTTTGTACCACTGAAAATAAGAGTTTGCGAATTTCACAACTATAAGACATCTTTATCTCAGAATAAAACGAAGTGTAAACTTTTTAAAACACCTTTCAACACTGTAAAAACATTTATTTAATAACGTAACATCCTAAAACATTTTTTGAGTCCTATTAACATTATGCATTCATACCCGAGTGATCTCAGAATGCAATGAAGATGCGAACCGTGCACCAATAAACTTTCGGCATGATTTTATCTTTGATGCTTGGCTGCAACCTCTTCAATAAAATTTATGGCATAGACTGTGTGGGATCATGAAGATAAAAAATCTATCTATGACTCAAACAATGTATTGTTCCGAAAATAAGTTAAATACTTACAATGGACTCAATTGGAAATTTTATCCTTACAAATCTCTCCCTTTGATTATTCCGGGACAAAACCAAAATAGTGAATGCTAAGTCAGGATGTGAAACCGTATGATACCTAAATCCCATCCCATAAAACTCAAAATAAAAAATTACAGGACACGATCTAGTATATATAGGACCGACAACATGAAATATCTAAATGTGATGTAGTCTTGAAATCTTAAATCTCTGAAGCATACCTACACACATGAAATAGAAAAATAGCTAGTGAAGTATGGTGGAACAAATGATATAAATCATTACGATACCAATATGAAACAATAATACCAATAAGTAAATTAATCATCAAATCATTTGTTAAACATGTGAGCAAAACATGTTATCATACCAATTTTTAAGCAAAACAGAATATGATCATTTATAACTTGTGCAAAATAATATGATAGCAATATCTACGCATATAGACATATGAGATCATCATCAAACAAAACTCCCCTGCATCACATACATCTCTCCCCCTTTTTGTCTCAAATAGACAACCCATTGAAAAAATAAACAAATGTAGAGTGAGATAATCAATAAAGCATATCTATATAAACATGTAACAACCAATCAATAATGATCAAAACATATCAAATCCGTAGCTAGCAAACAGTAATCACACAAAATAAATCATAAATCTAAGAAGGTGTGACTAAACAAACACAATGCAATAATATCAATTAAGTATGGATGATGATGAATATCTGCATAAAACTGTCCAGAAGCAACCCAATTGTACCAATAAATATAACCGTATGAACCAGGGTACTAAAAAAGAAGAAACCGGGAAAAAGATTCTCCAGGGGGGCACTCAAACGAATTAGCCTTATCGTTTGAACGATATAGGCAAGTTGCTCAAACGAAATTATCAAACGAGCAAAAAATGAATTCCAGTAGCATCTCGCTCGGAGCAACACATCTCGCGACCTTCTCGTGATCAACACTAACAAACTCTACGCCAAAAAAATGTGTCACTTTATCCTCACAGGAACAATGCTTCACACAACATCAGGATGTCGCTCGAACGAAGCCTAATTGTCATTTGAACGACATAAAAAGTTCTCAAATCTAGTTCCAGAAACCATGAAGTTTTTCACAGTGAAAAAATTTCTTGAAAAAGTTATCTGGAAAGAGCATAAACAGTAAAAAAACTGAAAAAAAAACCGGGAAAATATATGAGTTACATGCTAAAATAGTACCAATGAGCTCAAACATGAACATGGAATGTATAGGTGTGAACGATAACAAAAAAATCACAATTCCAACACCTCGAAATGACCAAGAAGCTCTTATTGATATCTAAATGTCATCAGACTTAGTTTTAGCCACATGTGACAATTAATAAATTGAGCTAAATGAACTAAAAAAAATCATGCACACAAATTTGGAATTTTGATGATTCTATAAATAATAGCGTCATGAGATGATTTTAACGTCAGGATTCATGGTGCAGACCCGTTTTAATTTTCCATCCAAACACCCTCATATTTTTATAATCCTTTTTCTAGCTTTTGAGGTTCTAAATTCTCAACTTAGAGAAAACCTAATGACCCTTTTTGGAATATATTTCTTTTGATTGCTTTGCTTTTTTGTGGGTTCTTTTAAATGGTGACTTTCACGACGTGATTATTATTCACTAGCAGCCCTTTATTGTGAACACTCATCACTTTTTTCAATATGGCTTAAAAAATCCTCATGGCAAATGGTTCTTACATGCACACCTCCACCTTAAGTCTAGTTATGCATAGATGACAAAATTGAGATAAGAACGTCTCACCCAACTCAAATATGCATAAGAAGTACATTCATATAAGCTTGTGCATATGTGAAAAGATGGCATATATATAAAGTCGAATCAAAATGCATATCAACATAAAAAAAAAACATAATACAATGGTTAATATCATTCTCAGCATTAATAAATAAGACCAAATGTCCTATCCACATGGACTATGAAATGATGGGGGTCTAAGCACACCAATATGACACCTCATGCATGTAAACTCAAATTCTAAACAAACTGAAAATATTTTTAGTTTTTCAACATATTTTGACTCGAATAAAACAAAATCTTTTTGTGTTTTTCAAAAAATATTTCAAACCAATAGTATTTTTGTATTTTTTAATACGACTCAAACAAATGAAAATGTAATACAAAATGATACACAGGTCATAATACTAGCAATGAGTATATCATGAAGCAAACTAGCATATGAGAAACATGACAACTCTACTATCCTTTAGATTTAGCATGGGAAGAATAAAGTGAAACCAAATAAGAAGCATTTAGTTTAAAACCTAAAGTCTCTAAGTCTGATTTCCTAACCCAAGTAGGTGTGAAACGACACATGGGGGTTTTGGGAACCGAATCGACTTTATTCCTAAACTTCCAAGGAGAATTCCTAAGGTCATAGCAAAAATTTCTAAGGTGACATTTCCTACCGCAATGAGTGAAAGTGTATACACGACGGGAATGGTTACCAGAATGTCGACCTCTCCTAACATTCCTAGTGGGCTCTCTCACACGTGAGGGGTTGGTTTTTGGGAATGGGAACAACACTCTCATAAAAAAATATACCACCCCTATTTTCCTTAATTTGGATGGTTCCTAAGATCTTATCTAACTTCTCTGACCTAGCCTCCAAATCAAACTTTACTCTAGAAGATTCTCTCAATATCACTTCTAACTCACTAATCCTAGACTCAAGCAAACACCTAGGATCCTCAAATTCTAAAGTTTCCTTCTTCATAGCCTCCATCAAACCCTTAAGGCTATCTCTCTCTCCCTAAACATACTCTAACTTATCCCGAAGAGACTTCTCTCGTGCCCTAAGATCCTTAATCAATTTATCATTATATTCTATGGCACGCTATTTTAACCTAGCTCATAACTTCGAGTTTGACATTTTCACTTTAACCGCTTCCTCGTACAAATCATTAAAGGCAAGTTGCAAATATTTCTCATCAATCTCCTCTTCCTCACTATCTTCACCCTCACTCACTTGGGACATGCACTCAATAGCCTCGTATGTGTCATTCACATAAGAACTTTCATGAGAAGATTTTTCATTGTCGCTCACATGACATGCCATGAACGCTATAAAGTTGTACTCAATGGGTGAACTCTCTCCCTCTTCTAGTTCACTATCACTTAAGGTGGAATTATATGCAATAGGTTGCTTGCCCTCTTTCTTAGGTCTAGTGGGAAACTCCTTAACTTTTTTACAAACCCCTCACAACCAAAACACCTATCCGACTCATCTTTTTTAACCTTCTCATTTTGATTCTAGGGACGTGATCTTCTTTGTTGTTCTCGATTTTTTCAAATATTTTTGAAACTTTTGATTGCTTTAGGAATTTGATAAACTTATTGAACTGCTTTGCCAATAAGGCCACATCCTCAAAATTGGAATCGAAATCATCATTCAAAACTTTGGTTTCCTTCTTTCGGGCTTTCAAAGTAATGCCCTTTTCTTTCTTTTGCACTTGCTTGGAGGTAAACATGTCAAGCTCATAGGTTTGTGAGTCACCTACAATATTTTCTAGTTTCTTTGATGAAAGGGTACCCAAGGAGTTCAAAATGATAGCTTTAGGGTCAAATCTACTAAGCAACAACCTTAGGATTTTCTTTACGACTCGATTGTCGGGTTTTTTCTCTCCTAAGTTAAATGACGAGTTGACAATGTTGGACAACCTAGCATAAAACTCATCAAACATCTCACTCTCTAAAATTTTAATCATCTCAAATTGTGTAGTGAACTTTTGAAGTTTAGAGGCCCTAACCCTGCTAGTACCCTCATAAGTAAGTGCGAGAACATCCCAAGCCTCTTTAGAGGTTTTTTCAAGTCATTATACGCTTATACTCATCCGGTGTGAGATGTGAGGTAATAACATGAAGACCTTTAGCGTTATACTATGAAAGTCTTTGTTCGGTTTCGTTCCAGGACTCAAAAGACTTTAAACTAGTGACCTCTCCCTCTCTCGTGACCAGGGGTGACCATCCTTTTTTGACCACTAACCACACACGCTCATCAATTTCTTTTAAACACATTCCATTCGCATCTTCCAATAAGTGTAATTTGTGCCATAAAAATAGGAGTTCTAAAACCATCATACGCTCCAAAATTCATCCTTAAAAAGACACGGGATCATAACATAATAAAATAGTTCAACCTTCTCTGATACCATTTTGAAAATGCCCCCTTTTCAACGTGTGTGCTTAAGGGTGACAAAAACAATTTTTCTTTCAAAAAACTCTTTCTTTCCAATTTTTAAAAAACACATCAAGATTGTGTGAACCAAATTTAGTTTAACCCAATTTTATCTTATTTAATCCTAAACATGCATCTAGGTGATTAAACCAAGTAAAATACATAAAGTTCACAACGCCGGATGTATGAGGAAACCAGTAAGGGAAAAAACTTCGGACGCCCAAGCCATAAAATCACTATGATATGGTTTTACAAAGAGAGTAAGACAACCTTTCAAAACGACTCGATCCTCACAAGCCTTTACTCACTTCTTATCTTCAACTGCTCCTACACAGTTCCCACACAGAAAGTCCTTTTTCTACGATACCTATCCATAGCATACGCATCCACGAATGCCTCGGTGTCCACTGATATGGCTTTAATACATCTCTGATGTCGAAACTAGACCCCATCAAATATTCACCTCAAAACTAGCAATGTTCAAGTGTAGAACAAACCTAAATGGTGCAAACAAAGATGACTATTTCATATGTGAATGAAAGCTCAGATCTTTGAAAGTATAAAGGATGTTTTTAGACTTAGAAAAACTTAGAAAACTTGTGCAGAAAATGTACTATTTGTAATCTGATTTTCTAGACTGCACACATACAAAATTCTAAGAGAAATAATTCTTATATAAAAAAGATAAGGCAATGCAGTCGCTCGAATGATATATGTCTGTCGCTCGAACGAGATTCACATGTGGATCGAACGACATGCTGATCTCGCTTGAACAACATTCAATGTTGTATGAAACACTGAAAATAAGAGTTTGTGAATTACATAACTCTAAACCATCTTTATTTCAGAATAAAACAAAGTGTAAACTTTTTAAAATACTTTTTAACATTTTAAAAACATTTATTTAATAAAATAATATCCTAAAACATTTTTCGAGTCCCATTAACATTATGTATTCATACTTGATGATATCGGAATGCAATGAAGACGCAAAATGTTCACCAATAAATTTTTGGCATGATTTTATCTTTGACGCTTGGCCGAAATGTCTTCAATAAACTTTATGTCATAAACTGTGTGGGGTCATGACAATAAAAAATCTATGTGTGACTCAAACAATGTCTTGTTCCAAGAATAAGTCAAATACTTATAATGGACTCAATTGAAAATTTTGTCCTTATAGAATAGGAATTTGCTTTTTCAAATAACTAGAGTTGTTAGGGGGAGAACCCAAGAAATTACACAAACGACCCCATAAGGGAAACGAACGCCTCGCACAGGACCAATGTAACTTGGAGGAACTGACTGCATAGTCATGGGATGCTCTTTTTGAGAATAGGATTAAAGTTTACAAATAACCAGACTTAGGATTGAAAACATGCTACTAGGGGAGAACTCCAAACATCCCCTAAACGGCCCAGCAAAGGGCATAAACACCTCCCACGTGACCAATGTAACTTGAAAGAACTGAAAACATTTTCATAGGACGCCGGGTTGGAGAATAGGGCTAAAATTTTCAAATAACCACATTTTGGCTTGAAAATAATTTCGCTAGGGGGGAAAATCCAAAACAACCCCCAAACAACCCGTAAGGGGCACAAACACCGCGCATGTTACCAATGTAACTCGTAAAAACTAACCGGTTAGTCACAGGATATCTAGTTTGAGAATAGGACTAAAATCTATAAATCATTAGACTTAGCCTTGAAAATATGCCGCTAGGGGGAAAACCCAAAACAACCCCCAAATGGTCAATATTACCTGGCATGGGGCCAATGTAACTTGTAGGAACTGACCGCGTAGTCACAAGATTCCTAGTTTAAGAATAGAACCAAAATTTTCAAATAACTAGACTTAGGATTGAAAACAAGTCGCTAGAGGAAAAACCCAAAACACCCCCAAATGGTTCGTAAGGCCACGAACACCTCGCACGGGGCAAATATAATTCGTATGAACTAAATGCGTATTCACGGGACCCCTGGTTTGAGAGTAGTAATAAAATGTGCAAATAACCAGACTTAGGGTTGAAAACATTCCATTGGAGGGTACCAAAAATGTCTCCAAAATGGAGCCATCGGGACATGAACACTCACACGAGATAAATGTAACACGTCAGAAATGACCGCGTAGTCACGAGATGATTGGTTTAAAAATAGGATTAAAATTTGCAAATAACCACAGTTAGGCTTAGAAACATGAAGCTAAGAGAAAAACCATAAAAATCCCCAAACGGCCCTGTAAAGGGCACGAACACCTCACACGGGACCAATTTAACTCGTAGGATTTGGCGACATAGTAACAGGATGATCGACTTGAGAATAGGAATAAAATTTGTAAATAACCACATTTAATTAGGCTTGAAAACATGACGCTAGGGGAAAACCCAAAACAACATCCAAATGGACTATTAAGGGGCCCGTACACCTCCTACAAGACTAATATAACTCGTAGCAACTGGTTTCATAGTCACATGATGTCTGGTTTAAGAATAAGACTAAAATTTGCATATAACCAAACATAGGCTTCAAAATATGTTATTAGGGAAAAATGCAAAACAACATCCAAACGAACTGGTAAGGGTCCCGAACACCTCCTATGAGACCAATGTAACTCGTAGAAACTGGTTGCATAGTCATAGTATTCAAGGTTTAAGGATATGACTAAAATTTATAAATAACCATACATATGCTTGAAAACATGCCGCTAGGGGGAAAACCCAAAAAAACACACAAACAACCCCATAAGGGCCACGAACTCCTCGTACGAAAATATTATAACTTATAGGACCTGACCGCATAGTAATAGGATGCACAATTTTAGAATAGGAATAAAATTTGCAAATAACTAGTGTCACTCATAGGAACTGACCACTTGGTCACGAGACGCTCTTTTTGAGAATAGGACTAAAGATTGAAAATAACTAGACTTATGCTTGAAAACATGCTGCTAAGAGGAAACCTAAAATAATCTCCAAACGGCCCCGTAAGAGGCATGAACACCTTGCACGATACCAATCTAACTCATAGGAACTGACCACATAGTCATGGGAGACACGATTTGAGAATTGGACTATAATTTGCAAATAACCACACATAGGCTCAAAAACATGTCGCTAGGGAAAAACCCAAAAGAGCCCCCAAAATGGCCCCATGAGGGGCACTAACACCTTGCATGTGACTAATGTAACTCATAGGAAGTGACTAGGTAGCCACGGGATGCCCGTTTTGAGAATATGACTAAAACTTGCAAATACACAGACTTTGGCTTGAAAGCATGCCGATGGGGGAAACCCATCAAAAGCTCCCAATAGCCCCGCGATGGGTATGAACATCTCGTGCGGGACTAATATTACTTCTATTAACTAACTGCGTAGTCCCAAGATGCTCGGTTGGAGAATAAGACTAAAATGTAAAAATACCCAGATATAGGCTTGAAAACATACCGCTAAGGGGAGAACCTCACCCAAATGGCCCCCTAAGGAGAAAGAGCACCTCGCACGGGAATAATGTTACTCGTTGTAACTAACCTTGTAGTAATAGGATGCCTGATTTAAGAATAGGGCCAAAATTTACAAATAATTTGACTTAGTCTTAAAAATGTAACGCTAGGGGGAAACCCAAAAAACCCCCCAAATGTTGCACGGGATCAATGTAACTCATATGAACTAACCGCGTAGTCACGAGACATCCAGTTTGAGAATAGTATTAAAATTTACAAATAATCGGTCATTGTATTAAAAACATGCCGCTGGGATTAAACCCAAAATAACTCCCAAATAGAATCGTAAGGGGTACGAACACCTTCTACGGGACCAATTTAACTCGTAGGAAATGATTGTGTAGTCACATGATTCCCGATTTGAGAATAGGACTACAATTTGCAAATTACCAAACTTAGGCATGAAAATATGCGGCTACGGGTAACCCAAAACAACTCCCATATGACCCTGTAAGGGTATAAACACCTCACAAGGAACCAATGTGACTCATACGAACTGATCGCATAGTCAAGGGATGTTCGGTTTGAGAATAGGACTAAATTTGCAAATAACTTGAGTTAGGCTTGAAAACATGACTCTAGGAGGAAAATCCAATACAACCCCCAATTGTACCGAAAAGGTAAATGAAATCTCGCATCTAACTAATGTAACTTATAGGAACTGATTGCATAGTCACGAGACACCCAATTTGAAAAAAGGATTAAAATTTGCAAATCACGACACTTTGACTTGATAACATTCTGCTAGGGGAAAACCCAAAATAATCAAAAAAGGCCTCATAAGGGGCAAGAGCAGCTCATATTGGACCCATGTAACTTATAAGAACTGACCGTGTAGTCTTGGGATGCCCTATTTGAGAATATGACTGAAATTAGAAAATAATCGAACATTGTCTTAAAAATGTGCCGTTAGGGGGGGTACCCATAATAACCCATAATCGGCCCCGTTACGAGTATGAACACCTCACACGGGACCAATGTAACTCGTAGTCACGAGACGCATGGTTTGAGAATTGGACTAAGATTTGTAAATAACTAGACTTAGGCTTGAAAATAGCAATCAAACGGCCCCGTAAGGAGAACAATTACCATGCACGGAACTAATGTAACTCGTAAGAACTGATAAGCACTACATTGTCGGACCCTTCCTCTTTAATCAAGGTCGCTGATGAACCCTTGCTCAATTGGAATGATATATCGGTCCCTCCTGCTGAGATGCAACCCAACCCAATTGTTTATCCAATCTCTTCATATAATGTTATTTCTCCTTTTTCCGATAACACTGTAATTGAGACCTCCTTTAACGAGGTTCTCAACGTTGTTTTCCCTAAAAGTGAAATAAACGATGATTTTGAGTATTTTGATTTGCCTTACATTAACTTTTTTTATTATAATCAAACTCTTGATGATGATGATTTTATAAATGAACAATTCTTAACTGATCTTAATAACGTTAATAAAAAAACAACATAATTGTGTTCAAATTAATGAGGATGAAACTGTCATTATTAATCTCGATTCTAGTAGCCAAATACATGACATTAGGATAGGGTCCACCCTTGACAAGCATGAGCGCGCAATTAGAAGAATTATTAAAAGTATTTATGGACGTCTTTGCATAGTCTTCCGACGACATGCCCGACATTGATCCCAAAATAGCTGAACACGAGATTCCAACTTTCCCAAAATGATAATCAGTCAAATAGAAACTACGAAAACATCACACCAAATGGTCGCTCAGGGTTAAGGAAGAAGTAATCAAATAGCTAAACATAGGATTCATTCGGGTGATCGAATATCCCACATGGCTAGCCAATATTGTACCCATGCCAAAATCATAAGGGAAAGTCCGCATGTGCATCGACTATTGGGATCTGAACAAAACATCTCCAAAAGATGATTACCCACTATCTAACATTGACATGATTGTGGACAAAATGACCAATCACGCTCTCAAGTCATTTGCCGATGGGTTTACAGGCTACAATCAGATCAGGATGCACCCTGATCATCAAGAAAAGACTGCATTCATCACACTGTAGGGAGCCTTTTGTTACATAGTTATCCATTTGGGCTCAAGAATGTAGGGGCTACCTATCAAAGGTCTGCCACAACCATCTTACATGATCTGATACATAAGGAGGTTGAAGTTTACATAGACGATATTATTATTAAGCATAAGACTCGGGAATGTCACGTTCTCACCCTCTGAAAGTTCTTCTAATGACTACGTCGATAGCAAATGTGGCTCAACCCATAAAAGTGAATCTTTGGCCTCACCAAAGGACATATTTTAGGATTCATGGTTAGGGAATTGAAGCAGACCCTGCCAAACTGAAATATATACTCGAAATACCACCACTCCGAATGGATAAGGAAGTGTGGGGATTCTTGGGAAAATTATAGTATTTTAGTCGGCTCATCAGCCAATTGACTTCTATTTGTGAACCTATCTTTAAAATCCTTCGAAAGGATTCTACCAAAGTCTGGAATGAGGCATGCCAGGAAGCTTTTAACAAAATCAAGAAATATCATACCTGACCTCCACTACTTATGTCACCGTAACCTGGTCTCCCTCTACTCCTATACATGACCGTAAGAGATACCGCATCTGGGGCTTTGATAGCCCAATATATCAAAGAAAATTGGAAAGAAAGGGCCATTTACTATACCAGGTAAAAACTGTCCAGTTACGAAGTCAACTACACTACCTTAGAGAAAGTGTGCATCGCCTTAGCTTGGGTCACACAAAAGTTATGGCACTACATGCTCGCTTTTCCCATCAAATTTGTGTACCAAATGGACCCCATCAAATACCTGTTAAGAATCTCGCCTTGTATAGCCCAATGGACCAGTAGTTGATGATGCTAGCTGAATTCGACATCGTGTATGTCACGTAAAAAGCTATGAAAGGGAGAGTCATCTCCGACTACCTTGCTGACTATCCCATGGAAGAAGCCGACGTTTGGATTTTCGAATTCCTAGAAGAAGACCTCCGGGGGAAGATGTTCTTTGACGACGCGCCAATAAAAAGGGTAGGGCATTGGGATACTCCTGATCTCCCCAAATAACTCTCACACTCCCATTGCTATCAAGCTAAATTTTCCCTGCACCAATAATATGATCGAATATGAGGCATGCCCCGTAGGCCTCAAAGTTGCCCTCAAGAAAGGTATCCAATGCCTAGATGTCTATGGGGATTCTTCCTTCATTATTGGCCAGGTCCTTTGAAGATGGAAAGTCAAAGATGAAAAGCTCTTACCCTTCCACGCCCACCTAGAAGAGATGACCTCCCAGTTTCGGGATATCACCTTCAACTACTTGCCTCGAGTGAAGCAACTTAGCCAATGCTCTTGCCACCCTATCATCCATGGTCTATGTGCTAGAGGGAATAATGATGGCCCCTTTCCTAATCCAAAAGCAAGCTATGCCAACCCACTTCTACCACATTATGCTCATCACCGAGGAAGATTCTGACATAGTCGAGTTATGGTACTACAAAATTTGGCGCATACTCAAGCAAGGAAAGTACCCACGAGATGCCAAAAAAAAGACCGAGCGATCCTTCGTAAATAGGTTTCCCAATACATCATCTATGATAAAATGCTATTCAAGAAAAACTTCGATGGCACCTACTTACACTGCATCGCAAGGGCTGACATTGAAGAAATGACGTAGACGATCAACTGTGGGGAGTGAGAACCTCACATAAATGATCATATTCTTACTAAAAATATTATCTATCATGGGTATGATTTGACCACCATGATTCAGAATTGCGCCGCCTACATTCGAAAATGCCTTAAGTGTCAATAGTTTATCAGCCTCCAACACTTACCTCTGTGGGAATTGTAAAACATGACTTCTCCCAGGACGTTCTCCACCTGGGATATTGATATCATAGGGAAAGTCACACCCAAATCTTCTAATGGGCATGAGTTTATCTTAGTCACCATTGATTACTTCACCAAATGAATCGAAGCCGAGTCATATGCAGTACTGAATGCCAAGAAGGTAGCCAAGTTTATCTTGAAGAACATCAGCTGCCTATACAAGGTTCTCCACGAGCTAGTATCAGATAATGGGTTACATTTCGAGACCGAAGTTATGGAACTAGTTGATGAGTACGAGATTCAGAGACATAAATCTTCTCCTTACCAACCCCGAACCAGTGGTGCCGTTGAATCTGCCAGTAATAACCTAAAATCCATAATTAGCAAAATGATTGAGTGTTGCGGAGATTATGCTAATTGGGTCTCTCACGCACTCTAGGGATATCACACCTTAGTTCGGACATCTAATGGGGATACCCCTTACTCTCTAGTATACGACATGAAATAAGTCCTACCCGTTGAACTAGAAATACCCTCCTTACGTGTCAAGCTTGAAAGCAAGATTAGTGAAGATGACTGGCAGCATAACCATTTTCATGAGTTGTCACTCTTAGATGAAAGGAGACTAAAGGCTCCATACCATATACAAGGATACCATTGTCGGATTGCATAATCATTCAACCGAAGAGTCAAAGACCATGGTGTCCAAGAAGGGAACTTAACCCTCAAAGAAATCATAGGAGTGGGACCTACATAGTGAAGAAGATCCTGTCCGATGACAACACTATGCTCACCAATATCGATAGAGAAGATATGACTCATCCAATCAACCTAGACCGTCTCAAGAAATTATACCCTTTGTCCGAAATCTTGTTGTGCTACTAATCTTCTCATCCCCCTTATATTCTAAAAAAATTATTCATTTCTCTCTACCCAGAACTACGTGGGGCTTGATCCTATAAAAAATATATTTGCTTTCAAATGGAACTCATAAATTTTTAAAACCCCAGAGGTACGTAGACAACTCATACACCTTATATGGGCACAATCCCCTTCTTTTTTCACAAAATGATATTCTTTTCTAACCGCCGAGAATGACATATCATTTTATCATTTACGTGAACAAAAGGATTATGTATGCCTTAGCGATTGGTAAAGATAATTCAAAGCAAAACTCATAAAGAGGCACAACCAGATTATCAAAATCTTTGTTATTTCAAATAGAGAAGTCCAATACTATTACATGAAGTACTAGTAAAGGGAGTCAAAATAACTCTCCCTCTTCACTAACCTAGTCCCAAAATAAAGCCACAACCCCACAAAATTATTCCTACGTCCCAGAAACAAAAAACCAAAAATATACAAAAACATCCCAAGTCACACAAAATAACCCCACCTTTACCCTATCTACAGCTGTCGAAAGATCCCACCTCATCATCATCAGCCCCCGGAGGTCCCCAAACTTCTCATGCTTGGTTGGTATTTCGTAAGAGCTCCATGGAGCAATAAGCCCTGACCACTCAGGAAAAAACCACTACTCCCCCTTCTATGTTGTAAAAAAAGACCAACTACCTCTGATCGGTCTCCTCCACCAAAATCTTTGCCACTACCCACTTCCATTACCAATTTAGATAATCTCCCGAAACATGCCAGAACCTGCCTACATATTGAGAGGGACAAGTTATCGGTCGACGATTCTCCCACAACGAACCTAACCTCATGCGCATAGATTCAGTCAAGTCTTCCACCAGAAAAAAGATTTAAGTGCGAGGACACACTATTTTCTCCCATCTAACCTGACACAGAAGCCGCCAAGGGAAATATAATGAAGTATACTGAAGGCCAACTAACCAAGCGTATCGGTATTCTCCTAACTCCAGAATAGGCTAAAGTTCTCCCCACCATGGCACCGACCATCAAAGATATCGGGCTCCGTGCTCCACAAACTAATTGACCTAGTTCTCTACAGATGGGCCAAAACTAATATAGTATCGAGTAAAGAAATTCAACACGGATGATAAGCGATACTGAGGGTGAATTGCCAAATGGAATATCTTAGCTAGTTGCATGAACAACATTACTGGTATCCCTCTCAAAAAATCAGAATGACTTTACCGCCAACCATCAAGACCGTTCAGGGTCTCCGCCAGTATCACCACTGTAGGATTGTGACGGTAGGACATCCATACCATGATTATAGACAATTTGACGTCCACTAGTAGGTCCCATGTCACCAGCAAAAGCATCGAAGTTAGGCCCATGGTAACAACTCCAGTATAAGCAGCATCGTTGAAACCCCTCAGACACACAGAATGCATAATAGCTGAAAGATAAATCGTCCCCCCCAAAAACTAATGGTCAATCCGTCGATGGGGAAATATGGAGCAACTCCATCAATAATGCTCGGGGAGGATAAGAAAATTTTGGCATAGCCACTGCCACACTGGGGCTGACCTCCAACATGGCCAAAATTCTTCGTAAGTGGTATTGACCTCGTTCAGACCAAAGTGGAAAATGTGGTCCTCAGGGTACTAGAACCATGCCGCCGCCAGCATGTTATAATGAATGGGAAAATTGTGCCACAAAGAGACTTTGCGCAAGTTAAAAGAATAGTAATCTACGTTGTACCGGCACATGCCTCCTAAAGACTCAATGTAAGAAGCAAATTCGACATTCATCATAAATGCCATTTTAGTATTTATGGAATATGGAAATAAGAAGCAAGAAGAGAAAGAAGTGAGTATGGATGAAAAAAACACCACCTTACCCCCTTTTATACATACAAGTCTTGGCTAAGAACAAGAAAATATGAAAAACCGAATGAATGCCTGCCCCACCAAGGACTCTAAGTTGTAGGAAAGTGGAATCAAATCCCTAAAGTGATTTGGCATGACCCTTATTTAAAAAATACCTAGGCCATTCCTTCCTATATTGTCCATGTTACTCATCATTTCTCAAAATAAATCTCTTTCTCAAGTTATTTAAATTCTATTTTTCCAAAAATAAATAAATCCTTTTTACAGTCTCGACAACAAAGTAAAAAGTGGAAGCCATTTAAGCAAAGTTGGATATTAAAAATATCTATCATTCATATATATATATATATGTGTGTGTGTGTGTGTGTGTGTGTGTATGTGTGTGTGTGTGTGCGCTCGCGCTACCATTGACTAAATTTTTAGGAAAAAGGAAAGAGAAGAAGAAGAAAACCAAAAATAACAGGATTTAGCCTGAACCCACATTCTCATTCTCTCTCTCTCTCTCTCTCTCTCTCTCTCTCTCTCTCTCTCTCTCTCTCTCTCTCTCTCTCTCTCTAAGACCCCCCATCCCTACAACGAGCATGCTTCCCCTGGGGGTGAGATGTAGAACCATAACTTCTTGATCCTGATCCCTCCTCCGAGTTAGCAAACGACACTAAATAAGAAGGAATCGGAACTGAGTCCTTGATATAGGCATTTGCAGAGGACACCCAGTCCCGGATTCCCTTTAGCCAAGTAGTCAACACCCAAACATGCTACAAATAATGCAACACGAAAAAAGGCAGACCAATCAGTCTACAACACGGAAAAAAATAGACAAAGAGAGGAAAAAAGAGATACTTCCGGCTGAAGGACGTCCTCCGCCAGCCCTATCACCCCTGCATCCACCGCATTAGGGTTGTGCGCCATGCACAGTGATCCCCTTACAGTCAATCAGAAATTATAGGAGGGCGGAACAAGCTAAATGAATGGAACCTCCACTATCACCGTCTATGACGAGGCGCCACCCATTTTGGGACGGACCCAACCGTCCTACTGGTACCCCTGCCTGAAGCACGTAGGAGGAGGAGTCATGTTCACCACATCATAGATACAAAGAGGCATCAACCATCTCGTCGTAACGTCAAGATAGTCAAAGGTCGCCACCGTGTCCATATATGATGAGTAAAGATTTCCAATCATCGTCGCCTCCCCAACCCCCGTGGACATCTCCCGTACCCACCTTATGTACATCGAGGGATCACCGGGGGGACCACCACCTCATCCTCTACAATATGTCGGATGACTCTCTGCCCCAAATACTAGGAATAGCCGAACTCGTGCGCCAGCAACTGACGCATCTGCGCATGTATACCAGTCACCCATGTGTATTGAACATCCATCCCCAGAGATTAGAAGGTCACCTCAAATCCACCGTAAAGAGTCAATATTCGCAAAAAATAAAGAAAATGCTAAAAAGAACTCAAGAGAAGAAAAGGAATAACCTGGTCACTCATCAAAGTATTCACGACCTAACGCACCGTTGATAGAGACGGAGACTGCTTTGACCGCCTATTAGATTTTTACAATCGGTAAATCTGGTAGAAGCCCCCCACCTCCTCGTCATACAAACCTATCAGATGGACGTTGAGTCCAATCACCTCATAGAACCACGTCTATAGAAGGGATCAGAATCAGTAAAAAGAAATCCAAAAGAAAATGTAAGGAAATACATGCAAAGAAATGCAAGAATTGCCTCTAGAAGTTACGTGGCCCCCATAAAATTCTACTGGCAACATCGGATGAGCGCATCAAGCGAAGAATAATGGGTCCCCAAGGTTACTCTCCCTCAGTCATAAAGATGGATATTTAAAAATACCCTAAAAAACGACAAGAACCAGAGACGGGTGACATTTCCACTTGTTGCAAAAAAAACAAACCCAATAACAGCAGAATATAGAAACGGGCGATCTGCCACACCAGCAACCCATCTATCTCATTAATCCTCTGACTCAGCAGGACCTCCCGAAGAGAGGAGATGCAAATAGAATCCCTAAAGACTATCATGCCCACATCCCCCAGCTATCATGCCCACATCCCCCAGCGCAGCCTCAACAGCCTCAGGTGTCACCCTCAAAGATCGGTCAACCTTGACCTGCATGCCCTCACAGTCAATCACCAACAGTTGTTGAACATCAATGGGAGTCACCATCATCTCCCCAAATCTAAAATGAAATGGTGGGTAGTATCCCACCATCTCTCCTCCAGTGAGCACAAAATAGAAGTGGAATGTGGCGTCTCGTTTAGAGACTGCGCCAGGCGACCAAAATAGCTGAAAAAACTACCCAGCGCACCACCGTCGGAATATTATTCCGGACATCCTTGAACCTTGTCATCCCCGGGAACGAAGACTCGTAGAAGCTATGTTAGTCTGGCAAAACCAAGAAATAAGAAAAAAATCATTAATTTTTTTTTGGTCAACACAAAGGAAAAAGAAGTGCCAAAGTTCATTAATTCTTGCATAGCCAATAGGGTTCGTCACCCTAGACGATCGATGATGAGAGAGCTCATGCAGTAGAAATTAATTCTGAACAACCGGCTCGAACAAATCAAAGGCATTTTCACTGCCCAAAGCAAGGGGCACCCTATCTCGCCACTCTAGGCCCGCCCAATCGTCAACACCCAACCACGCTATGACGATCTCGCTACCAGAAAAATATGCCATATTTAAGTTCGAGGAAGGAAAAATCTTAGAAATGGATTTTAGCAAGAGAAAGTAGAAGATTTGGATACTAGAAGTCGTGGAAAGTGGGGAGAACTCACCCGTTTTTATAGGTGGCCAAGGGGCATGTCGATCGAAAATCTCCTGCCACCCAACGATCGACACCTGCTTGTTACCCATCCCAAGGAAACCCAAAAGACGTACCTCGACCGAACAGCAACCTCTGCCACCCACCGATCAAAATACCCCCAAAAATTTTGTACAAAATTCCTAAAATTGCCAGATAAATATTAGAACAATTCTTAACCAAGAAAACCATTTTTGAGGCTCCTAAAATCCCCATCCAGATTAAAAATTACACTCTTATCCCCAATTTAAACCCTAAAATAGTGCACCAGCATCCCAGAGTCCACTCCAATTCCCCAGCAAAATCTTGAAGTCTCTAGTCATCACTAGCGAAACTTAAAACCTCAAAATAGATCAAATGCTCACCTCCCCGAGTAGGACTACCCACTTCCCCAACGGAATTTCCAAATTAAATATTCTCCCAAAGAAATTGCAACTTCCTCAGCGAAGCTACCTCTTCTCAGCAAAGCTATCCCTAAGATAGAATGTCTCTCCACACCAACATATTAAAGAAAACACACTCTCTAGCAGAACAACAGGTGCACGCAACCCCCAAGTTAATTTAAATACTCCCTAGAGGGCAACCCTGCAACATCTAAACTTTAGGTCCTCGAAATTGACCTCGACCCACAGAATTGGTCGCCACAACTTTAGGTCCTCGAAATTGACCTTGGACAACAGGATTGGTCTTCACAACTATAGGTCTTAAGAATTGACCTTGACCCATAAAATTAGGCATCACAACTATAGGTCCTCAGAATTTACCTTGACTAAGAGAATTGGTCACCATAACTTTAGGTCCTCGAGATTGACCTCGACCCACAGAATTGGTCACCACAACTATAGGTCCTCAAAATTGACCTCGACCCACATAATTGGTCATCACAAATATAGGTCCTCATAATTGACCTCGACCTGCAGAATTGGGCATCGCAACTTTAGGACCTCAAAATTGGCCATCACAACTTTAGGTCCTCAGAATTGACCTCAGCTCGTAGAATTGGTCGTCACAACTTTAGGTCTTCAGAATTTACCTTGGCTCTCAGAATAGATCGATATAAATTTAGGTCCTCAGACTTGACCTTGACCCACACAACTGGTCATTTAACCTATAGGTCCTTAGAATTGACCTCGGATTGTAGAATTGTTTACCATAACCTTAGGTCCTCAGAATTCACCTTGGCCCGCAGAATTGGTCGCTAAAAACCTTGGTCCTGAAAATCGACCTTGAATCACATAATCAATCATCCCCAACACAAACCTAAGTCCTCAAAATCATCCTCGACCCACTGAATTTGTCATCCTAGTCTCTTTTAGTCCACATAATTGACCTCTTTCCCAAACATCCATGTGGTGTCTATTTGACGTCTTCCACTTGTTCCAAGCTCACACGTTAATGGAATCTATAGACACCACATTCTAGGACCCCTGTTAAGTTTCTATTAAGGTCCCTATCACTTCTCCATTCACTATAAACACTAGGTCATACTCTAAGTATCGATTTAAAGGCCATCGGGCGCTCCCAAACCCTATTTGACTCCGGTCAACCTCATCATCAGAGAGAATGTCATTAAATCTTCGAAGGGCACTGAATCCACTTTCCAATGGTATAACTCGTGCATGAATCGACATAAAGTTTCGGAAAAAGGGATCATTTCACAATCAAAAACTAATCTGGAGTCCATCGGCACTCCCGGGCCCCAATTTGATCCCAATTAACTCCATCATCAGAGTTAAATCTTAATGAATCCTCAAAGGTTACTTAATCCCCTTTCCAACAGTCTACCCCATGTACAAATTGGCATAACAGTTCGGAGGAACGAATAATTTTCCTCCAAAACCTGATCCGGAGGCCACTAGGCACTCCAAAACATTATTTGACTAAACTAAACTCTTTAGATGGAATGAGATGGAATGAACCATAAAAGGTCACTGAATACCCTTTCCAACGGTCTTCCCCATACATGAATCTGCCTTCTAGTTCAGAAGAATGACCCGTTTTACTCTAAAGGGTCACCGGGCACTTTCGAGCCCCGTTTGACCAAAGTCAACTCTCCAAACTGAGTGAAGCTCTTTGGAACATCGAAGTAACTCGCATAACCATTCTAACGGTACTCCACATGCATGATTTGGACTTACGGTTTGGACGAATGGCCCATCATCGTCTGACGATCTCCTATCCAAAGGATCGTTAGGTGTTTTCGAGCCCCATTTGACCCAAAGTCTACTCCTGGACCCTGGAGTGCCTCAAAGGTATCTTAATAAATTTCCAATGGTATGCCTTGTGCACGATTTGTACATACGGATCGCATTTTATGAGCATTTTTTTAAAAAATCTGCACGACACTACCAATTGGCAGGTCCATTTCCCTGCGTATCGCCAGTATGCCTAGAGTCACTTGCCGATAGGCTGGACAAGTGGCATGCCGATCGGAACCCCCTTGACCCTATATAAGGTGGGCATGAGACCACTATGAGGGGAGCTCAAAAACATCAATTTAAGTGATCTTAAAAACATTCTTTTAAAGTCAACAATATTTTCTTGTTTAAAACATCTCCCCACTTTCCATCTTCATCTCTTTCACACCAAATTTAGAAAAATCTCCTTCCCTCTTCTCCTACATCCCTCATCCACTTTCAAGGAAGCTCCTCAACAATCAAGATCAATCTTCAAGTAATTAAAGAAGGTCCAAACATTCTTTTTCTCTCTTTGAATTTCTTTATTTTCGCATTACTTATATAAACTCTTAATTTAGCTTTTCACCTTCATTAAATCATACACACTAATATCTAATCCTTTATTAGTAATATTTCACCCAATTTATTTTCTATAAAAAATTGAAAATAAGAAAAATAAAGTTACACCTATAAATTCCAACGGGATTTTTCACCACATTTTCTCAAAACTCAAAGCACCTTTTCTTATACACACACAAAAATAATAAAAACCCCGTTTGAATGTATGGGATAAACCTCACCCTCATATTACAAGCGAACTACATGGACTTTGATGCCTTTATAGGCTATATAGGCATCTCGGGCCAAAACCCGAGACTCGAGTCATATTTTCTTATTTTCCTATTTTTCCTCTTTCCCTATTTTATTCATATATCATTTCTATATATTATGTTTGTCATTCATGTTCGTGACTTATCCAAAAAATATTTTCGTTTCATTATAACGATTGATATCCTGATAAATGCACACATCTTGTTTTTATTACTATTTTGGGAACACTACTATAGATGACCTCGCTCTGTCTTTATCCATGTCGTGAGTCGAGAAATTTCGATTCGACTTATATATACACGCACACACACTTCACAGAGAATTTAAGGAGAATAATAGCATAAGCCCATGAGAGATCAAAAGGGAGGGATGGGTGCCTACCACCTTCCCATTTTGTAACTTAGCCCCCAAACTTCTGAACTAATTGGTTTCGCAAGCATCAGTTTGTCTTTGATTACGTTCTCTAGAGGCGAAAATATTTTCTTTTTCCAGTTTTATGCAAAATAGGATGGTGAATCTATATCTTTACATCACCCCAAAATCAACGACAGTCGAAGCGCCTCGAGGACGGGCGCGATACCCTTTATCTTCTTCCCTTCTCCCCGCGTGCGCGTGAGCGCCAGCCCCCCCGCATGGGAGGAAGATCTCAGTATGGCCACATCAACCATTAATGCAATGTCCTTTTTTGTGTAGGAGGATAAAAACTAAGGGGATCTTCATAAATAATATGTTACCAATAACCATGATCCCCATTGCTAATCTAAACTTTAGAGGGTTTATCTTGAAGAAGATATTATTATACACAAACTCTTGCTAGACTAGTCCTGTTGATTGAAACTATGGAAGCATCCATTTTAAGAGGATTACCTATCAGTTGTACAATAGAGTATATGGAAAATTTAGCAAAGAAGTGTACAGGTAGATTAGCAAAATTAAACAAAATAGGAGTGATAGTACGCCCTTGATCAATTTTGAAGGAGGGTGACCATTTGAAAGTACACATGGAAAATTTCCTAATATACCATTTATCATGAAGCCATAATCTCATGAAATCTTCCTTACCGTTCAGTCTAATGAGAATATGTTCAGAATCTAGTAATAAAATTATGCAAGCATACTTAAAAGAAAATGTTAGTAGAGTCTTGCGAATAAAATCAAGAGTGGGATGACCATGTGAGAACTTTCCAATAATGGAGTTCTTAAATGGTTATGCAAGGATCTTAATATCATCCGGGGGAAAAATAACTGTAGGTTCTCCTTTGAAAGAAAATGGTTGTTTGACAGGGAGTTATTTATGTGATATTGCTGCAACAACACTTGCAAATGATTTAGACTAAGGGTTATTTGTTTGTATAAGATATGGGAGGCTTAGGATTCATATGATTGATATGGTTTACTTTTGAAGAATGTGGGGTTGCCATGAAAACCCTAGGGGAGTGTAGGTTGTCCTAGAATAGCCAAGAGATATGCATATCATCAACATATAAGTACCAAAGATAATTAACTACATTCATGTAATTATCATATATAAGAATATCATCCACATATAAGAAAGTAATTACATCAGACTAATCATTAAATTTGCAATAAATACATTAATCTGATGCATTAATGTTAATATCATTAGATTTCATTACTTGATAAAAAATTCAGGCTACTTTTTAGGGGCTTGTTTTAGTCCATATAAAGATTTTTCTAAGTCCTCCCACCTTTTTTGAAGGCCTTAGAATACAAACCCCTTCACTTGATCCATATAAATTTCTTCTTTAAGATCTCCATTTAAAAAAGTATTTTTAACATCCATTTTATGAATTATGAGATTATGTAAGGAAACAGCATAAATTAAAATTCTAATAGATGTAATTCTAATAATGTGGGAGTAAGTGTAAAAGAAATCAACTCCTTCATTTTTCCTATATCCTTTAGCTACTAGTCTTGACTTAAATTTATCAATGGAACCATCATCTTTTAATTTCTTATTAAATATCTATTTACATCCTCTAAGCAAGTGAAATAACTCCCATGTGTAATTATAAGTAAAATAATCATATTCACTATTTTTAGATTTCCAAAAAAACTAACCAGTGAAGACATGGCTTCACTAAAAGTGGTATAGGGTCATTTTCCACTAAGTATGTTAAGAAATTAGGATCAAAAGAAGTATTTGTCCCAGTTATTTTACTACTTCTTAGTTTGGTTCCATTTGAATCCTAAGATTCATTTCTAACTCTAGGTGAAACCAGAACATAACTACTAGTTTCGTCACTCTTATCTATAAAAGAATTTTTTTCCTTTAAAATTCAGCATCTCTTGACTAAATATGTGTTTTTACGAATATGTTGATTTTTAAAATCAATTACTAAAAACCTATATGCATTATTGATTTTAGCATAACATATAAAAACACAATAACCCGTCTGAAGGCCAAGTTTATTTCTCTTAGGGACTGGAATTGATACCTTAGGAAGGGATGCCCACACTTCGAGGTGTTTATAATATTGTTTTCGATTTTTTCACATTTCTTAAGGATTTTTATAACTTTTCTTAAAAACGTATTTTATTAAGAATATAACAAGTAGTAAGAAGTGCATCCCCCACATATTGGTTGGTTGTCCTGATGTTCATAACATTGAATTTACAATATAATTAAGGGTTTTGTTTTTTCTTTCACCCACACCATTAGGTTGGGGTGAGTATAGAGGAGTAACTTGATGAATTATTCTATTTTCTTTACAACTAAAAAGGTGGATGTACATTCTCCTCGCTTATCAGATCTTACGGTTTTCATGGATTTTCCAATTGATTTTCAACTTCTAATCTATAGGAAATAAGTTTATTGAAACTCTCATATTTACATGTAAAAAGAGAAATCTAACACTGGAGAGAGTAATCATCAATAAAAGTGACAAAATATTCAATTCTTCCATGTGTCACATAGCCATATAGATAAAAAAATCAAAATGTATTAAACATGAAACAATTTAGCTTCTTTCAACACTCGGAAAGGTTCTTTAGAATACTTGGATTCAACACATATTCCACATTTAGAGTTTGTGGAATAATAAGATTTTGGTATGTTTCCCCAAAACATTAATATTATAATAGATTCCTTATTCACATGACCAAATATAAAATGCCACATATCACAAGAATCAAACAAGTAAGCTAAAGAAGTATATGCTTTATTATTATTTTCAACAATAGTTACATTCAGTTTGAAAATACCCTCATCAATATAACCTTTTTTCCCACTATCACACTTGATAACAGTAATAAAACCTTTTTCATTAACACATATCCTGACACAAGATTTTTCTGAACATTAGGGACAAACAAAGCATCTTTCAAAGTAAGAACACTTCATGAAGTGAACCTCAAAACTACAACTCCCTTCACCTCAACCTTAAATGAAGAGGAATTCCTTATGTACACTCTTTATCCTCACCGGGAGTAATGAAGGTAGTGAAGGAACCTCTCATGCTGAAGATATGTTTGGTAGCTCCAGAATCAAGAAAATAGTTTGTCATTTTAGTCATAAGGTTCACTTCTGATAGCATAACATAAAATTTACCCTCCTTGGTTACTTTTTCTTAAGGCTTCACATTTTGACTCTTCCTATTCCTGCAAGCTTTAGCGTAATGACTTGGTTATTCACACATGAATCATTGACCTGCAAGTTTAGATTTAACCGAGCTTTAGAATTTTTATTCTGATCATTGAGTTTGAATTTATGGATGGACCTGAAATTCTCGTTTGGTTTACGATTTCCATGTTTTTGGTTTGACGTATTAGGTTTAAAATGGTTATGTTTTAGGTTACCTTATGATCTCCCCTCGATAATTTTAGCCTTAGAACCAAATTCATATTTTTTTTTATCATTATGTTCTTCGTTTCTATTGTCTTATTCAATTCTCAAATGAACTATTAAATCTTCTAAATACATATAATTGTTTTATATTTATGATTATTTTTATAATCTTTCCAAGAAGGTGATTGTTTTTCAATTATGGAAGTCACTTGAAACCCCTCACATATACTATAACCCTAAGCCCAAATTTCATAAACAAGAAATTTCAATTCTTCAAGTTGTAATGCTACATATTTGTTATCATCCATTTTAAATTCTAAAAAATTTCCATCCACAAATTTCTTAGATGTATCATCTTTAGTAACATGTTTCTTATCAAAAGCATCATACGATTTTTTAGCAGTAGAACAAGATTAATAAACATCATATAATTCAAGGAACAATCAATTCAGAATACAGTTACTACACTTGTAATCTTTATGATCCGAAATAGTTTGTCCCTTAGGACTTGAAGGTCTATTATAAATAATCAAATCTAAAACCTTAAGGGTTTTAAAATAAAAAGGTGACGTTAAAGTCAGCCTAAAAATTTATATGTGGCACCAATATCTTACTGACAAGACAAACTAACTAAAAACTAATTCCAAACATCAAATAAGAGGAACCCCAAGAGTTAAAGTATATATAAATTAAATTTGACCAAAATTGTCATTTTTTCCTCAAAACGAAAAAACACACTCTCTAAGTTGAAGATGTAAACACTACAAGTTCAAGCTTTCACCTTAATCTGATATATTGTTGTTATTTGAATACACAAACCATTCATTTGAAAAAGATAAAGTTTTATGATTGCTCATTATATTTTAGTTTGGTCTTTTTCGTTATACCCCACTTCACCTTAATGTAAATTCTCAAGGATTCAATCAAGACAAGTTAGTGATCGAATGCAACAATCTAATATCGAAGTGTTGAGATCGTCACTACATTTAGTGGAGAAGGTATATGAGGTTGCATTTATGTATTAATTATGTTCATGGGGATTTTAAAAGTGCTTGAATCAAAAATAATTTTTCACAAGGTTTTTACACAAAAAGTATTTTTAAGGCATCTCGTTAGAATGAGATTTGTAAGGTCGTTCGAACGAGTTTTCGTCAACTCGTTGGATCTCAAGATGTTTCGAATGAAACTTCATATGAACCATTTTCCTCCTCGTGGTGGAATATCAATTTATCTCTCATTCTATGTTGTTCGAACGAATTTTCATAGGTCGTTAGTACGAGCCATCAAAAAAAAATTTACTTGATTTCAAATGCATTCTTTTTCAAGTCCATCTCTTCAATATTTTCCCCCTATTTAAGAGGCATGAACTTTCACTTTTTGCAAGATCTTTTATACATATTTTATGATGAAAACCTTTGGTTTTCCCTATCCAAACCCCTTGGATGTTTTGTGATCACTTTATGAAACCTTTAAGAACACTTCACAGGTTCATATCCCCGTGGATTTGTGTAATACCCCGTATTTTTACTAAATTTAATTATGGATTAATTGAATTAAAAATGGGAAATTAATTGGTAATTAATCTGAATTTATATACTAGCGAGATGAGAGTTAGTATTTATCTATGATGATTATATTCAATATTAATTGGTGAGAATATAATATGTGATAAAGAATTTATTGAAATTGTCGCGAGTAAAGATACGACATTTATGGTAATTATGTTGGGACACGTGTCAGTCGTGCCGGGACCCAATTTAATGGATTTAAAAGATAAATTATTTTTATGTCATCCTTATGGTCATTTTAAGCGCGCCAATGTGTTCGAAAGGGTCGAGATAATCAGAAAAGACTACATGGAGGTTTAGTTTGGGTCCCGGGGCATTTTTAGGCCAAACTGGCAAACTGGGAGGGTATTTTAGTCATTTTACTATTTGATGAATAGTGACCTATTTAGGTTAAATATGTCATCCAACCCTTAGGATCATTAAGATTATTGTCTGCTACAAACTTGAGAGAGAGAAGTAGAGAGAAATGAAGGGTTTCCAAAGGTTGCTATGGCCAAACAACCACCTTGCACCACCACCACCACCGGATTTGTCACCGAAAAGAGAACATCACCACCATATCGTCTTCTCCAAAGGATCTGATATGCGATTTAAGGCAAGTGATTTATTCTTGTAAAGATTTAATACATATGTTATACATGGTAGTTTAGAATTAAAGATATACCATAAATATTGAAGATTTTATATAATTGATGAATTAAAAATTGATCTCTGGGTAGGATTGCATCTAGATAAATTCTGAAAAGATTAGAGAATTCAATAAGACTCTAACTGATATAAATCACAGATCAAATCTGAGCATTTAGCTATCTCGAATTGAGAAATGTTATCCTAGGGTTTAAACATGAAAAATTGATGAACATTTAAATTTTTATGCAATTTTTGTGGTGATTTATGAATCTAGAACATTAGGAATCATGTGTTTAGGTTGTTATAACATCAAGTATGTTTACTTTGGAGAATGGAATCATTTAATGTATTTTGGTGAAAAAACGATGGCCAAAAATGCTAGAATTCTGGGTTGTAACTCGTCGATCGATCGATCGACATTCATAGTTCGATCGATCGACTGGTTCGATCGATCGTTCGACTCCCCCTGTATTTGTGATAAAATTTCCTTTTAAGGTTTAACCAATCCCAGCTTTTAAGAATTATTGATGTGGAGTATTTGAACATGCTAGGCCTTTTGGAAGGTCAGTAGGGGTGTATTTGATGCCCGTAAAATATTTGTTTGGTTTGGGATTAAATGATAAACTTACTAGTGGTCGACGAGTGAGTTACGATTGGAAATTATGGGAACCAGAATTTAATTCGGATAAAAAATAACTTAAGGTTAGGGACAGTAGTAGGGGGACTTTAAATGACTGAAATAACCTTAGAGACAAGTGGGAGACTTAGTAACCTTTTGGGATAGGTTTAAGTACTCGAATTTATACGACGAGAGTTATCGCGCTAAACATATTACGTAGAATAATCGGGATGAAACTATACTACGTATGAGACTTGTAATATAGGAAAGTAGTATACCAATATTAAAATGATAATTACTTAGGTTGTGTGATTACCTAGTATATGGATTATTATGTGCATGACATACCTACCATACTTGATATCACGGGAGGTTGTAGGAAGAGGACAATCTTATCTTGTGTGCCTTCGGGGGGATTTATATTTGGTACCTCGAGAACATAGGAATGTGAAGACTTATTGGTGAATTGATAAGTCAGATGACTATGGGAGCATAGATATGTGCGTCATCTATTGGTATGTGAACTATATTCGCCTCCAATATGTGTGATTTGTATTGATATAGTTCCTGGGTGATTTTGAACTTAAAATCCTTACGTGCATGATGTACCAGGATTGGATAGCAGAGTATGTGTGCATCACAGGTTCTAGCCTTTTGGGGTGCCAGATTTATATATATTGTGTTAGTAATATATATGTGTATACCCTTGTGATTATTCACTGTTTCTTAGTATTTGAGAATGTCTAAGATATTTAAATGACTTAAAGATGTGGGAACTTAAATAATACATGAGATAATTGATTCAATTAATGAGTATTTGAAATGTAATTATTTCTTAATTGGTTAATACGTGTGGGCATCGTAAAGAAGTTCGTATAGACAGATTTGGTACAGACTGGTTAGATAGTGGCATAACTAGAATGGGTTAAAAGAATTCATTAGGCGTGCACATTAGATGAGGGGTGAGAGTCTTAAGTGAGAGCACGTGACTAACATGTTTATTATATGTGTTGTGTTTTTAAATTATTTTCAAATCGGGCTCTGACTCATTTTCTTTCCAATCTATTTTGTTTTCGTAAAAACCTTGTTGGTGCCCAATCACAGGGATGTCAAGCATAGGAGTTCCATTATGTTGACGTATTGTAACTGTTGTGGAAGCTATAAAATCTCGGTATTAGACACCCCCACATCTATCCTTTCTTCCTTAAGAGCCATTCATATCAGTTAGGGCATGTTGCAATTCTTATTCAGAGATAGTAGTTTCAAACTCTCATTTATTTCAGATGTTGGTTTTATTTATTCAGACTTTTGTATTGGAATTATACTTCTCTTTGGGATTATTATTGGAGTGTTTACTCCAGGCTCATTTTATTTCATTACATTAGTTATTCCTACTAGACTATTTATGTGAATGTTGAATAAATGGTTATTCAATTACTTGGTTGATGGTTAATTTAATTAATAAAGTTTGACATCTCACTTTTTAAATATTAGGTGGCTAGTAATTAATTAAATGTTTCGACAGTTATGCTAAGACTGAACCAACTTGATATTCTGTATTAATTTAATAAAGGAGTAGCTACTCGGTATTTAATTAGTCGGGGTGTCGCAATTTGAATCTTCACGGTTGACGATAAGAATGAAGTTTCCTAAGATTGATTAGTGGACACCAAGGAAAGTGGAGCTTTTTGTGTGGCGTTGCTAGGTATGCACCACTTTCTTTTATTAACAAGAAAGGAGGCATAATTGCATTACTTAGTGGAGTTTACATTTGTAAGTCTACCTGTGTCATTTTGTAATACGTTAGTTGCAATAGTACTAAAAAAGGGGGGTTTTCAAAAGGGTTTTTTCCTCATATCATGTGTTATATTTGTTTGATTAGATTTAGATTAATTATCTTGCATGTTTAGTGTCATCTAATTAAATAAGATTAAATTATATTAAATTGAATTTGTCTTGTGTATGACCTAATCTACGAACTTTGCATTTGACCATGTAACCATACCGCTCTATAATGATTTTCAAATTTGTATAAATGCTTGCTTTGACAAGTCATTTGTATGAATACTTGTGGGTATATGGCTAATTATTACAATAAGCCACTATTTTTATGGAACGAATTATGCTTATTGGAAAGCTTGGACGAGATCATCTCTAAAATAGATCAACGAGTGTGTTTTGCTTGTTGTTGAAAAGGGGTGGAATCCTCCTACTGTGACTAAGTGAGTCGAAATTTGGATTGAAGATGATTTTAGATTGAGTAATTTCATGTCTCGTGGTTTGAATATTATTTTTGGTGTTGTCACACCTGATGAGTTTTATCCCATCATGATTTGTACCATATTTAAAGAAGCTTGGGATATACTCCAACTCACACGTCAGTGTGCTAATGATGTCAAATCTCCTAAGCTTTAAAACCTCGCCACACAATTTGAGACTATAAGTATGATTATACTCAATTTTTTGATGAATTTATGCTCATTTATCTCTTATCGTGAATTCCAGTTTTAATTTGTGAGAGAACATTCCGAAAAAGGAGAGTTGTTAAGAAAAAATTGAGGTATCTCCCGTCTTGTTTTATGTGAAAGTTACTCTCCTTAACTCTTTGGGAATTATTGATCGAGTGGAAAAACCGAGCGTCCGTGTAATACGCTAGTCGTTGTTATCGGCTTCCAACCTCAATACAAAAAAAAAACCTAAACTTTTAACTACACTTTTATGGAGTATAGTAGTAAGTCTGGGTATCAAATCCACAGGGAATGTTTTATAGAATTTAATTGATTTATTACTTCTAAAATAAAAATGAAAAAGATGATGATTGGGAAAATTTCTATTAAAAAAATTACTTAAGAAAAACAAACTGAAAAGTGCAAAAGAAATTAGATCTGACAAATGGGAGAAAATAGGATAGGGTACAATCCCTCAATCCTTAACAAATTATCCTTTAGAATACTAGAATTATAAATCAAAATTCTTGATTAAATCCAGTCCTTATCATCACTAAGCATTACATATATGAGATTCAAGACCGCATCATATAAAATCAAAGATCAATATAAGGCGGTGAACGACAAATTATACATACAAAGCATTCTTAAACATCCCAAGTACCTAGGGCAAGAGAGATTAAAAGATATGACAATGCATATATGATTTTCATTCACGATTCAACCAATATTTTCATTTATTTTCTAATTTTCCATACAAATAATTTGTATTAGGATTGAGTTCATGTACCCCAACCCTTGGGAATTTAGCTAAACATGATTTGATTAAAGAACAAATTCATACACAAAATTATGGATCTACAAAACATGGTAAATAATTTGCAAGTAATAAAATAAGAGAATGGAAAGAGTTTACTTGAATTCAGCAACAAGGAATTGAGATTCAGAATACAAACTAGGGTTCATACAACTCTTGAAGGAATAGAAAATTTGCTCTCAAAATCTAACCCTAAAATTCAATCTAGCACTTCTAACCTACTCCTAACCTAGCCTCTCTCTAGCAACTCCCCTTCAAATGATGTAGGTCATGGGCTTTTATAGCACAAAGTCTCGAAATTGACAACCAATAGTGCTTGTGGAACAAGTTTTCCAAGAGTTGCACTGCATTAAATGCATAATTAATGATAGAAATCCGCACATCCAGACTCTTCATTATCGCGCAACTTCAAAACATAGTAACTTCTTCACCGTAGCTCGGATTGAGGTGCCGTTTTTTCCAGTATTCTTGTAATTTAGAGCTCTTCAACTTTCTAGTTGGCCCCACCTCCGGACTAAGGCTGAAAAATTATGAAAATGCCCTTCAACTCTCCATTTCTAGGTTTCTTTCACTGTTTTGAGTTCTCCTTAGCACTAACTTGCATGAAATACCTGTAAAACACATGAGAAATACACAAAACAAGAAATACTTGCCAAAAAAGGTTAGTAGCATAAATAAGAGACAAATCCAAGCTAAATACACTGCACGGGATCATAAAAATACCGAAATTAAGGGGATAAATGTGAAGAATATGTTCCTAATCAATTATAAACACAATTAGGATAAAAATGATCGTAGGTGATCTTCAAACTTATGAATTAGACATGTTCCCCAAAACATAAAAGAAAAAAGAAAAATAAATAGATTTAAAAGATAAATCATGAGAAAAAATGGTTATGACTCCGAGTGTGAATTTGATCAAGTTGGTCTTACCCTATTTGCTTAAAAAATCAAAAAGTTTCTCAAATTCAAAAATTAAAATTCAATCAAAATGGAAAATAAGATTTTTGAGAAAAAAAAAATTTAAGCGGTTAAGAATTTTTATGAGAATGATAAAAAAAAAAGGCTAGATATGAGTATTCTAAGACGGAGTAACCAAAGAAATGTTATGAGTGTGTGGAACCAATGTCCCACTATGCTTAAGAGATGGGGCAAAGGCAAAGCCACCTATAATGCCATTCTAATTGATAGCGATGTTGAGTTGAAAGAATCCGGGGATGAATCATCGCGTGGATGTAAATTCACCTCATTCATGGCTAGTGAAGTTAGCACTTAAAATACATCTCATACCAATGAGGACATATCTAAATTTGATAACCTCGATAATGAGTCGAATCATTCCAAAAAGCTTGAGGGTGATGATGAGAATTTGAGCGAGGGAGGACGTGGTTTCGAATATGGCTACTTCGAAATTTTACACCGAGTTGTTAAAAATTAAAAATCAAATCTTAGGTTGTTGTCTTTATAGAATGAGTAGAAAGGTTTTAGAGAGAGTGAGTTGTCGGTTATAAAATCTTTTAGTGAGAAACTTGTTTAGGTGGGTAAAGAAATTACCGAGTTGATCAACAAAGTGGCTAGTCTTGTGAGAGATCTTTAAGAATCATTAGAGACTTGTGAAAAACTTGAAGCCCATGTTTCCTAACTTAAAAAAACTCAAACGTGCTCATGAGGTCAAGGTCCCTTTAGAGGACGCATCCAATAAGGTTGGAAGGATGTTCTTAAGTCCACATTAGGTTTTAAAGAGAGGTATGACACAGGTTACGACCACTTTCAACACCATACCCGAATCGATTGCCAAGTTTATGTAACATCCTTATGGGACTCCACCTAAAATACCAAGGAGAACTCATCCTGAGTGTTTTAGACAAGGTAGACCCCCCAAAAATATATTTGTACCCATTTCAAGGGAAGAGGTCAATTTAAGGAGTTTTCCTACAAATTAGAAAGAGTCTCTCACATATATGCTCCCACACACCGTTATAGCGACGTAGCTAGTCTTAGAGAACAAGTTGAGTTTCTAGTGATTACTTCTAACAGATTAATGGAATAATTTCAAAGCATGTCTACGCCTTTTAAGAACATTTCCAACACAACGACTAGTGTCAATAATGACAAGGGTAAGGAAAAGGATACCAACTATTGGGTACCTAAAAGTGAAGTAAAAGCCATTGTTGTTCAAATTTCTCTTAAGGTTCAAGATATATCGCAATGGTATTTTAATAGAGGATGCTCTAGGCACATAACCAGTGACAAGTCCATTTTACCAACCTTGTGGATCGCAAGGAATAAAAAGTCACCTTTGGGGATGGAAGTAAGTCTAGCATATTAGGACGAGGTTATGTGTAGATTTTCGATTTTCCTAATATAAATCATGTGCGATACATGCTCATTGGTAGGAACATGCCTAGATAATTTTGGGTGGAGGAGATTAACATAGTATGCCATATGGTGAATAGGATTTATCTTCATCCACACACACTTCACACTCCATATGAATAGTGGATCGATAAAAAACCTAACTATCGTACTTCCAAATTATTAGGAGTCCTTTTTATATCCTTTGAGTTAGACATAATTTAGGGAAATTAGACTCTAGAAGCGATGGGGGAATACTCTTAGGATATTCATTGACTAGTATAGCGTAAAGGGTGTATAACCTTAAAATCTTTAAGGTCATGGAATCGATAAACATTAGGATTAGAGATAGTAGACCATCTACATTTATTGATCATGATCTTACGTGTGAGAACAATGCACCCCCGATGACGATCTCATTATTCCTCGGACCACCATAGTGGACCCTATCTTGACAAAAAGGATCCACCCTCTTGGGTTCAAAAAATTCATGACCCTATCGACATACTTGGTGATCCCACATTATGTGTCAAGACTCACGCTCAACTAAAGAATGTGGTTATCAAATTTTGTTACACTTCCACGGTAGATCCTAAGAATGTGAAGGAATCACTCAAGGATGAGCATTGGATAAGCGCTATGCAAGATGAGTTCCTTCAATTTCTAAAGAACTATAGTTTTGGAATTTATCCCCCTACCTAGCGAGACTAATGTGATTGGTACCAATTGGGTGAACAAAGAAAGATGGATGAGAATGGTACCATCATTCGCAATAGGCCTAGGTTGTCCACTTAAGGTTACACACAAATTGAGGGTGTAGACTTTGACAAGATACTCTCTCCTATTGCTAGGATTGCGTTTATCCACTTACTACTCGATATAACATGTCATTTAAGGTAAGCTTTACCAGATGGATGTTAAGAGTCCATTTTTAAACATAATTCTTTAGGATGAGGTTTACGTGGAATAACCAAAGGGGGGTTAAAGACCTAAAGCACCCGAAAATAGTCTTTTATCTAAAGAAGGCCTTGTATCGTTTGAAACAAGAACCTTGTTTGTTATATGAAAGGATAAATTCTTATCTTTAGCTTATGGATTCAAGAGAGGGATAGTTGATATGACGTTGTTTGTTAGGAGAAAGGGTGGTGCAATCATGGTTGCCCATGTCTTTGTGGATAACTTAGTCTTTGGAACCACATGTTCTTAACATGCTCACATTTTTTACGAAACTATGAAGAGTGAATATGAGATGAGTATGGTTAGTGAAATTACTTTCTTTCTATGTCTCCAATAACATCAACTCAAAAAATGGGATATTTATATTTCAATATAAATATGAAAGGTATTTAGTGAAGAAGTTTGGTTTGGACTTCGCAAAGCACTCTCACACACCCATGAGTTCCTCGACTAAGCTTAACAAAGACACCTTAGGTAAGGATGTAGGCAAGAACTCTATATGAGTATGATAGGTAGTCTCCTCCACTTAATAACTAGTCGACCCCATATTACCTTTAGTGTTGGAGTTTGTATATGGTACCAAGCATACCCAGAAGAGTCATAGTTGATTGCTCTTAAACATATCATCAAATACATGAGTGATGAAGCAAACTATATTGTTGACTCACTTGAGTTTATACTATATAAGAGCATCAACTAGTTTGGAAAGATGGACAAAATTGAGTCCATCCTTCTATACTGAGAATGCAAATACTTGCAACGGGGGATTTCAAAAATTGCAATACCAATTTTAAATGCGGATTAGTTTCATATTTTTATCCCAAATATGCATCTATGATGATAAAACGGATAAATCAAATAATAACTTAGGCCAAGATTCAGGAAAAAAACTTTAGGGTAAAACCTTTATTTCACTACATAACGTAAATCGCAACGTAAAATTAATACAATGAAATCTGTAATGAATCTACCTCGGAAAATCCACATAAACCGTAGCCTAAATCAGTAATGATTCCTTTGAGAAACATAATGGACCATATCTCTCCATCAGCCTCAGCCTTCTTCTTTAGCCGTGAATCCCCTCAGGTGTCATAAATCATCCATGGAGTGCCTCTTCATAAGGTCTATGCAAAGGATACAAAACTTTCTAGGATTCTAAACTAATTCACAAGAACAATATTCAAGGATGCTTTGTTGCGAATTAAAATAGTGTTTAGGAGCAAAAAATATGAAGAAATTTTACTACTGATATGAAGACACGTACTGGGAAAAATCCTTAAGCAAATTTGATCACGAAACAGGTTAATATAAAAAACTTGAGTCGGCGGGGTCGTTCGAACAACTTCTGCATGTCGTTTGAATGACAGGGTCTCATGATATTGGATGTCGTTTGATCACTTGTATAACACAACTTATGATGTCGTTTAAGCGACATTGACTAGTTGTTTGAATGACCAAAACGTTAAATTTTTTTTTTTTCAAAACTCCCCCCACAGGTATCTAAAAACATATTTTGGAAAACAAAACAGTTCTTGTTCGTATTTTGATAAAAATAAAACATCCCAAATATAATTATATGAATCATTTCAAACTCTAACCAATTTTATACATTATTGGGATATCGTGAAGTCTTTAATCCTGGAGATTCTTGAGTTCGATTCATCTTGACGGTGCGTGACAATTCATAATGGGATACACCAAACTACTCTAAAACTATGCTTTGAATAATGTTAGAAAACATGTCCTTACAAATCTCCCCCTTTGGCTATTCCGGTACAAAACAAACTAAATGATCGAAGACCAAATTAAAATAAAAATCTCATATTACAAGAATACCAATACCCTTCACAACCCTAGAACGGAATGACATAAGTTTCTTTGTCAAACTTTTCTTCTTCCCTGTTAAACTCTGCCTTAATCCTAGTGTCTTGAATACTAGGAAAGGCAACCTAAACACATGAGACAACAAACATATACCTTCACGACGCATCGAGTTTGAAATAAAATAAATCATAAGAAAATTCTCCCCCATAATTTAAACTCATCAAAACCTAAAAATCCTTTTTAATTTGCTCTCCCCCTTTGTTTTTATCGAAATATACAAATAAACAAAGAAGTAGAACCATAGGCATTAAATACGGAGGATCACGTTGAAGATAAGATGTCATCACAAAAAGATGTACATTAAGCATGTGGAATGATCATTTCAAAGGACAAACATAACATACTATTTTTGAAAATTTTCAATTTTTCAAACAAAAACAAATTTCAATAATATAACACATAATACCATATATAATATATAAAAAATGTATCCAAGCAAATCAAGAAGACATATGTAGGTATAAACGACCACAAAATAAGACACAAAACAGATAAGCTTGACACACTAGCATAGTATCGATGTGTCCAAATATGTTGGATGGAATGAATGGGTGTGAGCTAAACACAAATGAATTACAACCTAAACACTCAAATATGTTCAAGAAGTTCTAATTGACCGCAAAACATTATCAAAATAAGCTTTATCCTTAAGTGAGAAATAAACTTGAACTTAATGAATAAAACAAGCACACTACACACAAGCCTAGAATTTTAATGATTCTACAAATCAATAGCATCATGACAAAATAAGCTTAACTAGGATACAATGTCATTGTGTAAACGCGTTGATATTTTTATCCAAACTCTCTCAAAATAATTCTTATATTTTCTTTTGAATGTTCATATCAAACTAAACAAATTGGCCCCTTTTTGGCATACTATTATTTTTATTGCCTTTATTTTTCTTTGGCTCTTTTCAAATGGTGTCTTTCACAACAAGATTATTATTCTCCCGCAGCCCTTTCCCGTGCACTCATCATATTTTCAATTCTAAACAAAATCCTCACGGTCAATGGTTCTTACATTCACAAATCCTCTACAGTCAAATAAACATGTAGATGAAAAGATTGATAGGAAAACATCTCACCAAGATCAAATATACATCATGAAGTAAAAATCCAACAAGCTCGTGCATGTGTGTGTATACGCATATACAAAGTCGAATCCATTAAATAAATCAAGTTCGAAACAACTCCATAAACATGCTTAAGATCATTCAAGAATCGAAAGTCATAGCTAAATGTCGCAGATACATGGAAATTGCGTAAAGAATTTGCATTCAAACACACCAATATGTCACACAAAATATGTAAAACTAAAACACACAAAATCGAAAATGTTTTTGAATTTTTCAAAAAATAAAATCTCTTTGTATTTTTTCAAAAAATATATAAAACCATTTTTTTTTTGTATTTTTTCAAATATGATGATAACTAGGACTTTTTGCGTGTGGTCGTTGTTTGAAAGCCAAGTTAGTCAAAACCTCAAATACCTACAAATAATAATAAACTCAAGTGTAGAGGTAAGTAAGGGTATCAATCCACTTTCTAGGGAGTAAGCTAGAGACAAATTCAATTGTAATTCACTTTTTATTTTCTTTTTGTGCTTTTTTACTTTTTCTAATTTTTTTAGCTTTTTCAATATTAAAACAAAAGGGTGAGGTGAGATTTTAAACTAAACTAAACTAAGATGAAAATAACTAACTAGAAAGTGACTAAAATGAAAAATAAGGTCTAACACTAAAATAAAAGATAAAGTGAGGTAAATAATTGTGAGAACAATCAAGGAGTGGGGTTATGCCATAATTTCTATTTAATCTATTTAATTAATTTATTCAAACTAAACTTCCCAAATTAATATTGAAATTACAAATCAACTCTCATTGCAAATGTAATTTTAATAATAATCTTTTAGAGGATTAAATTTATAATCCTACAACTCACAAAATGTAGATCTAAACATCATCTAACAAATCACCCGCTAGGATCGATTTACTAAATTAGTTTAGATCATAAAAATATGATTAGAGTTGAAATTCAAAGAAATAATTTCACATTTTAGAAAAACCTATCTCTAGTTCGATTCTAAGATGGAAATTAAGACTAGAATTTCGATTTTCTCTCGAAAATCATTTACCCTCTCTCGAGGCGTAAATTAAAAGTAAGATTGCAAAAATAATCATCAAAGGGAATTTTAATTTAATTAAACTAATTAAATTAACATTAACATCAAAATAATGGTCTCCGCACCCCTTGAAAGGGGTTGTAGCCTAACATGATATGAAACATGACAAATTAATAATCAAGGCTACTAAAATAAAAGAGAAGGGAATAGAACAAGCAAACCAAGTCTCCTTGAGAAAGTTGAACTCTAGTCTTCCAATTTGAAGCATACACCTCTCAATTTGAATGATCAACAAATACACATGAAGCACTAACACACAAATTGATTCTCACTAGAATTACTTTCACTCAATTTAAATTGAAAAGAAGAAAATAAAAAAACTAATTCTAATCTACTATTTATTTCTAACCCTAAAATTTCTCTCTACAATTTCTTCTCTCTAATCTAGAATTTTTCACCAAATGGGTCTTCTTCTTCATTTTATATGCATTGGAGCAAAGGGGCATAATGGTAAAAAGGTAGGGAGTGCATGTGGTTTGGATGTGTGCACATGAGGTGTGAGGTCATTTGGTAAAAAATCTGATTTGGATTAAATGTGCACATGAGGGTAGTTTGGGTAAATGGGGATGAGAACATGTGGAATAAGTGTTGGGGTTATTTTGGGTAAATGGGAATTAAGTTAGTTTTAGGCACATGTGGGTAATTGAGTTGGCATTTGGTTTTGGTTTTAACAGATGAGGTAATCGTGGAAGAGAAAATGGGTGAAAATGGGAAGTGGGTCTTTGTATGGTTTATAGTTGTGTTTGGTATTTTGAAGATAGAAATGGGTTGGATTGGAGATGAGGGTCGGAGGGTATCCGGGTATGGGTTGGTTCAGTGCCGGCGACAGGAGGTAAAAGGGGTCGGAACAGGGGCTTCGCGAGGAGAGAGACCGGATGTGGTTCCGGTGAGTGAGGGCTGCGCGCGCCGACGGCAAGGAGGTACCGCCGGAGGTTGGTGGGTATCGATTTTAGGGCTAGCCGGATTCGGGCAGTCGCGACCGGAGAGGGGCGGCGGTGCCGGGCAGCCATGGGAGGTGGTCGCGAGGTGGGGACGGTTTGGAGGGGGCTGGTAGGTGTAAGGAGAGAGAGTGGAGGTGGTGGGTATTTAGTTATGGAGGATAGAGAGATGAGGGTTTGTTGGGTGGTGTTTGGATGATGATGGATGTGAGAGAAGGTGAGTAGTTTGGTTATGGAGGAGAGAGGAGAGAGAATGTTTGTTGGAAGAAGATGAAGTGAAGGGATAAGGTGTGGATAGGGTGTAAGAGAGTTATGGTGAGGGGTAGGGTGTAGGATAGGTTAGTGGGTATAGGATAGGTTAGTGGGTATAGGAGTGTAGGATAAGGGTATGTGAGTGTGTGTTTAATTTGGACCCCTAAAAATATAAACTAACTAATAAAATAAAACTATAAAAACTAAAAAATCTAAAAATTAAATTTCTATTCTAAAAAATAACATAAAGACTCAAATAAAAATAAAACAAAAATCCTAAAATATAAAATCTTATAAACTAAACTAAACTCCTAAAATTAATTCTAATAGAATAAAATAAAACTAAAAATCAATAAAAATCAAAATAAAATAAAACTAATCCTAATAAAATAAAATAAAATAAAAACTAAAACTAAAAACTTAATAAAATAAAATAAAATTATATTAATAAAAATAGAAATAAAATATAAAAATAGGAAATAAAACCTAAAAAATTCTAAAATAATTCTAAAATAAAATCTAAAAAAAAACGACACTAAATAAAAATCTAAAAAATTAAAATAAAATAAAAAGGGAACAAACCAACACACACGGGTCTTGGGTGACGGTTTAGGGACAAGTTTAGGGTAGGATGGGTTAGGTTAGGGTCAGGGAATTTGGTATTTAGCTCCGTAAAATGCACAATTGCCTTGAAATATGCGTTTGAACACCGCAACGTACATTAAACCTGCATAATGAACATTTATGCGCATAAGACCCATATTATCGAGAAATAGCAACTAAAGTACGTCTATTTGGGGTATAAAATGTACAGTTTTGGGTGCTTATCACACCACCCCCAAACAGAGCGTTGCTAGTCCTCGAGCAATAAGATAGAGAGAAAGAGAAAGATAAGAAACCAAAAGTGTACCACTTTCGCGGGCACTTGCGATTGCACTTAGCATGTGCAACAAGCCTTTAAACCTATAGGTTGCCCTACAGGACGAGTTGTGTCTCGTGAGGGTTTGCAGGGAATATACCCACAAAATTCTTTATTTGCAAAAATATATTGAAAGGCAGTCAATCTCTTATTAGATGTAGAATAATCACACAATCCATCACATGGGAAAATATTTTTCAGAAATACAAGCTAGAATTTGTAAAAAGTTTAAGCTAAGTAAATACTCAAGGCACATCCTTCCTAGAACTCAACGTGTGTGGTGTGAATCAGTCAAAACGGGTCGAGTATCACAAAAGTAATTCCTAGATTGCCTTGTCGGAATCAACGCTTCAACTTCAAATCTCACTAGATATATCACTCTCAAACGAACTCTCGAGATATGGGTTAGTGTATCGCTCTTGTGTGTGAGGAGGTGAGTAAATGTAAGCAAGTTCAAACGTCTCACACACATATAAGAAAGAACGAAAAATTAGAGAGAAATTTGATCTCATGAAAGGATGCTAATCACTATAGTGAGAACGTCGAGTTATTCACCACGTTGACTTTCATTTGCCCGAACACCTAGGAACAATATGGATGATTATGGGTGAGGGGGAAAATAAAATGGGAAGGGTATGATATGAAGGATAAAATGGATGGTGATAGTGATATGAAGGATGATGAATGATGGATATGTGATGGGTAAAAGATGGATGTGAAATGGATGCGAAAGAAGAGTGTATACACTTTAGGAACATATGTCTTTATTACTAACTACAAACTCTCTTTTTCTTTTCTTTTCTTTTCTTTTCTCTTTTTTTTTTTTTTTTTTGTTTTTGCTATTTTTTTGTTTCTCTCTTTTTTTTTTTCTTTTTTTTTTTTTGTTTTTCTCTCACTTTTCAAACTAACAATGAAGACATTTACATTTGAAATCACACTCTTTTATTTGAAAATGATGGAGGATGATATGGATGGAATGATAAATGGATGGTGTGGGGAATGTATGGATAGTGTGGGGTATATATATGGATGGGGAAATATAATGGGTGAAGTGAATGGAAATGTGATATGGGGGAAAGTGGTAGGTGTATGGATGAAAATCCTAGTGATCGGGACAAATATCAAGACACGTGTTTCTTACAACTCGAAAGTGATGTCATTCTCAGTGATCAAGCCAAAAAAATGAAGAATAATGAGATCATACAACAATTTAAGTGCGCACCCAAAAGAAGTTGAATCAACTTGTGACTCGGAGATTGGGTAAGACACTCAAAATGGGTGAAAGGCACAAATCTCACGGGTTAAAGTCTCTACTAGTGATCCTTAAGGTTCTCTTTAGAATTGTAGTACTCTTCAACTCTAAACGTAATGACGTGATAAGTGCGCAAATTTTGTTGAGTCTAGAAATTCATGGTGCAAAATGCCTTGTTACGTATTACATAAGGTATTTATAAAAGATATTCTCTATCTTGATTCCTAGACTTAGAAAGATGGATGATTGAAAATTCACATCAATGAGTGAGATGAAAGAAACTGCACGAAATTTTAAAAATCAGGTTTAAAAATCAAAATTTTTCAAAAGAGGCACGATTTTGATAAAATTCCCCACCCCCAAACAAAAAGGAACATCGTCCTCGATGTTAAGTAAAATGATTTTTAAAATTGAGAGCATAAGGTAGGAAAGAGATTACCAGAATGAACCGCTAATGAAGTAGACATGTGAAGCCAAGAATAAACTTGAATGAAAGATGTACAAGTCTATAAGCATGATAAAGCATAGTGTGATGTGAAACACCACCCCCAAACAGGATGAGACTAGTACAAGAAACGTGGGCTGCCTCCCGGTAGCGCTAAGTTTAACGTCTTCAGCCAGACCGATGGAATCTCACCCTAAGAATAGGATCTATGATAGTGCGGGGTGGCAGAAAAATTGGGCGATAAAGATCACCCCCAAACAAGACTGAAGCATCAGTCTTGTTGAAAACAGGCTAAAAGTGGTCAATGCACTTGTATGGCGAAGTGCATCACACGATGCAAAGCATCGGTGGACCATGGGTGGGTGGGAAAAAGGGTAAAGGTGAGGGTGAATAGGTGTCGGTCTCGGGCCTTGTTGAGAGTAAATGTGAGGGCAACGAGGGCCCTATAAGCATGGTGCTCAAGTTGGTGAGGAAGGCAAAAGGGTTTGGTAAGTGTAATGGGTTGGGCCTCATAAAAATCACACGACCGTTCTATGAATGGGCGATGGTAATGGTCGCGCCGTGACACACCAGGGAGCTGTTGAGAAAAATCAACACCACAAAAGAGTGGCGGGCAGGGAGGAACAAAATCGGTGTCACGGGACTGGAGAGTAGCACCATAACTACTCTCGTGGATGGACGATGGTTTTAGGTGAGGATCTAAAAATGTCAATGGAAACTTGAAATGTGTAAAATCAAGATCCAAACCAGGTGGTGGGGTGGAAGATATAATGGGTGGGTCGGGTGGGGTAAACGGTGTATCGGGTGGGATAAACGGTGGAGGAAGATGATCCAACTCAAGCGTGGGAGACACACACTCATTGGGATGAGTAAAGGAATACTCACAAGGGAGTGTGGTTTCTAAAGATGGAGTTGTCAACTTCTCCCCAAGAGTAGCATCGGTAAATGGGGTGGGTGGGTAAGACGAGGCACTAATCTTAGAGATAGAGGACTCACTAGAAATATCAGGCTCAATGGGAGCCATGCATGGTGGGATATCATCCATATCCGGATAGTTAGGAATTATCACGGATTCTATCTCGGGAAAATGGTGAGAACTCGTAGCCGGAGCTAACCTAAGATAAATTGGTTCCTCGAGAACACAATGGTGAAGCTCAATAGGTATAGACTCGGGCATTGTTTTGGATGTTACGGGAATGGAAACAGGAACCTCAAGGTGGGGTTCATATGGATATGATGGGGTTTGATCATGCTCACTAATGAAAGGTAAGTCAACACAATTGTCGACTTGGGACCCGGACCATGGAATGGTCTCAACTTCGAGATTCTCGACGTGGTAGGGTTGGTCACACTCAAATTTTGTGTCACAAAGGGACACATCATCGTCACACTCGGTGGCAACGATGGGTGGGGTCATGGGAATATCCGACTCTCGCGCACACATCAATTCATTTAATCTTTGTTCAAGCCTTTGGAGAGCTTGAGTTTGAATTGCTTGCTCTTGCTCAAGTATGAACTTTTGCAAGAGGGTTTCGAGAGTGGATGTGGATTAAGGTGTTGGTGGAATGATGGGTGGTGGTGGTGGGTGAGGTGGACACAACTCGCTATAATCGTGAGTGTATGGAGAATACTCATATGAAGTGGGTGGGGTGGGGTCAAGTTCATCATGCACGAAAGGATCGCTTTCGTGATGGACAATTGGTTGATACGCATTGGGTGCGTAGTGAGGAAACTGATCGTGAACAGGTGCACAAGGTTGCCATGACGACTGTTGGAACGTGTGAGGATCCACAACATCGGGTTGGGATTCGTATTGCATGGAAGGGTGATCAAGCCTCCACGAATAACTCGGGGACTCACACAACTCGGGATGAGGTGTATCGGGATAGTGGGCCGAGGTGGGTTCCGGAACAGTGTCATATGGATACACATGTTCCATGGTGGGTTCGGATGGATATGGAATGTAAGGGCACTCATGGGACATGTGATCGGCATAATACCAGTGGGTGCACAACAAGGTACGCGACACGTCGACACTTGACACCGAGGGTGATGGAAAATGAGATGCGTGAATGGACGGATCAAGAGTATCAACGGTACTCGTGAGAGAGGTGAAATCATGAAGAATATCATAAAGGGACCGCTCGGGATCACTCTCACACGTGTCACGTGTCAATGGAAAATGACCAAAGTAGTCCCGTAAAGGACGTTCCTCGGCCATGTGGATGGAAATATTTTTTGAATTTTTTTCAAAAGAAAAGAAAATATTTTTGGATTTTTCTAAAAGGAAAGAAAGAAAATATTTTTGGATTTTTTATAAAGGAAGAAAAATATTTTTGGATTTTTTTATAAAAAATAAAGGAAGAAAAATATTTTTGGATTTTTTTTTTTTTTTGAAAGAAAAGGTGGGGAAAAATGATATGGACTCTTTGAATTGGACGGACTAACTAAAACCCGACTACCGAAAAATGGAATTGGACACACACACAAGTCAAGAAAATTTCCTAACTACCACATAGCCAATTTTTATTTTCAAATTTAGTGAGAGGGTAGTCAAATTTTAATTAAGTCCGTGGGCGATAAAAATCACGGAATTTCTCTGAGTGATCGCCTTTGCAAAATATTCTCCTATTGGGCTACCTAGTTGATTGATTTTAATTTTAGTGATGGCTAGGCTAGCACACAATGATAAGCGAGTGAGTCGGGTGATGAAATCCCTTCTCGTGAGTGACCGGGTGTAGGTCTTAGTCAATTAATTCATCACACCATTCGAAAATAAATGCGAGAATAAAATCACATAAGAGCACACAAATCACACACAATAAATGACTCGCTAACAGGAGAGGCGCGAGGGTGTAAGAAATATACCTCCCACGGTTTTTAGGCCGTGGGGTGCCGAAAAATTTGAGTCGACCGGGGGGAGATCACGCCTATCTCAGTCGTCCCCGGGAGTCCTACCGACCCAAGGTAGAGAGGCTTCTAGATCCTCGCCAATGGACGCCCTCTCTCTACCTTGTCCGGTGTCCCTATCACGCTTGTCTTCAATTATTACAATTTTAAATGAAAAAAAATGGTGTCCTATGCACCGCAATACAAGCCAAGAATGAAATAATCCTAAATACAAGCCTTCTAAAAAAAAAAATGGTACAAAAAAAAAATAAGAAAGTGCGAAAAATAAATGAAATACAAAATGAAATCCGCTCCGAGCTTCACAATCCCAAGAATGGCAACGACGCCATTTGATAACTTGGACTTTTTGCGTGTGGTCGTTGTTTGAAAGCCAAGTTAGTCAAAACCTCAAATACCTACAAATAATAATAAACTCAAGTGTAGAGGTAAGTAAGGGTATCAATCCACTTTCTAGGGAGTAAGCTAGAGACAAATTCAATTGTAATTCACTTTTTATTTTCTTTTTGTGCTTTTTTACTTTTTCTAATTTTTTTAGCTTTTTCAATATTAAAACAAAAGGGTGAGGTGAGATTTTAAACTAAACTAAACTAAGATGAAAATAACTAACTAGAAAGTGACTAAAATGAAAAATAAGGTCTAACACTAAAATAAAAGATAAAGTGAGGTAAATAATTGTGAGAACAATCAAGGAGTGGGGTTATGCCATAATTTCTATTTAATCTATTTAATTAATTTATTCAAACTAAACTTCCCAAATTAATATTGAAATTACAAATCAACTCTCATTGCAAATGTAATTTTAATAATAATCTTTTAGAGGATTAAATTTATAATCCTACAACTCACAAAATGTAGATCTAAACATCATCTAACAAATCACCCGCTAGGATCGATTTACTAAATTAGTTTAGATCATAAAAATATGATTAGAGTTGAAATTCAAAGAAATAATTTCACATTTTAGAAAAACCTATCTCTAGTTCGATTCTAAGATGGAAATTAAGACTAGAATCTCGATTTTCTCTCGAAAATCATTTACCCTCTCTCGAGGCGTAAATTAAAAGTAAGATTGCAAAAATAATCATCAAAGGGAATTTTAATTTAATTAAACTAATTAAATTAACATTAACATCAAAATAATGGTCTCCCCACCCCTTGAAAGGGGTTCTAGCCTAACATGATATGAAACATGACAAATTAATAATCAAGGCTACTAAAATAAAAGAGAAGAGAATAGAACAAGCAAACCAAGTCTCCTTGAGAAAGTTGAACTCTAGTCTTCCAATTTGAAGCATACACCACTCAATTTGAATGATCAACAAATACACATGAAGCACTAACACACAAATTGATTCTCACTAGAATTACTTTCACTCAATTTAAATTGAAAAGAAGAAAATAAAAAAACTAATTCTAATCTACTATTTATTTCTAACCCTAAAATTTCTCTCTACAATTTCTTCTCTCTAATCTCGAATTTTTCACCAAATGGGTCTTCTTCTTAATTTTATATGCATTGGAGCAAAGAGGCATAATGGTAAAAATGTAGGGAGTGCATGTGGTTTGGATGTGTGCACATGAGGTGTGAGGTCATTTGGGAAAAAATCTGATTTGGATTAAATGTGCACATGAGGGTAGTTTGGGTAAATGGGGATGAGAACATGTGGAATAAGTGTTGGGGTTATTTTGGGTAAATGGGAATTAAGTTAGTTTTAGGCACATGTGGGTAATTGAGTTGGCATTTGGTTTTGGTTTTAACAGATGAGGTAATCGTGGAAGAGAAAATGGGTGAAAATGGGAAGTGGGTCTTTGTAAGGTTTATAGTTGTGTTTGGTATTTTGAAGATAGAAATGGGTTGGATTGGAGATGAGGGTCGGAGGGTATCCGGGTATGGGTTGGTTCAGTGCCGGCGACAGGAGGTAAAAGGGGTCGGAACAGGGGCTTCGCGAGGAGAGAGACCGGATGTGGTTCCGGTGAGTGAGGGCTGCGCGCGCCGACGGCAAGGAGGTACTGCCGGAGGTTGGTGGGTATCGGTTTTAGGGCTAGCCGGATTCGGGCAGTCGCGACCGGAGAGGGGCGGCGGTGCCGGGCAGCCATGGGAGGTGGTCGCGAGGTGGGGACGGTTTGGAGGGGGCTGGTAGGTGTAAGGAGAGAGAGTGGAGGTGGTGGGTATTTAGTTATGGAGGATAGAGAGATGAGGGTTTGTTGGGTGGTGTTTGGATGATGATGGATGTGAGAGAAGGTGAGTAGTTTGGTTATGGAGGAGAGAGGAGAGAGAATGTTTGTTGGAAGAAGATGAAGTGAAGGGATAAGGTGTGGATAGGGTGTAAGAGAGTTATGGTGAGGGGTAGGGTGTAGGATAGGTTAGTGGGTGTAGGATAGGTTAGTGGGTATAGGAGTGTAGGATAAGGGTATGTGAGTGTGTGTTTAATTTGGACCCCTAAAAATATAAACTAACTAATAAAATAAACAATAAAAACTAAAAAATCTAAAAATTAAATTTCTATTCTAAAAAATAACATAAAGACTCAAATAAAAATAAAACAAAAATCCTAAAATATAAAATCTAATAAACTAAACTAAACTCCTAAAATTAATTCTAATAGAATAAAATAAAACTAAAAATCAATAAAAATCAAAATAAAATAAAACTAATCCTAATAAAATAAAATAAAATAAAAACTAAAACTAAAAACTTAATAAAATAAAATAAAATTATATTAATAAAAATAGAAATAAAATATAAAAATAGGAAATAAAACCTAAAAAATTCTAAAATAATTCTAAAATAAAATCTAAAAAAAAACGACACTAAATAAAAATCTAAAAAATTAAAATAAAATAAAAAGGGAACAAACCAACACACACGGGTCTTGGGTGACGGTTTAGGGACAAGTTTAGGGTAGGATGGGTTAGGTTAGGGTCAGGGAATTTGGTATTTAGCTCCGTAAAATGCACATTTGCCTTGAAATATGCGTTTGAACACCGCAACGTATATTAAACCTGCATAATAAACATTTACGCACATAAGACCCATATTGTCGAGAAATAGCAACTAAAGTACGTCTATTTGGGGTATAAAATGTACAGTTTTGGGTGCTTATCATATGACTCAACAAAGAAAAATATAATACAAAAAGTACACAGGTCATAACACTGGCAAGAATATATCATGAAGCACAACTAGCGTGTGACAAACAGATCATGCAAGCAATCAACGATATGAAATATCATGTGACGCATTATGTGCAAGCATGTGAGAATCAACCAATCTAACATTTGGATTCCCCAAAATAGATTTCCAAACCCAAAAAATTGTGTACCTAACTTGAGGGGTTATGGGAACCGACGGGACACTATACTTAAACTTCCTAAGACCTCTTTTAAGATCAAAATAAAAATGCCTAAGGTGACCTTTCCTTACCAAAATGTGAACATGTGTAAGGGGAGGAATGTTACATATGGGTTGAGCTTTTCTAATGTCCTTGCAAATGGTTAACCCTCCAAAACAAACAATGGTCCTTGCTTTGTCAATGAAAGAATTTGAACAACATGAGCCAATACCATCACTACTACTTAAGTCAAATCACTTTTTAACTTCAAATTTTTTAACTCAAGCAAAGAATTAGACTCTTCCAATTTTAGGGACTCCTTCTTCATATTTTTAATCAAACCTAGAAGGTAATCTCACTCACCCTCAATTAAAACAAATTTATCCCTATGAGTCTTCTCACGTGACACAAAATCATTAATTAAAATATTTTCCTCAACGACACAAACACAAACCCTAGAATTTTTTAAGTTCTCCAATTATTTTTCCAAAAATAGGACCTTCCCATCACTCTCATTTTTTCCCACTTTAAAAATACTAAAGTTATCAAAGAAGGCAACAAACTTCTCATGACGGATATATCTTTGAGTTTGAAATGTTTGCAAATATTCAATAATATTTTTACAACGAGAATTTTCTTTTTACAAAATTTCAATCCTTTTTGCAAACTTCAAATTCAAGAGATTTAATTTTTCAACATGGTCATGAACCTTATCAAACACATCTTGATTAACAACATCAACAATATGAGAATCCATCGAGAGAAAACAAGTCAAGAGAGGATGCAACAAGACACCCAAAAAGTAGGTAAACAAGATCAAACATACCAATTTGAGAATGCAAATACTTGCAACGGGTGATTTTAAAAATTGCAATACCAATTTTAAACGCGGATTGATTATATCTTTTTATCCCAAACATGCATCTATGATCATAAAATAGATAAATCAACAAATAACTTAGGTCAAGATTCATGAATAAAACCCTTTCGGGTAAAACCTTTATTTCACTATATAACGTAAATCGTAATTTATAATTAATACAATGAATTATGCAATGAATCTCCCTAAGCAAATCCACATAAACTGTAGCCTAGATCCACAGTGATTCACTCGAGAACCACGATGGACTGTAGCCCTTCGTTAGCCTCAGCCTTTGTCTTCAGCCGTGACTCGCCGCAGGTATCACAAGTTAGCCATGGTGTGCCTCTCCACAAGGTGTATTCAAAGGATACAAAAATTTCTAGGGTTCTAAACTAAGTCACAACAAAAATATTCAAGGATGCTTTGTTGTGAATTAAAACAGTGTTTAGGAACACAAAACTTAAAGAAATTTTGCTGTTGATATGCAGAAACATACTTGGCCAAATTCCTAAACAAATTTGATCATGAAACAGGTTAATATAAAAAACTTGAGTCGGGGGGGTCATTCGAATGACTTCAGCATGTCGTTTGAACGACAAGAGATGTCGTTTGAATGATAGGATCTCGTGATATTGCATGTCCTTTGATCACTTGAATTATGTGACTTATGATGTCGTTCGAGCGACATTGGCTTGTCATTTGAACATGAACGACCAAACTGTCAAAAAAATTGTTTTCAAAACTCCGCCTACATGTATCTAAATAACATATTTTGGAAAACAAAACAGCTCATGTTCGTCTTTTGTTAAAAATTAAACATCCCAAATATAATTCTATGAAGTAATTCAAACTCTAAATCGTTTTATACCTTATTGGGATATCGGGAAGTCTTCAAGCATGGAGATGCTTGAGTTTGGTTTGCCTTGACGGTGCTTGACGATTTGTAATGGGATACGCCAAAGTAGTCTAAAACTATGCAATGAAAAATTCTAGAATACATGTTCTTACGTATACATCATTGCCTCTTTAAGTACATCATCCGTAGCAGCAAAAATAAAAGTCATGAAGGTAGAAAACCAACACACTCAACACCTAGGATTTCATATTTCATTTCATATTTGATTGGTGTGTGTTTAATTAAATTAAAATGAATTTTCTATAATTTTTAGAAATTTTAATACAATTAAAATCGATTTTTAAATAATTAAATTAAGGGTTTTAAATTGTTTGGGGATAAAATTCATATTTTGAAAGTTCCTAAAATTTGGATTGAGTAGGATCCAAAAGCGGCATATAGTATAGTGGTAGAAAATGATATTTTTTAATCTTCTAAAACACGCGTTTGAAGTTGAATCTGGAGCTGGCACGTGGTTGCATTCGATTGGGTAGTTTCTTGTTTTCTCATACTCACAGATTTTGCATTCCATCTTGACCGTTCGATCAAACTTATCTAAGGAAAAGAGACAGAATAAAGAAAATAAAAAGAAAGAAAAATCATTTTTGTACAAAAACTCTTCCAAAATTTTTTTAGAAAATCTTTGAGAGTTATGGTTTCTTATTTCCTCTTAGTCTAATTCCCTCTTTCAACAAACTCATCACTTTAGATCTCATTTCTTATTAGAAACTTGTACATCTAAATAAGTGACACATTCTAACTTAGATTTATAGGTTATTTTGATTTCTTTTATTGAGAAATCACCTTCTCGTGTTGGATAATGTTTGTGTGATGCTTGCAATATTTTTATATCCAACAACTCTCATTTTTTACATAACACAAAAATAATTTGTGTTATAACTTACATTGTTTAGATCTGATAATTTTTCATTTCGAAAAATTTGTGTGTATAAATAATTTATGAGGATTTTTTTAAAGATCCGTCTGGAAATCATAACTTGAAACTGTTTTGTGAAAAAAGATATGGGTCTAAATTTCAGAGTTGTGAAAAATAACTCTCATGCTTAGATATGTTATAAATTCATAGGAATTGTTTGTAATTAGTGTGTGTGAATGCATGCATGGCATTTTAGGCACAACACTCACTACACAATCACTCACAATCACAAAATTGTGTTGTTGGTTGAGAGATTCTGAATTTAAGTCGGCGTGGTACAAAACAGAGAAAGAAAGTAGAGCAAAGGAACAAAAAAGGACAAATTCAGTGCTTAAAAGAAGTGAGAAAAAATACCGTGGAGTGTAGGTATATTTCTAGATTAGAATGGGATCTATATGTACGATCTATTGAATTCTTGTAACCTAAACTGTTTTTAATGGATTTTGTTTTTGTGGTGTAGAGACCAACGTGGATGTTTCCCCAATTGGGTTACAGTCTCTTATGTGTACTTTTTAATTTTCCATTACTATAATGTTCTACATTGACTTAGGTTTTTTCTAAAAACCTATTTCCAAGAAAGTTCACTGATTTGTTCAAACAAACTGTTTTAACACATCTTGTGTAGTGGTTTAGATTTTAATAAGAATTTCATCAAAAAGTATTTTGAAACTCATTAAACCTTTTTAACTTTTGTTAAAATAACATAGTGAGGTTTTTCAATTGGTATTAGAGCTGAGTATTTTTCAAAACTTTTGATTATGTACTTTGAAATTGTTTTAAAAATCTTTTATGGACGAAAAGTTTGACTGTCTTGGAAATTTGTCCAGACCTCCCCTCTTCGATGGAGCTAATTTTCCTTACTGGAAAGTAAGGATGACGTCTTTCATCCAAGGGACATTGGGAGATAATGTTTATGAAGCTATTAAAAATGGATATTCTCGTAAAACTAAGCCTATTGCAGAAGGTAGTACTGAAAGGGTTAAAAAGCTCCTCAATGAGTTTACTAAAGAAGAAAAATATGCCTCCTTAAGTAACAATAAAGGGTAAAATACTATATTCATGTTTGTTAATGGACAAGAATTCAAAGTCATATCTATCTATTCTAAATCTAAGGAAGCCTAGGACATGTTAGTCACTGCCCATGAAGGTGATGAACGTGTTAAGGCAGCCAAAACATAGATGTTAATACAAGAGTATAACACACTGCTTATGAATGAGACTAAGACCTTTGATGAATTCTATATTAGGTTGACTGACATTATTACAAAACTGCATGCAAATGGTATTAGGTATCATATGAAATAAATAGTGTAGAAAAATCTAAGGTCCCTTCCCGCTAAGTTTGATAATCAAAGGTATGCAATTGAGGATATTGATGATCCATTTTTAACACATGAACTCCTCAGTAGAAAAATTAGGACTGTAGAAATGGAACTTAAATTTAAGAAGCATCTTTCTAATAATCAGAAAAGGCAGTCTAGTTATAAAGTAGCTTTTCAGTCTTAAATGAACTCACCTCAGTTAGTGCTGCAAAATATAGACATGGACTCTGATGAAGACTGTGATTTAGAGACTCTAGATAACCAGATAACCCTTATGTCTAAACAATTTTAGAAAATCTTAAAGTTTAGAAAATTGTTGCTTCTAAACCAGGGAAGGTTGTATATCAAAACAACTCTAATAACAAGCCTCGTGAGATAAACCATGATAAAAATAACATTGGGAATAATAGTAGATTTAAAAAGACTTTAAGAACACTCAATGCTTTAGATGTTGTAAAAGGGGTCATATAGCTTCTAATTGTTGAATTAAATAGAATAACTCTGTTAAAGCTAACTTCAATAAGACTTGGGATGATTCAAGTGACTTTAAAGAACATGAGCCTGAATCTTCCAACTCTTTTGACCCTTACATGTCCTTCTTTGCAAAAATTATCTATTCTGATGATATGTCTGCAAACAATGTAGAACTTGATGTTATCATGCCTAGTACTTCTATGTGTGATGATGTTTTGTCAACTTTTGGTTTATCTAGTCTTTGCTTAGATAATACAAATGGTGTTGATATTGCTAGTAATTTCTCTTCCGCGATGTGTGTGAGTCAAAGTGAACGTACTAATGATGAATTGAATGTGTGTGTGAGCTCAACAAATGAAGCGCTAAGGGACAACTCACACACTGAGCATAATGATTCTGATAATGATGATCTCCCTAACATTCACTACTCTTAGGAAGAGCACTAAACTAGAAAATACAGTCAAGGATTTAACTAATAAGATAAATTCCTTAATCCTATTGGTGAAATAGAACGCAGAGGACCATACAAATCAATGTCTAGCCTATGAACTGAAAACCAAAGATTTTGTTGAAAAAATTAAAGAGATTTCTGAATTAAATGAGGTTTTAGAAGAGAAATATAAGTCTGCTTTGATAGAATTGGAAGAATAAAAAAAGGTTTTAACTATCTTCAAGAAATTTTCTAAATTTGAAAATAATTCCAAACTATTTTGGATATTGTGTTGCATCAAGCAAAACCAATTCTGAAGACAAAACTGGTTTAGGATTTGATCAGGAAACTAAGGCACAAGCCAAAACTTTTCAACATTTGCAATTTGTTTCTTCTGGAAAAGACCAAATGACATATGTCTAGATTTTCAATCCTTAAGGAAATATTTTGAAAATAAGCAAAAAAGGTCAGATTATCTTATGAAAATTGTCCTAAGCCAACTATGTAACTTAAAGCTAAGTATGTTTACCCCCCCCCCCCCCCCCCCCCCCATTAGGCAAGGTTTTCCTCATTCAAACATGTTGCAATTAGACATAAGGACAAAGTACAACAAATGGATAAACCTCTTTTCAAAGCTTTTCAAAATGTCAGCAAACCGTTTAGCCACTAGCATTATTCCTATTGTGATGTTTATGGACATTGTCTCGCTTGAATGTTTTCAAAAATGACTGTATAAACCTGTCTATAATTCACTAGTTTACAAAAACTTTAACTATTTTAGGCGGAGAAGGAATAATGATGTACTTCCTAAACATCCCAATAAAAACTCTAACTTCTGGATGGTATTTAGACTCTGGATGCTAAAAGCATATGACTGGAGACGATACTAAATTAACCGAAAAGACTAACTTCTTAGGAGGGAATGTTTTGTTTGGGGACGTAGTATCATCTTAGATCATAGGCAAAGGAACAATCCAAGAAAAAGGACTCCCCAATCTCAAAGATTTCCTATTAGTAAAAGGTATTAAAGCTTATTTGTTGAGCATATCTCAATTTTGTGAGTCCAATTACACTGCCACATTCTTAAAAACTGATTGGAAAATTTTAAATGAGAATGATGATTGTATCCTTACAGGTCACATGACACCAGATAACTGTTACACAGTAAATTCGAGAAATGAGACCTATAGGTGAGCGAGACTGGATGATAATGAAATCTAGCATAATCGTTTCGGTCACATTAATTATGATAATCTTGGCAAATTGATCTATCGGGATATAGTTAGAGGTTTACCAAAAATAAAACCAAATTCCAATGTTGTTTGTGGGCCATGCCAGGAAGGAAAAATGATTAATTCTGCTCACTACAAAGTTAAATAAATTATAATAGCTAAATCTATGGAGCTAATACACATGGATCTTATTGGTCCTTCGCAAATTGTGAGCCTATGGTAACAAATAAATTTTAATCATTGCGAATGATTTTACTAGGTTCACTTAAGTAGTGTTTTTAAAATAAAAATATGATGCACTCCGATTTTTTTTGAAAATCCTTTAGACAATCGACAATGAAAAAGATACCCAAGTTAATCAAATACGTAGCAAAAGAGGAGGTGAATTTAAGGACTCGGGTGTAACAGAGTATCGTAATTGTAATGGTTATCATCATGAGTTCAGTCCTCCTAAAACACCCCAAAAGAATGGTGTGGCCGAGCATAAAAATCTCACAATTCAGGAAATGGACAGGGTAATGATACATGCTAAGAACTTGCTAAAATACTTTTCGATTGAGGCAGTTCAAACAGCATATCATATCATCAACTGGGTCTATCTTCGAAAAAGTATTAAACAAACCTCCGATGAATTTGGTATGGCAAAAGGCCCAATCTGAAATATTTTCAAACTTTTGGGAGTACTTGATATGTTTGCAAAGACAGAGAACACCTGTCTAAGTTTTAAACCCATGGTGAAAAGGCCATATTTGTGGGTTACTCCCCTAATAGTAGGGCTTATCACATTTATAACTTGCGTACCAAAGTAATCATGGAATCAATAAATGTGATAGTGAGTGACACTTTTATGAAGAGTAAAGAACAAGGATCAATTGTCGTGGAAGAGTCCAAAATTTATTTTACTTATGAATCTTCAGAGATAATTGAGCCTTTACCAATTGAGACCCCTAAAGTACCAAACTGGGTTTCTAAAGATCATCCCATAGATAATGTTGTTGGTAACCCTGATGAGCCAGTGCGTACAAGATCCCAATTATGTAATATTTGCCACTTTCCCTGCTTTGTTTCTCTAGTAAAACCAAAGAATGTGACGGAGGAACTAAATAACTCATTTCAAATAAGTGTTATACAAGAAGGGCCCATCTAATTTAAAAGTTATGATGTGTGGAATCTTGTGCCTAGGCCAGAAAATAAAGGGGGCACGCATTGGAGTTTTAAAAATAAAATAGATTAATCTGGGATGATAGTTAGAAATAAAGCCAAATTAGTTTCCTATGGCTACTTTCAAATTGAAGGAATATATTTTGAGGAGACCATCGCCCTGTTACTCACCTTCAGTCTGTTCGCTTACTCTTGGCTATTGTGTGTCACTTATAATTCAGCCTTTATCAAATGGATGTAAAATCTTCCTTTTAAATGGTATTTTGATGGAGGAGATCTATGTTGAATAGCCGAAATGGTTTTATTGATCCTCATTACCCAAACCATATGTATAGATTAAAAAATTCATTATACGGTTTAAAGAAACCCCCTCGGGCCTGGTACGATCGCATGTCGACTTTTTTAATCAATAAAGGTTTTCGATGTGGCAGGTAATGACCAAACAATATTTGTTAAACATTTTAATTAACATGTCTTAATAGCTCAGGTTTATGCTGACCACATTATATCTGGATCCACTTTCCCATCTGAAGTTAAAGAGGTTTAAAAAATTATGCATGGGGAATTCCAAATGTCTCTTATGGGGGAGCCTCAATATTTTTTAGGTCTTCAAGTTAAGCAAAAACATGATGGGTTATGCATATCGTAGTCTAAATACGCAATAGAGTTAGTGAAAAAATTCGGTTCAGATAATGCTAAAGTTTCTAGGACTGCCATGAGCACCTCTATGAAACTATCCAAAAATGAGATTGGGTAACCTGCAGATCCTATGCTATATAGAAGTATGATAGGCAGTTTATTATACCTAATAACTTCTCGACCCGATATCATGTATGTTCTTTGTGTTTGGGCTCGTTACCAAAGTACACCTAAGGAAAGTAACCTTATATGTGTTAAATGAATAACTAAATATGTTAAGGGAACAATATACCTAGGTATATTGTACACTAACGACGCCACAAGCACGATTGTAGGATACACTGATGCTGACGGGGCTGGTTGCTCAAATGACAGCAAAAGCAATTATGCTGCTTGTTATTACATAGGTAACAACTTAGTAGGGTTGAGCAGTAAAAAATAAAACTGCATATCACTTTCCACAGCAGACTCAGAATATATAACGACAGGAATTCATTGCGCTCAATTATTATGAATTAAGCAAAAGCTTAGTGATTATGACATTAATGAAGAAAAGCTAAATCTATATTGCAATAACCAAAGTCCGATTAATATCTCTAAGAATCCCATTCAACATTCACATACTAAACATATTAAAATTAAACACCATTTTATACGTGAACTCGTTGAGTCTAAAGAATTAAAGATAAACTATTTACCCACTGAACATCAACTAGATGACTTGTTCGCCAAACCTTTGGACAATTTACATTTTGAATCTTTAAAGAAATCCATCGGTGTGATTATGCTTGAATAGATCTCTATCACCTATAATATCCTCCAGTCACTTTCATGCTTATAGCATGATCGTTTAATAAATGACAAAAGACGCCTCCTATCTCTATTTTATGTATGAGACCCTTGATGTGACCCATTGATTAATTTAGGTTAATATACTATTTGTTATGATCATATTATATTTTTCACCCTTTGTCCATTTGAGACAAAATAGGGGAGAGGTATTTGAGTCCATCTGGACATTTATAGTAAAAATTTGACTAATTCTTGATCTTTGCCATAAGCTGTTGTTTTATTTCTCAGGAATCAGTACCATCAGATATATTGAGGGTACTGGTCTGTTCAGAGTTGAGTTATGTATTTTTTATTTCTAGGAAATGGGGTAGTTAGATATTTGGTATAAGAATGAGGTTTTCTTATTTTTTTTGTATCCTTACGAGTCCTAGATGATTCAAATGAGATTTTTTCTCTCATTTCCAAAAGGAAAGATTGAAGCACACTATATAATGAACTCACTTGAGTCTATATTATATAGGAACATCAACTAGTTTGGAATGATAGACAAGATTGAGTCCCTCCTTCTATACATCATTGCATCTTCAAGTACATCATCATCAACAACAAAGATCAAAGTCATACAGGTATAAAACCAACACACTCAACACCTAGGATTGCATATTTCATTTCATATTGAATTGAATTAAAATGAATTTTCTGTAATTTTTAGGAATTTTAAAACAATTAAAACCTGTTTTTAAATAATTAAATTAAGGGTTTTAAATTGTTTGGGGAAAAAATTCATATCCTAAAAGTTCCTAACATTTGGATTGGGTAGAATCCAAAACTGGCACATAATATTGTGGAAGAACATGATATGTTCTAAACTTCTAAAATACGCGTTTGAAGTTGAATATGGAGTTGGCACGTGGTTGCATTAGATTGGGTATTTTTGTGTTTGCTCATACTCACATATTTTGCATTCCATCTTGATCATTCGATCAAACTTATCTAGGGACTACATGCATTCATTTGTAATCCATGTGCATATCCTTTTAGCCAATTAGAGTATAGAATTGTGTGGTTCCCTCTCAACCCTTAGATTTGAAGTCTAACCAGTGTTTTTATCTTGCTCATCCATTTGACTTCGAACATCCCGATCATTACAAGCTTAATATAAATAGAGGTGTTAGAGTCCCCAGTTGAAGACTTTTGACATTTTCTTCATTTGAGAGAAAAAAGAGAAAAGGGAGAGAAGAGAGAGAGAAAAGAGATAAAAAAAGAAAATAAAAAGAGAGAAAAATCATTTTCGTACAAAAACTCTTCCAAATTTTTTTCAGAAAATCTTTGAGAGTTAGGGTTTCTTATTTCCTCTTAGTCTAAATCTCTCTTTCAACAACCTCACAACTTTAGATATCGTTTGTTATTAGAAACTTTTAGATGTAAATCAGTTACAGATTCTCACTTAGATTTATAGGTTGTTTTGGTTTCTTGTATTGAGAAATCATCTTCTCTTATTGGATATTATTTATGTAATGATTGTAATATTTTTATAACCAACATCTCTCATTTTTTACAAAACTGAAATCATGGCTTCAATTTTTTAGATTTGATAATTTTTCCTTTCAAAAAATTTGTGTGTATAAATAATTTCTACGGATCTTTGTTTTAAAGATCCGTCTGGAAATCAGATCTGGAAACTGTTTTGTGAAAAAAGAGTTGAGTCTAAATTTAGAGTTATGAAAAATAACTCTCATTCTTAAATCTGTTGTAAATTCATGGTAATTGTTTATAATTAAGTGTGTGTGAGTGCATGCATGGCATTTTAGGCACAACACTCACTACACAATCACTTATAATCACAAAATTGTGTTGTTGGTTGAGAGATTCTAAATTTTGAGTCGACGTGGTGCAAAACGGAGAAAAGAAGTAGAGCAAAGGAACGAAAAAAGGATAAATTCAATGCTTAAAAGAAGTCAGAAAGAATACCGTGGAGTGTAGGTAGATTTATTGGATTTATAGTAGGATCTATTTGTATGATTTGTTGAATTCTTCTAACATTAACTATTTTTAGCGGATTTTGTTTTTGTGGTGTAGAGACCACTGCGGATGTTTTCCCAATTGGCTGGGGTTTTACCGCATAAAAAATTATAGTCTCTTATGTATGCTTTTTAATTTTCTATTACTACAATCTGATACATAGACTTTGGTTTATTAAAAAAAACATTTTCAAGAAACTTAACTGATTTGTTCAAACAAACTGTTTTAACACATCGTGTGTACTGGTTTAGATTTTGATAAGATTTCTTCAAAAGGTAATTCGGAACTTATTAAACCTTTTTAACTTTTGTTAAAATAACATAGTGAGGTTTTTCAAGTGGCACACTTTCTTTTGGCATTTGATATTCCTTTGATACCGATGACAGTTTGTCATCTTATTTAGATGTCGATTGGGCCAGTGATTTTGATGGTTATAAAAACACATCGGGTAGATTCATTTACTTCTTGAGTGATCATGTCTCATAGTTGAGTAAGAAGAAAAATTTCACTTCTCTGTCCACGACGGAGCCCAAGTACATAGCCGTCGTGAGTTGTTTCACACAAATCTTGTGGATGAAGAAAATGTTGGAGTATTATGGGATTCCTCAAGGCACAATGACTATTTATTATGATAATATGAGTGCAATCCATATTTCTCATAATACCGTCCAATATTCTCATACTAAGCACACTTGGATTCGTGAGCACATTATTCCTGATCTTGTTAAGGAGAATATCATTTTCTTGACCTTTGTGAGTACCAAGCGTCAATTGGTTGACATTTTCACTAAAAATTTAGTTGTACTTAGATTTGAGGATCTTAGGAAGTCCTTGGTTGGTTGTTTCCATTGATTGAGCTGGGGTATTATTTATAGCTTAAGCTGTTTTACATGTTGTTATTATTTATCCCAAATACTAGATTATATTCTTATGTTTTATATTGAAAAAACCCAAAATATTTTCTTTTCTTTTATAAACAGTTTATGAAAATTCAAAAGCAAAATATTATTTTTTTTTATAAATTCATAAATGTTTTTTGTATTTTGTTTTTACACTGTATATGGATGTGCATTTAAGGTGTACGAATCACAATTTCATTTCATCCATTCACGTGACTTACTCTTGGTGTTATTAGACTTTGCAACATTTTTTATTTGTGCTTTAGCATTGCGTCATTCATTGTTGATTACGTCCTTCATACTAGACTCATTATATCACCTTGATTCCTCACATTCACGAATTTGAAAACATTGTACTTTCTGGTCATATGTTTAATTGGATGTTCTCATCTCAATCGGGCTTAATAATGAAACAACTGTATTAGGAACTAATTATGCATGTAAAAACCATTGGATAAATTTTTTTACTCGAAAAATGATTCATATATGTTTAAGCAATGGAAAAGGGCTATGAAAGATGAAGTCTTATTCGTATTAAAGGCCACCATTAGCAAGAGCCTAAAAGATGAACTAAAAACTGAAATGAGCCGAAGGCCCACAATTTTAAAATTTTAAAATTAATTTCCTTTTTAGATGTGCGGAAGAGTTAGATGATGGTTCAAATAAATTTTAATTTCTTCTAAATTAAAATTAAACCAAGTGAAATTAAATTCAAACACACACTTATCCTAGAAACTTTTGCCTAAGTCATATTTCTCCATTTTATCAAATTAGGCCAAACCAAATTTTAACACATTAAATTAATGACTTGAATTAATTAAACATTACCAAAAATTAATTTGCACCAAATTAAACAAGTAGTGATTAAATTAAACCAAATTTATCATTATACCTAAGCATGCATTCTAGGTGATCTTGCAAAAGATAAAATAAACAATTAATCCACTACGCCGCGATGTACGAGGAAAAACCCACAACGGGAAAAAACCTCGGATGGACCTAGCCTCAAATCCACTAAGTACGAAATTTACAAATACAAGCAAGATGACTTACAACACTCGACTCGATCACTTTCAAGCCCCGACGCATCTTCTTGTATCAACCTCTGCCTAGAGAATAACCACAGAGCTCCACCGCCGTCTCGGAATCCTCCGATCGGACTTTATATGGTCACTGTCACCGGAATAAGGAGCCTTTATCTAAGTGGGTAAATAAATGCAAACCTCTTCTTCTTTGTGGGATTTAGAAGCAAACCCAAACGTCTCTTCAAAATGGTAGAGATGAAGAACCGGTGCCAAAACTCCAAACAATGTATATATATATATGGAACTTGGATTAAACAAACAATTGGGTGTAAACTAGAGTGTCAAATGATTTTTTCTATGAAAGATCAACACTCAAAACCATGAACTTTTCTTGGAAGAATTTCTCTCAAAAAGTTACTCTAGAATTTTTAATAGAATGAAAAGATTTTTTTAAAAAAAGTTCATTTCCGCACATATTAAATATGCCAAAAAGTTAGTGGGAAAAACAGGTGGGAAGGTGGGTCAAAACTGCTCAAAACTGCCATTAAACTGTTCCAGCCAAAACTCGTTTGAATGACATTTTCGTTCGAACGAAATATCGTTTGTATAGGAGGGTAGTGAGACTGGGGTCGATGAATATCTGGAAAGGGTGAGGCGTGATCCACTCCAATGGACGTTGTCTGCAAGGTTCTCAAGAACTTCTGGAGCAGCTTCTAATGAGGCCTTCTCCTTCTGGTAAAAATGGAGCTCAAGCCGAAACTCCCTCCCTGCAAGAAGATGAACTTTCATAACAATAATTGTAATTTTCCCAAGAGGAGCTCCTGAGAGTGATGGCTGTCAGTGGGGAGTGAAAGAACAAGGCACTTAGCACTAGAGAGAGAGAGAGGGGAGAGAATACTAGAGAGGTTCTGGTGTGATTTTGACATAGTAACAGTGCTGATGAGTTTTTTTTCTATATCTTTATGACCTTGCCCAGGGGTCCTATTTATACTTGGGCACTAAGGCTGGGTTGACACTTTTGGCGCCAAAACTTAGAGGGTTGGTGAGGGACAAAGTCTACAGTGTACTATTTGTCCCTACCTACAGGAAGCTCTGCCTGTCCCCTCTGGCAGATGCCACATGGCGCTGACCAAAGTTCAAAAGAAGATATGTCTTCTAATGGAGACAAAATATCTGATTTGCTAAATATCTTTTCAAACGGTAACTTTTGGTACAAACTTTGTAAACTTGAGGGGGGTCTAGAGGACCACCTCCTCTAAAATCTTTTTAAGATTGATGGGGGTCTTGAGGACCCTCTCCTTTAAAATCAATTTATAAACAGTTCTTTTCTTGTGAGCAGCCAGCCCTTTGGCTGCTCATTTCACTTGTGACCAAGTGTGAAGTGTGTGTAGTCTTGATTGACTTCTGGGTTTTCCTACTAGTATTCTCTCAATCCTATAGTGCTAAATGGTTGAGCTTGCTCAACATACCTTGTTCTTCAGCCGCCAAGCCAAAACTCCCAAGAGGTCCCAACGCGCCTGTTCGAGCCCTGCTTGCTCAACTAGGCAACCTGTGCAAGAAAGTAAAGTGTTAATATTGTTGTTCATTTAAAGACTAACGTTTCATGATGAGGAGTTGCTCGTGGTAGCTACTCCCTCATCCTGGCCACTCTAGATGGGTTCCTTCTCAATATGAGTTTCTGCCGGAACCCTTGTAGTGGAACTTCTCGAATAACATTTCTACAGTGACCCTTGCAGTGACGGTGACCCTTGTAGTGGCACTTCTCAATCTTGGATGCCTGCAGTGACCCTTGTGAGGTACCTCTCAAATGTCATTACTTCAGTGACCCTTGCAATGGCACTGAGCCTTGCCGTGGCGCTGACCCTTGCAGTGGCGCTGACCCCTGCAGTGGCGGTGACCCTTGCAGTGGCACTTCTCAATCTTTGATTTCTGTGGTAAGCCTTGCGAGGCACCTCTCGAATGTCATTACTGCAGTGACCCTTGCAGTGGAGCTGACAGTGGCGCTGACCAATCTTGGATTTCTATGGTACACCTTGCGAGGCACCTCTCGAGGGTCATTACTGCAGTGACCCTTGCAGTGGCGCTGACCCTTGCTGTGGTGCTGACCCTCTCGAATGTCATTGCTGCAGTGACCCTTGCAGTGGCGCTGACCCCTGCAGTGGCGCTAACCCTTATAGTGGAACTTCTCAATCTTGGATTTCTGTGGTAATCTCCGCGAGGCACCTCTCGAGGGTCATTACTGCAGTGACCCTTTCAGTGGCGCTGACCCTTGCATTGGCGCTAACCTTCTCGAATGTCATTGCTGCAGTGACACTTGCAGTAGCGCTGACCCTTGCAGTGGCGCTGACCCTTGCAGTGGAACTTCTCAATCTTGGACTTCTGCGGTGACCCTTGCGAGGCACCTCTCGAATGTCATTGCTGTAGTGACCCTTGCATCTGCAGTGACCCATGCAGTGGCGCTGACCCTTATAGTGGCGCTGACCCTTACAGCTGCGCTGGGGGTTCCTGCTCAATATGAGTTTCTGCCGGGACCCTGGGATGGTTCCTTCTCAATTATGCGTTTCTTCCAGGACCCTGGATGGGTTCCTTCTTGATACGAGTTTCTGCCGGGACCCTGGGGTGGTTCCTTCTCAATATGATCTGCCGGGACCCTTAGTGGGTTCCTTCTCAATATTTCCAAAAAAATGTTTTTATTTATGAAGGCCCTATATAGAGCACACCTAGGATTTGCTTTTCGTGCTTTAGCTATATAGGACTTCATCTAGTTGGACTTCAATTTTGACAAAATATTTTTGTAATTTAGGATTGCGTGTCCCCATATCGACTCCAAGCTCTCTTTGTCCATCTACATCAAATGAGCTCTCAATTCAGACCGCCCTCTCAGAAAAGGTATTTTTCATGTTCTATGGCTCATAGAAATTTCTGTCACGTAGGACACGACACCACATTGCATTTTGCATTTTATCATGTCTTATGATAATATTTTGTTTTGTCATAATAAAATCATTTTTGAGTTCAAAAATTTTAATTTGAAATTTTTATAAGAAAAATGTTTTTGTGAAAATAAGTTTGACACTAAATATTTTTTTTATAAAAGTTGCAGAATTATTTTTTTTTAAGGTAAAAATATTTTTTTTAAAATATGCATGTGCGTGTATATAATATTATATGTGCATGCGTGTATGTTAGTATGCTTATATATATATATATATATATATATATATATATATATATATATATATATATATATATATGTTAGTATGTTTATATATTATTTTATATGTAAGTTAGTGTATGTGGCACTGGTACCTGTTACCGAAGTGACCTTAGCAGGTGATGTTATGTTATAGTACATATATTCTTTTATATGTGCCAAGCCATTATGACCGATTAGTTGGCATGTAGCTTGTTGCTACAATATATGTTGGCAGATTTGACCCATGCTATAATATATATATATATATATATGTTCTTTTGCCCCCCTAGCTGTTAAAACATGCGTGGCATCCCATCGTGTGTGCCTTTAGCTGTTGGTTGCCTTGGCATTTAGAAAAAGCATTAGCTTTTCCATGCCCTGCCGATATGTCCCATCAGGTTTGCTGACGGATTGGACCGCTATAACTGTTGCCCTGGTTCTGTACCTTCTTACGCCCACGGTTTTTGTTTAAAACCGTAACTGGTTTTGTTACGTTTTCCAAAAACGACGTCGCGGCATTTTATTTACAACGATAACAGTTTTAGTGCGTCACAGCTGGCTCACACCGCCCGCGGTTTTACGCAAAACCAAAAGTTGTTTTTAATTTCTTATTCAAAAACGACGCCGTGGTATTTTTGGTGTAACGGTAATATTTTGATCTTGCGTATTTGATACGAAATTACAACTGGCTTTTTCAATCTTTTAAAACGGTAACATTTTTGCTTTTTCTGTTACGCAGTTTTGTTGTTACAGCCTGTCTGGACACGTGTCTAATTTTTAATGGAACATTTTGTGCTTCTTTCTCAGCCACAAGATCTGATTTAATCTACGGTTGTGTGCAATTCTTTAGTGATCCCTGTGATTCTATTTTACACCTATCAGCACACACTTGTGCACTCTATAAATAGAGACATTGGGTCTTCATTTTTTCAACCCGAGAAAATTCGTTTTTGAGCATAAATTCTGCCAAAATTAATTCTGAGAGAGAGAGATTAAACACCAGTATTTTCAGAGAAATCTTTTATGTATTCTTTACAAAACATTGCTGAGTCTTCAAGACGTTTTGTGGATTCAAGAATGGAAGGTTTCTGATCTCAGAATTTATGCATCTTCAAATCAATTGATTTTTCTTTTTGAAAAATCGTTTTGTGAGTATCTCTATTATTGTTCTTGTTTTCTTGTAATTTCAGATTTGTTATGTGCTAGATCTAAAGTGTTTGTGTAAGTATTGTGCTGGAATATATTTTATAAACACTACACACACAAGCACTAGTAGTGATCTTACTTCATTTAAAACACTTTGTTTTAAATTGATTTTTCTGGAAATCTGATTTACACTAAAGTACAACTGATTCTAGGTTTAGAGATTTAAACCTAATATGAGTTGTGAACCGGAACAGAACTACCTGATACTGGAAATATGACCTTGGACTAAACAGATTTATATCTGTATACTTGACCAAGGATTTGGACTGAGAACAAGAACATACTGGACCTAATCAAGAACCTGAACTGTTCAGACTGATTGGAACTTAAACTAAACTGGATTAAATCATTTTAATCTAAAATAGTTATAAATAATTTGTATTATTTCTGACTGTATGCTTGATATGTTTTATTTCTGTTCAGTCTAGAATATATCCGTATGAACTTGATTACTTTATTGTGTTAGTGATTTTCAAAAATTGTTTGCATCTCATATCACTCACACATAATCACTCACGTTGTATTCACGTAAACACATGTTTGTGTAATATCTAAACAAGTCTAGTGTTCGAGATTTAAAGAAAGATTTGAGAAAGAGAAAAGAAAGATTTTCAAAGGTGCATTCAAAGTCAAACTGATTTGATTTGAATAGCACAAGACTTGCAAAGATATAGGTGATATATAGTCTGTTGCATCACACATACTTCACTAGAAAATAAATAATAGGCACTGAGCCAACCTGCGCTTAAAGAAGTTAGAGGGGAGGCTGAGAAGTGAAGAACGCAAAAACAAGCAAGAACAAGTTAAAGAGAGAATAGAATAAGCAACCAGGGTAGAGACTTGGTCGAGTGGGGTAATAGCTAGATCATTCTTCTTTAATTGTTAAGCTTGTTGTTTGTAACTCGTACCTATTCTTTTATTGTTTTAGTGGAAGTAGTTTAGGTAACTCCTAGAGGAGTTCGTCGTTTTTCCCGGGGAAGGGTTTTTGCGACGTTAAATAAATATTGTGTGTTGTACATTTTTCGCATTTCACCTCACACGAAAAGGTAGGACTAAATAATTAGAAACTCGCCTAAAAATTGAATCTGTTTGGACTATAATTAACTTTGAAAATTAAAATTATTTTCATAAAAGTTAATTAAATTAAGTAAAAGTTTAATTTGGTCCCCTTTGCATCATTCATATAAACTCGTAGGTTTAAGGTGTTTACTCAACAATAGTTTACTTCCGCATTTAAAGTCTTTGCGCATCGACCCGCATTGCCGGCGTCACCTCAATTTATACTTTTTTTGTAGGTAGACACCCTTCTACATTAGCCCCTCGTGCAATGTCTTTTGTGTTGGGTAGACGAAAAGGCTTTGTACGCCATAAATTCAGTTTTTTTCAGGGACCCTAGGGTTTCTTCATCATTCCTCTTAGGGTCAATAAATGTTATGTCATTTCATCCCAAGTTTTGTAAATGAGGCCACTTATAGTGGACCTTCTTATCAGGGTATAAACTTGGTCGGAGGGGTTACTCGCGGTGAACCCCTCATTTTTTAACCTTCTTCTATGGCCTTCTACTTTGTTTAAAGGTGCTGCTCATGGTGAGCCCCTCGCCCTTGGCCTTTTTTCTATGGCATTCTATCTTGGGTGAAGGGTTACTCACGGTGAGCCCCTCGCCCTTGGCCTCTTTCTTTGGCCTTTCATCTTGGGCGGAGGGGTTACTCACGGTGAGCCCATCGCCCTTGGCCTTCTTCTGTTGGCCTTTCCTCTTAGGCGGAGGGGTTACTCGCGGTGAGTCCCTCGCCCTTGGCCTTCTTCTGTGGCCTTTTGTCTTGGGTGGAGGGGTTACTCGTGATGAGCCCCTCGCCCTTGGCCTTCTTCTATGGCCTTGTATCTTGGGTGGAGGGGTTACTCGCGATGGGACACTCGCCCTTGGCCTTCCTCTGTGGCCTTCTGTCTTAGGTGGAGGGGTTACTCGTGATGGCCCCCTCACCCTTGGCCTTCCTCTGTGGCCTTCTGTCTTGGGTGGAGGGATTACTCACGGTGAGTCCCTCGCCCTTGGCCTTCTTCTGTGCCCCTTCATCTTGGGCGGAGGGGTTACTCGCGATGAACCCCACGCCCTTGACCTTCTTCTGTGGCCTTTTATCTTGGGCGGAGGGGTTACTCGCGTTGAGCCCCTCGCCCTTGGCCTCCTTCTGTGACCTTTCATCTTCGGCGGAGGGGTTACTCGTGATGAGCCCCTCGCCCTTGGCCTTTTTTCGTGACCTTTCATCTTAGGCGGAGGGGTTAATCGCGGTGAGCCCCTCGCCCTTAGCCTTCTTTTGTGGCCTTCTATCTTGGGCGGAGGGGTTACTCGCGACGGGCCCCTCGCCTTTGGCCTTCTTCTGTGGCCTTTTCATCTTAGGCGGAGGGGTTACTCTAGGTGAGCCCCTCACCCTTGGCCTTCTTCTGTTGGCCTTTCCTCTTAGGCGGAGGGGTTACTCGCGGTGAGTCCCTCGCCCTTGGCCTTCTTCTGTTGGCCTTTCCTCTTAGGCGGAGGGGTTACTCGCGGTGAGTCCCTCGCCCTCGGCCTTCATCTGTGGCCTTCTGTCTTGGGCGGAGGGGTTACTCGCGATGAGGCCCTCGCCCTTAGCCTTCTTCTATGGCCTTGCATCTTGGGCGGAGGGGTTACTCGCGATGGACCCCTCGCCCTTGGCCTTCCTCTGTCGCCTTCTGTCTTGGGTGGAGGGGTTACTCGCGATGAGTCCCTCGTCCTCGGCCTTTCTCTGTGGCCTTCTGTCTTGGGTGGAGGGGTTACTCGCGGTGGGCCCCTCGCCCTTGGCATTCTTCTCTGGCCTTCTATCTTAGAGGGAGGGGTTACTCGCGGTGAGCCCCTCGCCCTTGGCGTTCTTCTGTGGCCTTCTATCTTGGGCGGAGGGGTTGCTCGTGGTGAGCCCCTCGCCCTGAGTTCTTTTTATTAGCATCAAGTTTGGGAATAGGGGTCACTCAAGGTGGATACCCTCGCCCTAGGCTTTTTTCTGTCAAACTTGCAATCTTGGGAAAATGGAGCCACTCTAAGTGGATCCCCACACTCCAAGCTATTTTATTTTATGTTCACTTGCTTGAAGACTTCTCGATATTAGCCCCCTCGTGCAGAAGTGTCTTGCAATGTCTAGAGATTTGTGCACGAAATTGTCGTACCTTTTATTTATACTTGGCAGTTGCTTAAAACTGTTAGCACTCCGGTGCCCTTGGAGCCTTGAGAGCTAAACTGTCGCACCTTATATTTATCCTTGACACTTTCTCAAGACTGTGAGCGCTCCGGTGCCCTTGGAGCCTTAGGTGCTCAACTAGCGCACATTATATTTATACTTGCCACTTTCTCAAGACTGTGAGCGCTCCGGTGCCCTAGGAGCCTTAGGTGCTCATTTGGAGCACCTTACATTTATACATGGCACTTGATCAAGACTCTGAGTGCTCTGATGCCCTTGGAGCCACAGGTGCTCAACTGGCGCACCTTATATTTATATTTGGCACTTTCTCAGGACTGTGAGCGCTCTAGTGCCCTTGGAGCTTTAGGTGCTCAATTGGCGCACCTTATATTTATACTTGGCACCTACTCAAGACTGTGAGCGCTCTGGTGCAGTAGGAGCCTTACGTTCTCATCTGGAGCACCTTACATTTATATTTGGCACTTGCTCAAGACTGTGAGCACTCCGGTGCCCTTGGAGCCTTAGGTACTAAATAGTTGTACCTTATATTTATACTTGGTAGTTACTCAAAACTGTGAGCGCTCTGGTGCCCTTGGAGCCTTAGGTGCTAAACTGTCGCACCTTATATTTATACTTGGCCGTTGCTCAAAACTGTGAGCGCTCCGGTGCCCTTGGAGCCTTAGGTGCTCATCTGGAGCATCTTATGTTTATACTTAGCACTTGCTCAAGACTGTGAGCGCTCCGGTGCCCTTGGAGCCATAGGTGCTAAACTGTCGCACCTTATATTTATACTTGGCACTTGCTCAAGACTGCGAGCGCTCAGGTGCCCTTGGAGCCTTAGGTGCTAAACTGTCACACATATACTTATACTTGGCAATTGCTCAATGTTGTGAGGGCTCCAAGGCCCTTGGAGCCTTTGGTATTAAACAGTCGCACCTTATATTTATACTTGGCAGTTGCTCAATATTGTGAGCACTCCAATTCCCTTTGATCCTTAGGTACTAAACTGTCGTACCTTATATTTATATTTATATTTAGCACTTGCTCAAGAATGTGAGCGCTCCGGTGCCCTTGGAGCCTAAGGTGCTGATCTGGAGCACCTTATGTTTATATTTGGCCCTTGCTCAAGACTGTGAGCGCTCCGGAGCCCTTGGAGCCTTAGGTACTAAACTTTCGTACCTTATATTTATACTTGCACTTGCTCAATACTCTGAGTTGATCTATTTTATGTGAGAACTTCAATATTGAACTTCCCCCTTCTAACTGTGGGGTATTTGCATATGAGATGAGCATGTTGAAATTTGGAAGTTGCCCCTCTAGCTGCGGGGTACTTGCATATAACTGAGCAAGTTACAAAATTTTGAAGTTGCCCCTCTAACTACGGGGTACTTGCATATAACTGAGCAAGTTAAAATTTTGGAGTTACCCCTCTAACTGCGGGGTACTTGCACATGAGCTAAGAAAGTTATATTTTTTTAAAATTTCCCCTCTAACTGCGGGGTACTTGCATATAACTGAGAAAGTTATATTTTTGAAGCTGCCCCTCTAACTGCGGGGTACTTGCATATAACTGATCAAGTTAAAATTTGGATGCTACCCCTCTAACTGCGGGGTACTTGCATATAACTGAGAAAGTTTAAACTTTTGAAGTGGCCCCTTTAACTGCGGGGTACTTGCATATAACTGAGCAAGTTGAAATTTGGGAGTGGCCCCTCTAGCTGCGGGGTACTTGCATATAACTGAGCAAGTTAAAAAATTTCAAGCTACCCCTCTAACTGCGGGGTACTTGCATATGAGCTGAGGTAGTTAAAATTTTTAGCGCAGCCCCATGTGCCTGTGGGGGACTTTTTAGCTCACCCCCGTGTGATTATGGGGTATTTTGTTATGCACATTCATTTTTAGGGAGTAGCTAGGAGATGGGGTTAGTCCTTCTCCTTCCCACAAACTTTGAATAAAATTTCGCATATATCCTAAGTAAAGAAATAATTATTTCCTTATACTGAAAATTTCCCTTAGTCGGCAGGGTCCTTGTTCCAAACTTTTCTTAGGAACCTTTTTGTCTTAGAAAAATAACAAGTTTAGAGAGGGGGGTATACCCCCTTCTCTATTTGTTCTAAAAACTAGTCAAGTAAATTTTTCTTGAGAACGGAGGTTAGAAATTGTTCTCTAGGCTATAAATCTGTACGAAATAATAATAAAATGTAGTGATATTTTTTTATTATTACTACTAGGAGGATAACCCCCTGCTGTTCTGAAATAAAAAAAAAATTATCTGTTGAGTCTATAAGAACTTTACTCAGTTAACGTTTCCCTTGGGATGGATATTCCTCCAAGTATAATGAGGAAACACCTTCATGTCATGGATCCTCTTCTAATCTAGTATAGATTTTACTATTCTTTTTAAGAAAGAGAAAACATAAGTCTGGTGTACCCACCGCACAATGTAGGTAGATAAATCATGCATAAAAGTGTTAGTAAAAAATCACTAGTGTTCCTTTTCTACTCATAAAATGGCTTGACGTAGAAAAGACTTTCTGCATTAGAGCATGCTATTCAATTTTTTTTTAAGAAAATGAAACTTGGCAGGAGTCAGGCCAGTGGTGAGGATGTCCGCTTATGACGGGTTGAATTTTTTTAGGCGAGGGCCTATATGGGTTCTTCGCCGTTGCCTGCCCTGGAGGAGGGTTCCTCGCTTGAAAGTTCCTTTCTTGGAGCTGAGTTTATTATGGGTTCCTCGCATCCATAGGTTATTGAGGGGGGGGGGGGGGGGGGGGGGCTCCTCGCTTCTAGGCTCCTCATCTGTAGTTTGTGTATTTGAGAGTTCCTCGCGAGGGCTATTACCCATTGGGGGTTCCTCATTACTTTATGACACTACACTGCTGAGATCTCCTCGCAAATGCCTCTGTCAACAGAGGGTTCCTCACAAGCACTGCTATCAACGGCGGGTTCCTCTCAAACCTTGCTGCCGCTAGAGGGTTCCTCGATCATAAGTTTGGAACCAAGGGGTTCCTTGCTGGAAGTTTTCATAGCTGCGAGCCCCTCCTCTGAGGCTTCTCATTTGAGGGGTATTTCATATGTCACTTTGACCCCAATGGGTTCCTCGCCTGCTGTCTCGACCCTAATAGGATCCTCAAAGATCTAGGGTTCCTCGCGGCCACCATTAGTCGAGGTGGGTTCCTCGTCTGAAGCGACTGTGGCGACGGGTTCCTCATTTTTGGGGTTTGCTAGAAACAAATTCCTCGTCAGAGGCTCTTGTAATGGTGTGTTCCTCTACTGCCAATTTGACTTTGACGGGTTTCTGTCGATGGCTTAATACTCCTAATGGTTCCTCGCCGACTGTGGGTACTATGAGGAGTGCGCTGACAACCAAGGTTCCCTCGCGACCCACCCTGTTAGTGGGGAATTTAATCTTGGGAGTATGGGTCCCTCGCCAACTATTCTGTCAAACCCTTATTCCTCATTTGAATCTTCTGTTATGCCGACAACATCTGCTATCAAAGTCACGGGGTTCCTCGCACACTGCGGGTTCTTTACGAGTGCCGTCAGTCAACGTGGGTTCTTCTCCCAAATTATTTGCAGTGGAAAGTTCCCCTTTCACAATACCGTGTTCCTCAATCTTTTGCGAACTTGTGGCATTGACAAGGGTTCCTCGCGCCTAATATTTGTATTATTTATTTTTTGTGTTGGGTTCATCGCACCTTAGCGCTGTGGCACTGACATGGTTCCTCGCGCCTTAGCGCTAACAGGGTTCCTCGCACCAATATTTGTATTTTTTTTGTTGGTCTCCCATTGTTACTCGAATTCTGTATTTTGTGGCATTGTGGGATGGCTGTCAGTGGAAAGTTCAGAGTATGGGTTCCTCGATAGCTATGGGTTCCTCGTGAGAACCGTCAATGAATATGGCACATAGGGTCCCTCGTTTAGGTCCTATTTTTCCATGAGTTCCTCGACCACGATCACGGGGGTTCCTCGACAGATACTATGGTGGCCTTGATGGGTTTCGGGTCAAAGGCTCTAGTGATAGGGGTTCCTCGCACTTGGGTTCCCCATCTGGGATCTATATGACTAAGGGTTCCTCGCAAACGCCGCTGTCAACGGAGGGTTCCTCGCAAGCTCCGCCGTCAATGGAGGGTTCCTTATTTTTTGCTCGACATTAGGAGTTCCTTGCGTTTGGGTTCCCCATCTGGTGTATATGCCACTCATAGTTCCTCACGAGAGTTCTTACCAATAGCGGTTCCTCGCCACCTATAACTTCTGCTAATAGCGGAGGTTCCTCATTGAGTGATTCTGTGACGGGTTCCACGATAATGTTTTCAACCACGAGGGGTTCCTTGCTAGGGGATTTTTCCACTGAGAGTCCCTCGTTTATGGATTGCTTGCCACTGGGTTCCTTGTGACCACATTTTACTATAGAGGATTCCTCGCAAAAACTCTCCACTGCAAGGGGTTGCTCGCGTGGATTTTTGGCTAAGGGTTCCTCGTCCAACACCTCTAGTGAGGGGTTACACACACCCCATTTATGCTGAGGATGCATCACTTGGATTTTCTGTTGGGAGTTCCTCCCATCCCATTTCTACTAAGGGTGCCTCACTCTGATTTCCTATTGGGGGTTCCTCGCACCTCATTTCTGCTGAGGGTGCCTCTTTGCTGCTGGTGAGCCGGATGGTGCCACAACTTGCTCCGGCGCCGCCCTCAGCGGCGGAGCCACTTCTATCGGAAGCACCGCTGCAGCGGTTGCCCCTCCGGAGGGGGCTACCCAAACTTTCCAGATCTACGTTATTTTGCTTCAAAAAAACTCAAAAAACATACTTATAAGATTGATACCTGTCATCGGAGCCATCGCTGGTGAACTGGTCTACCCTCCCTGAGGCGCAGGCACCTTGGCTCCGATCACCACCACTTCATCCTGAGTAGTCTGGTCACTGTGAGCTCCATTACCAGATGGAGTGTCCTCAAAAACCAACTTCTTAGAGGCATTGAAACCTTCTTTGTCATTGGAAGTGAGGATACCTCCCCAGCGGAGTCTCCAAATGTAGGAGGGTAGTGAGACTGGGGTCTATGAATATCTTGAAAGGGTGAGGCGTGACCCACTCCAATGGACGCTGTCTGCAAGGTTCTCAAGAACTCCTGGAGCAGCTTCTGATGAGACCTTCTCCTTCTGGTAAAAATGGAGCTCAAGATGGAACTCCCTCCCTGCAAGAAGATGAACTTTCACAACAATAATAGTAATTTTCTCAAGAGGAGCTCCTGAGAGTGATGGATGTCAGTGGGGGAGTGAAAGAACAAGGCACTTAGCACTAGAGAGAGAGAGCAGGGAGAGAATACTAGAGATGTTCTGGTGTGATTTTGACATAGTAACAGTGCTGATGAGTTTTTTTTCTATATCTTTATGACCTTGCCCAGGGGTCCTATTTATACTTGGGCACTAAGGCTGGGTTGACAATTTTGGCACCAAAACTTAGAGGGTTGGTGAGGGACAAAGTTTGCAGTGTACTATTTGTCCCTACCTGCAGGCAGCTCTGCCTGTCCCCTCTGGCAGATGCCACCTGGCGCCGACCAAAGTTCAAAAGCAAATATGTCTTCTAATGGAGACAAAATATCTGATTTGCTAAATATCTTTTCAAACGGTAACTTTTGGTAAAAACTTTGTAAACTTGAGGGGGGTCTCGAGGACCACCTCCTCTAAAATCTTTGTAAGCTTGATGGGGGTCTTGAGGACCCTCTCCTTTAAAATCAATTTATAAACAGTTCTTTTCTTGTGAGCAGCCAACCCTTTGGCTGCTCACTTCACTTGTGACCAAGTGTGAAGTGTGTGTAGTCTTGATTGACTTCTGGGTCTTCCTACTAGTATTCTCTCAATCCTATAGTGCTATGTGGTTGAGCTTGCTCAACATACCTTGTTCTTCAGCCGCCAAGCCAAAACTCCCAGGAGGTCCCAACGCGCCTGTTCGAGCCCTACTTGCTCAACTAGGCAACCTGTGCAAGAAAGTAAAGTGTTAATACTGTTGTTCATTTAAAGACTGACGTTTAATGATGAGGAGTTGCTCGTGGTAGCTACTCCCTCATCCTGGCCACTCTGGGTGGGTTCCTTCTCAATATGAGTTTCTGCCGGAACCCTTGTAGTGGCACTTATCGAATAACATTTCTGCAGTAACCCTTGCAGTGACGGTGACCCTTGCAGTGGCACTTCTCAATATTGGATGTCTGCGATGACCCTTGTGAGGCACCTCTCGAATGTCATTACTGCAGTGACCCTTGCAATGGCACTGACCCTCTCGAATGTCATTGCTGCAGTGACCCTTGCAGTGGCGCTGACCCTTGCAGTGGCGCTGACCCCTGCAGTGACTCGGACCCTTGCAGTGGCACTTCTTAATCTTTAATTTCTGTGATAAGCCTTGTGAGGCACCTCTCGAATTTCATTACTGCAGTGACCCTTGCAGTGGCGCTGACAGTGGCGCTGACCAATCTTGGATTTCTATGGTAAGCCTTGCGAGGCACCTCTCGAGGGTCATTACTGCAGTGACCCTTGCTGTGGCGCTGACCCTCTCGAATGTCATTGCTGTAGTGACCCTTGCAGTGGCACTGACCTTTGTAGTGGCGCTGACCCCTGCATTGGCGCTCACCCTTGCAGTGGCACTTCTCAATCTTGGATTTCTGTGGTAAGCCCTGCGAGGCACCTCTCGAGGGTCATTACTGCAGTGAACCTTTCAGTGGAGCTGACCCTTGCAGTGGCGCTGACCATCTCGAATGTCATTGCTGTAGTTACACTTGCATTAGCGCTGACCCTTGCAGTGGCACTTCTCAATCTTGGACTTCTGCGGTGACCCTTGCGAGGCACCTCTCGAATGTCATTGCTGTAGTGACATTTGTAGTGGCGCTGACCCTTGTAGTGGCGCTGACCCTTGCAGCTGCAGTGACCCATGCAGTGTCGCTGACCCTTGCAGTGGCGCTGACCCTTGCAGCTGCGCTGGGGGTTCCTACTCAATATGAGTTTCTGTCAGGACCCTGGGGTGGTTTCTTCTCAATTATGAGTTTTTGTCGGGACCCTGGGTGGGTTCCTTCTTAATACGAGTTTCTGCCGGGACCCTGGCGTGGTTCCTTCTCAATATGATCTGCCAGGACCCTTGGTGGGTTCCTTCTCAATATTTCCAAAAAAATGTTTTTATTTATATTTTTTTGTAGGCAGACACCCTTCTACAGTTTGAACGAGGCTTCTAACGAAGTTCCAGTGTGAACTCGTTGGAAATCTCGTTCGAACATCCATCTCGTTCGAACAACATTTCGAAGGAAGTTCCAGTGGCCAATATGGGAACTCGTTGGCAAACTCGTTCGAATGACATCTGGTTCGAATGAAAAACTCATTCGATCGACATATCGAACGAACTTCAAGAAAGTTGGAAATTTTCATTTTTATCCAAGAAACTTTATAATCTTTATTTAAAGTTTTAATTAAATCTTTCTGAAAAATAAATAACAGTTTTTTATTAAACCTACACCCATTATAAAACGTTCCAAGCTCCTATATGTATATATAATGCATTCATACCTTGGGAGCATGGAACCATGTTTGATGACGTAGAAACAAGACACTTATACTCGGCAATATGATGAAGCTTTATACTCTTGGTTGCTACGTCTCTTCAACAAACACGTCATAGGCTTGTATAATGATCAATATACTCTATCCTATGACTCAAACGTTTTCGTTCGGAATTGAGCCAAAACTACAAAGGACTCAATTGGAAATTTGTGTCCTTAAAAATGTCCCCCTTTGGCTATTCCGCGACAAAAACCAAATAAAAATCCTAAAGGGCCGTCAAGCTCTACTAGACTGACAAAAAGTCCAACCCAAAATAAAAAATACAATGCTTGACTCAAACAACCCAAGGATCACAATATTTGCCGGTGAGAGTTGCCAGTCATAATATAATTCCTGCACACTTAAGCAAACACATTATACGCATAGGGAATATCAAATCAAAATATTTAATGCAATTAAAGTAATTACTCCCCCTAAATTAATTCCCCCCTAAGATAAATCTCCCCCAAACTAAGATACGATTATAATATGAAAATAGAGTCCATTTCTCCCCCTATCATTCTTACCCTTTTTGTTTAGGAATAAACAAAGGCTAAAGAATCAAAAATTAACTTATATCCCCGAAATAAAGCATATACACCCAAATAACTTATCTAAAATAAGCAAGGGATTAATAGAATGGGATAATAAGGTAAAACATGTAATTGTGCATAAAGTGATGAGAACGTGAAAGCACATGGGCAACAAAATCATAACTAATCCAACAAATATTAATGGATACCAACTAAGATGCAAGAAACAGATACCAATATGATACATAAGTATTAAGCATGTGATATCAACAAAGAATGCAATAAGATGGATACCAATTATGGATTAAAGCATATATGGACTAGAAAGCATGTTAAAGACGAAACAAAAATATCAAATATATGTATACATAATATATACCTAATAGACTCAAGTACACATATATAGATATAAACACACAAAAGACACAAAATAAGATAATCTTTTCTCACGCGTATGGCAAAAATGTGTCATATGGAAACGGAAGTGTTGGGGTATGAACTAACAAGAATAAAATTTAGACCCAATCACTTAAAACATGTTCACGGAGTTCTCAATTGTTTGAAAACTTCATCACATTTGAATATAACCTCATGTGACAATATAAATTGAACTCAATGAACAAACATACACAATGCATACAAGCCTAGCATGTTGATGATTCTACAAACCAATAGAGTTATGACATTGAAAACGCAACTAGGATAAACAGACATTGTGCAAACCGTTGATATACCATCCAATCTTCCTCAATAAGCATATATATTATTAATTTTGAATGAATATATCAATCAAACATAGGCCTTGGCAATTATTTTCTTTTTAATGCCATATTTTTCAGTTTTTAGGCCTTTGGACCACGTATTTCTTTTAGGTCCAATCAAATGGTGGCTTACTATTCGCAAAGGACAATAAATTCTTTCGAAGCCCTTCCCCGTGCACATTTATTTTTATCATTTTTTATTTCTCACAAATCTCACGTGCAACGGATTTTGACAGGCACTAGTCCTAGGTCACATAACATGTAGATGACAAGATTGATAGGAGAACACCTCACAAAGCTCAAATATACATATGAAGTTAACTTACAAAAGAGCTCGTGCATGTGTGAATAGAGGAATATAAAACCAGAATCCATTTAAGCAACACAAAATCCAACTACTCCATGTAAGCATGGTAAAGAACATAATAAGAATTGACAATCTAAACCAAAAGTTCTAGCCACATAGGAGTGAAAAAAATGGGATTCAAGCACAATTATATGCCACATAAAGTGTGTCAAACTAAAATACACACAAAATAAAACCTTTTTGAGTTTTTTGAAATTTTTAATCAAAAATAAAAATATATACTCAAAAGACAAACAAAAATCATTTGAATTTTTCATTAAGCTTAAATTACCAAGAGAAAAAAAAAACAAATGATAAACAAAAATCTTTTTGTATTTTTCATTTAATGCAAACAAGAAAGTAGGAAATATAATACAAAAGATAAATAAAAGTCATAATTCTAGCATGTGATTAAGCATGGAGCATAGACTAGAAAATGATTAAACAAGCATACATTTAACATGAAGTACAAAAGCTAAAGTACGCAAATAAAATTAACACATTCAACCTTTAGATTTTGCAAGGGAAGAAGCATGTGAAAGTAAATGAGAATCAAATACCCTATCTTGTAAACCTACCAAGTCGGATCTCCTAACCCAAACTAATGATGAGTGACTATCTCGGGGTGTAGTAATCTTGGCTACCTTGGTTGCCTTACGTTGGGATTTTCTAGAAAATCTTTTAAGATCAAAACAATATTTGTTAAGATGACGTTCGACCACAATGTGAACACTTGAACTCACGACGAAAAGATTTACCTAAGGAGTGATCTCTAAATGGGTTCCTAGGCGATTCTCCTAAAGAATTGGTTTTGTATTTTGAGTTGATTCATTACAAGTATCGAAGCCTAAACCATCAGTGTCATTTTTTATTTGGACCGTGCCTAAGATTTTATCAAGTTTTTCGGGCCTACACTCCAAATCAAATTTGACATTACTAGAGTCTTTTAATTGTTCTTCTAATTGTTAAATTCTAGACTCTAACAAATCATTTCTATCTTCAAACTCAAGAAGCTCATTTTTCAACGATTCCATTAAATCTCTAAGGCTATCTCTCTCGCCTTCTTTATATTCTAGCTTCTCTCGAAGAGTTCTCTCTCGTATCCTAAGGTCTTCCACTAACGCACTCTCATCAATGACCTTGACACTCTCTTTTAAACAAGACTCTAACTTCAAATTTACCCTTTTTAATTTAATTGATTCTTCATATAATTCTTGAAAAGCTTTTTGAAGTTCACACACATCAACCTCTTCTTTATTTTCACTCTCTCTTTCTTCTTCACTCTCACTACCATCAAAAATAAGGGAATCATAAACTTTGACCTCGAAAGTGTCATGTGTTTGAATATCTTCATGAGAATTTTCATTATCGGTGCTCACATTACTAGCCATAAAAGCCACAAAGTTGGGCTTAGTGGAGGAATCGGGTCCCTCTTCCTTATCACTATCACTAAGGGTCGCATTATATGAAATGGGTCGCTTACCCTCTATCCTTAGTTTAGTGGGGCACTCAGAAGCCCTATGGCCATAACCCTCACAACCAAAACACCTATTTGACTCGTCCCTATTTAAATTTTCATTAATAGTTTTAGGGATCTTCTCGGCTTTGTCATGCCTAGATTTATCAAATTTCTTAAAATCATTTTTAAATTTATCGTTTTTTAATTTAAGAAATTTTCGAAATTTTCTAGCAAACATAGCCATGTCTTCCGAGTCACTATCACTATCGCACTCTACTACTTGTTTTTCCTCTTTCCGGGATTTTAAAGCAATGCCCTTTTCAATTTTCTTTTCTGTTTTAGAGGGAAACATGTCTAGTTCATAGGTTTGTAAATCACCTATGAGCTCTTCTAATTTCATAGAGGCTAAAGTTGATAAAGAATTTAAAACGGTCACTTTTGGAATAAATCTATTGGGAAGGGACCTTAAAATTTCCTTTACAACACGGTTGTCGGGTATTTTCTCTCCCAAGTTAAAAGATGAATTAACAATATCGAAAAGTCTAGCATAAAATTCATCAAAAGTTTCTTTATCGTTCATTTTGATGTTTTCAAATTGAGTGGTGAGGTTTTGGAGTTTCGAAGCTATAACGACACTAGTACCTTCATGAGTGAGTTGTAAAATATCCCATGCTTCTTTAGCTGTCTCACACGTCATAATGCGTCGGAATTCATCCGGTGTGACAACGCTAAACAAGGCGTTTAAACCTCGGAAATTAAAATTAGAAAGTTTAAATTCACCCTCACTCCATCTAACGGTCGGTTTGGGAACACGTTCATTTTCTACTAAATCAATTGGTGGAGACCACCCGTTAACTACAGATAACCAAACCCTCTCTTCGATAGATTTAAGTGCCGATTTCATACGCGCTTTCCAGTACGCGTAATTAGAACGATCGAAAATAGGAAATTTAGAAAATGGGAAAAATTCCATTTTAGCCAAAAATAATTAAAGGATCTTTAACAAAGTAAATTATCGCTTTGGCTCTGATACCAATTTAAAATATGCCGAAGGCCCCCAATTTTCAAATTTTAAAATCAATTTCCTTTTTAGATGCGCGGAAGCATTAGATGATGGTTCAAACAAATAAACAAATTTTAATTTCTTCTAAATTAAAATTAAACCAAGTGAAATTAAATTCAAACACTCACTTATGTTAATTTCACTAAAACACAATTAATCCAAGTCCTAGAAAATTTTGCCTAAGTCATATTTCTCCATTTTAACAAATTAGGCCAAACCAAATTTGAACACATTAAATTAATGGCTTGAATTAATTAAACATTACCCAAAATTAATTTGCACCAAATTAAATAAGTAGTGATTAAATTAAACCAATTTTATCTTTTTACCTAAGCATGCGTTCTAGGTGATCTTGCAAAAGATAAAATGAACAATTAATCCACTACGCCGCGATGTACGAGGAAAAACCCACAACGGGAAAAAACCTCGGACGACCCTAGCCTCAAATCCACTAAGTAAGGAATTTACAAATACAAGCAAGATGACTTACAACACTCGACTCGATCACTCTCAAGCCCCGACGCCTCTTCTTGTATCAACCTCTGCCTAGCGAATAACCACGGAGCTCCACCGCGGTCTCGGAATCCTCCGATCGGACTTTATATGGTCACCGTCACCCGAACAAGGAGCCTTTCTCCAAGTGGGTAATCAAACGCAAACCTCTTCTTCTTTGTGGGATTTAGAAGAAAACCCAACCATTTCTTCAAAATGGTAGAGATGAAAAATAGGTGCCAAAACTCCAAACAATGTATGTATATATGGCACTTGGATTAAACAAACAATTGGGTTTAAACTAGAGTGTCAAATGATTTTTTCTATGAAAGATGAACACTCAAAACCATGAACTTTTCTTGAAAGAATTTATCTCAAAAAGTCACTCTAGAAGTTTTAATGGAATGAAAAGTTTTTTTTTAGAAAATTTCATTTTCGCACATATTAAATCTGCCAAAAAGTTAGTGGGAAAAACAAGTGGGAAGGTGGGTCAAAACTGCTCAAAACTGCCATTAAACTGCTCCTGCCAAAATTCGTTCGAATGATATTTTTGTTCGAATGAAATCTCGTTCGAACGAGGGTTCTAACGAAGTTCTAGTGTGAACTCATTAGAAATCTCGTTGGAAATCTCGTTCGAACAGCCATCTCGTTCGAACGACATTTCGAACGAAATTCCAGTGGCCAATATGGGAAGTCGTTGGAAAACTCGTTCGAACGACATCTGGTTTCGAACGAAAAACTCGTTCGAACGACATATCGAACGAACTTCAAGAAAGTTGGAAATTTTCATTTTTATGCCAGAAACTTTATAATCTTTATTTAAAGTTTTAATTAAATCTTTCTAAAAAAAACAACAGTTTTTTATTAAACCTACACCCATTATAAAATGTTCCAAGCTCCTATATGTATATATAATGCATTCATACCTTGGGAACATGGAACCATGTTTGATGACGTAGAAACTAGGCATTTTAAACTCGACAATATGATGAAGCTTTATACTCTTGGCCGCTACGTCTTCAACAAACACGTCATAGGCTTGAAGAATGATCAATATACTCTATCCTATGACTCAAACGTTTTTGTCCGGAATTGAGCCAAAACTACAAAGGACTCAATTGGAAATTTGTGTCCGTACAAAAACATAACAACATAAGTGATAAGGACAATTATGTTTTATGGATGCTTCATTGTTTAATGGGCAATATGATTCTTTCAAAATTATAAGCTTGCGTTTCCATTCTCGTCAATTAAGTTCATACACATTCCTTCCACAACCATAATTCAAATATTTGTGTGCTACTCCATGGTGTGATTGTTTGTATTTTTATGTATATTTTTGTATTAAAAATTTCAAAAATTCCAAAAATAGTTTGTTAGTTTGTTGAAGTTTCATCACATATGCTTAATTGTCTATACTACAGGATGAAAATTCAAATTTGGATTCTTGTGATGCTAAATTTTCAAGTTTAGCTTCTAATTGTTTGTTTATTATGAACAAAAAGGGGGGAGAATATATTAAGGGCGAGTTTTATTTTTTAAACTACACATGTCATGATATTTCCTTTGCTTCATGTGGGCTGGTCATTTTTTACATTGATGATATCATGGAATACACGATGAAGATATTAATTTATATAATTTTACATGTGCCTTTTCCTTTTCGGGATGGTGAGGGACATAAGTTGAACTTGTATTAGTTTTATTTTTAAATGGGGTTTGTAAAAGAATGTTTTGATGGATTCTCCTTATATTTTAGTTTGTCATTTTCCTTTACGCCCCACTTCACCTTCATGTACATTATCAAGGCTTCAATCAAGACAAGTTAGTGATTGAAGGCGATAATCGAATATCAAAGAGTTGATATTATCACTACATTTATCGAAGAAGGTATATGAGGTTGATTTTTGGTATTCATTATGTTCAGTGGTATTTTAAAAGCGTTTAAATCAAAAATATTTTTCATAAGTTTTGGAAATAAGAATCATTTTTAAGGCATCACGTTAGAACGAGATCTGAAGGGTAGTTTGAACGAGTTTTCATCAACTCGTTGGATCTTAAGGCATTCGAATGAAGCTTCAAATGAAGCCTCTTCGTGATGGAATGTCATTCGATCTCTCATCCTATATTGTTTGAATGATTTTTCACAGGTCGTTTGAACGAGGTACTATTCATTCGAACAAGACGTCAAAAATTTATTTTGTGCTTGATTTCAAATGCAATTTTTTCAAGTTTATCTCTTGGATATTTTTCTCCCTATTTAAGAGGTATGGACTTTCACTTCTTTGCAAACCTTTTTACACATCTCTTTTTATCACTTTATCAAACCTTGAAGAACACATCTGTGTATTTGATTCTTCACTGCTGAAGATAGGAAAGGAGTTTCCTGAGTTGATTGATGGACACCAAGGCAAATGGAGCTTGTTATGGGGCATTGCTAGATCTGCACCTCTTTATTTTATTAAATTGTAAGGGAGAATAATTTTGCTACTTAGTGGAGTTTACATTTATAAGTGCACATGTGTCATTCTATAATACCTTAGTTGTAACAATATTGAAAAAGGGGAAAGGTTTTTTCTTCATATCATATGTGTTGCTTGTCTTATTCGATTTAGATTCATTATCTTGCATGTTCAGTTTTATATAATTAAATAAGATAAAAGTCTATTAAATTGAATTTGTCTTGTGTGTGACCTAATCTATGAAATATATATTTGACCATATAACCAGACCACTCTATAATGCTTTTCAATTTGGTAAATTGTTAAACCCTAAAGTATTTAAACAAACCCCCTTACATGTAAACTTCTTAACTTGTAAAACCCTAATATTTTTATAATAAATAAAACAAAATGCTTAATGTACCAAAATGAAGGAAGATAGTTTGCCACCAAACCCAATAACCCATCACTGTAGAAGAGAAAATACCACGATGGGTTTCAACCGTGTGTTGGATACTGCACACAGTGGCAACCCAAATTACATGATGAGATGTCACCATGGTGTGGGTATTACACTCGATAACAAACCATCGTGGTTTATGGATGTCTCACGGGGGAAACCCATCGTTTAATTTGTTAGAGTTGTTTCAAATTTACACATAGTGATTTCTGACTATGCTTTATGCATGACACCCGATAGAGAGGGGAGAAAGTGGAGGGTGTTGTGTAGGAGGAGGATGAGGAGGTAGGGGAGAGGCAGTAGTTGAGAGTGTGAAGAGTTTAAGGAATAATAAGAATGTCTTGTTAATGATGACGATAGTGATGTTGAGGATGGGGGAGGTTAGGAGGGAAGTGAAAACACAATGAGGATGAGGGTGTTGAGAAGTTCAATGAGTCTTATAGTGATGAGGATGTCGATGATGACGAGGAGAAAGTTGGGGAAGGGGGATAAAAAGTAGTGAATCAACTAACGAAGATTAAAATGAAGATAACGGTGCATCTTCATCAATTCTAAAGAAAACAAAATCATGGGAAAAAAGGGTGACTTGACACATCTTAAAGGTTCTTTACCTAAGAACCCAGAGTTATTAAAACATTTCAAAAATCATATTGCTTATGCAATATGCATTTAAAATGTGTCTATCAGTAAAAAAAAATCGAGTGGGATATTACGAAGGAGAACCCACGCCTCCTATTATTGGTTTGAGACTCAGGGTTGTGAAGTCTAGTTAAACATTCTTACCATTATGTTGATTATGTTGTGGTATGCGCTTTTATTGAGCGATGGCAATTGGAGACTAATACATTCCATATGACTTTTGGTGAGATGACCATTAAAATGAATGACATTTACCATTTACTCAGCATAACGATGGAGGGGAAGTGTTTATTTTGTGATGTTGTTCGAAAGAACATTGATAAGACTAAAATGCTTAATTTGTTGAGAAGGTTGGTAGGATGTACGGAGGAGCAGTCGTAAAAAGAGTGTAGAATTTATTTCATTAATATAGAGTGACTGTTATAGTAGTGTAAGGGGAAGGTGATGGCATTAGAGAGTTAGCTACAGAGAGGCAGATTAGTCAGTGAGGTTGAGGATACTTCTATTTTTTATTAGCTATTTGTTATTTCCTAACAAGTTTGATAATTTAGTTTCTTTGTGTTACGTTTAATAATTGAAAGAACTCGAGAAATGTTGAGACAATGCTTAGGGTATAGTTGTCTTATCCCATTTGTACCGCCAGCTAGGCATGGCATCCTGGGTTCAAGTTTGGCAAGTGACACGATATATCCCCTTTTTGTTGGCAAATATATTCTTCTTTGTTTTCTAAATTTCCATTATTATATATACGAAAATTAAATTTTAATCATAATACTACATTGTTTCAGGCATGGATTTATGGTCATTTTAGTCTTAAGTGTGGGATCCACAATTTGGAGTTTGATAAAATGCAACCTCAACTATGAAAATGGAAGGTGCAAATGGCCTCAAGGGATGTGTTTGCTCAGATGATTGAGGTACGAGAGAATGTTAATGATCTAAATCAATTAGATGTATGTAACTTTTTTAGATGTCACATCATGCCCTTTATTGATGAACGTTCCTAAATGTATGTATAGTTTAGGTTGTTTTTAAATCATATACGGAGAGTCTAGGTGCACACTTAATTCAGGAGGTGTTATTTTATATTGGAATTTTGATATATTATGATGTGGTAAAACCGTACTATCCCGAATGTGCTCTTAATTAAGACAATTAGGTCCAAACCATACCCAGGCCTCTAATGAGACCATTGCATGAAGAAAGGGATATGACCCAAGCTAAGTACAAAGTAATGTATGACAATAAAAAATGGTACCCATAGAATTGGGTAGATTATCTGAGAAGATAATTAGTCTATGTTCAACATTATCCATGGAGTGTGCAACTGACTACATGAATTTGTTCTTGGATCATTCCCACCTTATCGTGTAAAATCAGGGCTATATGTTATGAAAGAAAAAGGTCAAAGATTCTGACATGCTGGTAAGTATTTACTTGAGTAATGATTTATTTTGGGCATGGTTTAAATTTATATTTCTATTCTCTAATAAAACAAACATTTGTTGGGTTAATGCAATCGATGTATCGATTAAACAATTACAAGATGTGCTTACCACTAGAGATGACTAAGATGTCTCAGATGTCCTAGAAAGTGCAAGAGCGGCTGTCGATGTGCCATTCTAAGCTACAGGAATCAAGACAATACAAGATAATGGTAAAGGTAAAGTTGTTTAAAAAAAGAGACCCGCGAGAGATTCAAGGATAAAGGTCTGACATGATCTGGTGTCGAAGCAACCGTGAAGGAAATAGTTGTACTTTATCTTATACTTGCTTAATTGTACTTGTAATTGTTGGGTTACAATGTTTTTTTGTACTTTGGTTTGTTAACTTTGAATGGTCTATCATTATATGTTATTACCTTTGTAATTTCGTTGATTAACTTTGAATGTTTCTAATGTATATCATTATATGTTATTAATTTCTGTTCCATGCTATACGTCATCAAATTGGACAATTATCACCCAACATAAATAAATTGGATTGAACTAAATGGGACATTAAACAAATGATATTTAAAACCCATGGACACTTCCAACCCTGAGATAGACCACAATACGACTGTAAGTCACTGAGTGCCAAAGTAAATGAAGCATTATTCGGTATCATCCCATTATGATTCTTTATACCCAGTGGCTTATGACTGTGGTTGTGAAGACATGATGACTTCTACCCAAATAAAAAAGATTTTGGTATTTACTAAAGTTATAAGACATCATGAGTGGAGATAACTCAGCCAAAACTCATAATGTTATGTATTCACACGGTTATAAGTAGCCATGATATGGTCTTCATGTTTGGAAGTCATGAAACAATACCAAATTGACAATTTTCCATAGTGACGTGTGGTCAACTCAACTATTATAACTACTATTTTATTGATAACAAACGTTTATCGGTTTGATATTTAAAAGAACACGATTGCAAGTCTTCGTGGGTACAGATAGGGGAAGGACTAGGTATGGTCGTGGTAACTATTCCCATTATATAATTTCCCCATTACATCAGGATTTCACCTAAAGATAATATACACTCAAATATTACACAAACCCACAAACATAATATGAACCCAAACATTACATCAAGTTGGTAAGAGTATTCACATACTCATTTTTTTCCTCATAGGTAGTTATCTTATTTCGGTTTTCCAAAACACTTCGGTTCTTGATTTACCTCTTCGAAAAGCTTCAAGAAATTTCAAGATTTTGAAGATCGATTTTATCATCCTCATAAAATTAGAGATCACATATTGGATGAAAGGTATATTGGAGATTCCCAACTCTCATGTCACGTGTCTTTATAAAACTTTCAAATATGTAGGTAAAAACTTTTGTATGTGTAAAACTTGTATTTTTCTACCTTGATCTTACATATCCACAAATTTTTGGAAAGTCAAAAGAAAAGAGAAATTGAGAAAAAAGTGAAATGCAGGTCTTCCTTTGGCAAAAAAATTGTCTTTTGGTGCTAGTAACATTATTGTTGAAACATCACCGTAATGAAATTTCTCGCTATAGTGATCATTCCTCGGTGTCTGCCAAGCTCTGTGAAGGTTCCATAAGAAATATATGGGGTTTACCACAACTTGATTATCATCGCAGGTTCACTACAAGGAGTATATTCCTCGCTGCATGGAAGCTCTAATGACACATACAAGTTCGCAAATCTACTTTAAAGATTTATGAGGGTATTCTAGAGTTTTTTGTAAAAAGACATTTTTTAGGTGAAGATTGGACATGACGGCCCGCAACAACTCTCTGACACGTGCTTTGTGTAAGAGATGTATCCTTTTAACTTCCATTGATATTGGGGTAACTCACTTGAATGGTTTTATCTACTTAAGCCACCAAGTCTCTTCATTTCAAAATATCTGTCTCAAACATTTCATGAGAAAAATACCAAGAGAGATTTGTGTGTGTTTTTTATCTCCTACGTTTTTAAGAAGGTAAGAACACACTTGTGAAAAAGAAAGAAGCCAATTTTTAAATTTAATTCATCTTTTTCCTTTTCTCCTCTTTGCATTTAATCACCTATCTTCCTTGAGGTTGATTTATATCAAATAAGACGAAGATTTTAACAATAACTCATTTTCAAAAAATTAATTTATATACACTTTGGGTATTTATCCTAAATAAGAGTATTGTAATATTTGAGGTTCTTTTGTGGGGTCCGAATCATTTGTGATCTCCCAAGTTCAAAGACGAAGGCTTGCGCAACATTTTCAATAGGTATCGAGACATAAGAGATGTATAGAATGTAACACCTCGTAATTTTCTAAGTTTTTATGTTTATTAATTAATTCAGTAATGAATAATTTGCATGTGTCCTAGATTAATGAAAATTAATTAATTAGATTATTTAAAAAGTGAATGTATTTAAATAAACTTATATGGGTGAGAGTTAATTTTAGAAATTTATTCCGGATGGTGATTTTGAGCGCGCAGTTGAGTCATGTAGGGTCGAAATAGCCCGAAATGAGTGGTTATATGCATATATTGGGTGTCGAGGCCTAATTAGACATAATTGAGATCCATATAGAGAGTATGACCCCTTTTATGAGGCCCAAAAACGTGAATAGGATTTTTTACCCCAAATGTGTAAGGGTTAGGCAATGTAAATCATATTAGAAGATAGAAGGGAAAAAGCTTAAGGAGAGAGCCAAAGAAAAGGGAAATTTGGGGATCTTGGAGAGATTGTTTCAATTGCAATTCAACACCTTGATTCAGAGCATTAGATCTTCATATTGAGGCAAGTGGTTTAAATTGTGATCATTAATTTACATCTATCTTTTTATATTAAAGAAGGTGGGATTTAATTGAATGTTAGTGTTTGTCCATGAGAAAATTGGGGATTTCTATGTAATGGGAGTTATAAATCTGTAGGAGTGTTGAGAATTGATGTCCTAATTGATGAATTTGTTAGGGTTAGATTAGTTATAACAAAAGAATGGATTTAGGATCAATCTTGGGACATTTTGGTGAAGAAGTCTGTACATAATGGATGTTTTTAACTGTTAATGGGGAACTGGGTTTCCTGTGTAAAAGAGAGAGAAGGAGATGATACCAGGGTCGTTCGAATGACCTAGTATCCGATTCAAACGAGGGCCTCTGCCATTCGAACGATAGGGCTTGTCGTTTGAATGAGATCTTAATTTCTGTCCAATTTTTATTTTCCCTGATTCAAACCTGTTGAGTGTTGGGAGTGTACAATTACTATTTCTATTTATTTCCGCAATTCTAGTTTTGATTTAAGGTTCAAATTGATGAATATTTACCCTTGAATTAATTATCGAATTATTAAATTTGAAAGTTTAAGGTCCATGATTTTGTAGGTTGTAACCTTGTTAATTATGTGGGTAGATTTAATTGGGAAATTGAAATTTCGAAAGGGCATAATTGGTAGGGTGACACCAAAATAATGATAAATTAATTAGTGTAAAATTAATTGAAATCAAGTTGGACCATAGACTTGCATGTTTTAGGCTTGGGTATGGGCATAATACTTCGGTGGCCTCTCTCTCTCTCTCTCTCTCTCTTGAATAATATATATAGTAAAGCCATACCAATATTAATGCTATCATAGGAGGTTGCGCAATGTGGGTGAGCCCCAAGACTAGCGAATGCAGGGTGAGTATATTCCCCGGGCCATAGCATCTGTTTTTAAGAGTGGCGCCGTTATGGTATGGAGCGATCACTTTCGGCGGGAACTATGGCCGCCTCCTATGCGTTTGGTGATAACATTTATATCCGACATGTGTGTGAATGTTGAGATATGGATACGTATATATAGTACAGAATTATATGCAGATATATACATAGTGAGAAATGTATAAATAATATAACTTATGAAATGGTTATATGGTATCAAGATGGAAATGGATTTAAATAAGTTAGTGTGAAATATGACTTATAACTCGTATACATGATGTGAACCGTATAAGTGATATAACTCGTGCGAATGTTATATGGCATTGAATGAGAAATGATTTAAATAAGTTAATGTGAATAATAACTCATAGAATGTATACTATACTCACTCGGGTTGGAATAGTGGGAATTTGTTAGATATATGAGACAAAACTAGTTACGGGGAATTAGCTAGATGGGTCACATATAGTTGCGTTAGGCGTGCACATTAGGGAGGGGGGAGGTGTCCTCAAGGGTGTGTGCGGCACCAACTTAAGTATGAAGATTTACTTACATTTTATTTAGTTTCATTTAAATTCACTTGTTAAATATTTTCAAATGTTTTGGGTACTAAACCTTGCTATAAAATATTTTCAAAACCTTTTAGGTATCCTACCACAGGGATGTGAGACTTGATGTCATTCCAGGGACTCGTAACTACAGCATGTGTGGATGTTGTAGGATTTGGATAGACGCATTTATTTTTCTATTCCTAATGTAGAGATCCTTTTCAGACTATCTCGATCATGTCACTCATAGTTTTATTTAGTTTCTTTTCAGATTGTATGTGATTTATTACTCTTTGGTAGTTTGGTTTGTTTTTGGTTTTTGCCGATGGTTTATTTCGTAAGACTTTTATTATTCTATGTGTTGTTTGATTCTATTAGACTTGTGGTATGATGAGTTTCCCTTTATGTGTTGGTTATGTGAATTCGTATTATGTTGTTGGTTTGGGCTTAAATAAAAGATAAAATTTGGCACCATGTCTTTTGAGTACTTGGTGGTTAGTAAGTTTTAAAAGGTTTTTGACATTGATGCTGATAATGAACCAGATGAGATTCCTGTTAATTTGATATAGGACTGATCACCCGGTGTTTTATTAGGCGGGATGTCATGATGGTATCAGAGCATCAAGTTCTAGTGTCTTTTGAATCTGTGCGGCTTTTCACGTTTCAATGTAGCATCCTTTGATATAGATCCTTACTATACGATTGTGGTATTTGTTTACGTACGTGATTTACGTTCTTCTTCTATGATTCATAGTTGATGTGATTGTTATACCGCTTCAGTCGGGTGCAAAAAATTAAACATTATAAAACTACAACGATAGGGCGTAGAAAGATTCACAAGAGGGAAGACTCCGAAAGAACCATGGAATATTTTAGAAATCGTGAAGCAATTGGAGTCACCTTGAGGTTTATTTGAACAATTGAAGTTGGAATAATCGTGGGGATGCAGTAGATGCCCCAATGATCATCGGGAAGGACGATGGTGTAAGGTTAATATCCCAAGTGTAGACGATAAAGGGAAATGGTCGAAGAAGATTTTGATTAAGAAATTTAATTTGATAAAATTCGAGGGAGATGCGAAAAGTTGATTTACCTACGTATGAAGAACATCCAATTGGCCTCACATGTTGGAGGGTGTAGTAACACCCAAGTCAAAATTTTGGGTAAAGAAGTTTACTTTTAGAAGACGTATGGGGTGACGAGAGCCAATCACCACATCCATGGGGAGATACAGTGGATAACAAGGAATTTGGGGTGCAAGTTTTCGTGAAGCCTCTCACTAGAGGTTCAATAGAGGGGCAAGGGAAATTTAGTATTTTTTTTCCAAAAAGAGTTGGATAATAGCCGGATGGTAAGGAAAGTTGATAGAATTTTTGAACTTTGTAACCGATGAAAGGGGTACGAAGAATCAAATAGGGTTTGTAAGATGATGATAAACCCATGGGTAGAAAATACGAGTGCGGATAGGATATCCGACTAGAATGACAGGTGTCGCAGTCGTCAAGGTTGCACAATTACTTCTATATCAATTCTATCGAGAGAGGGGAGCTAAGGGAGTTAGAGAATCTATCAGGAGAGTAAGATTGGATTATGAGATCTAGTGAGGCATCGAGGGACGGGGTACCCAGTAGAGAACCCAGATTAATGATCGAGATTGATGGAAATTCTACCAAGTGATGGTGGGTTCATTTAGGGCCGTCAAGGCCATCAACAAGTCCCAGGGGACCAGTGGATGCAAAGGGGCATTTGGGGTAGCAATTAGGATCGAGACTACCATGTCCATGAAAGGGACAACCCTAACATGGCTGGCGAGGGCCAGAAAAAGGGTAATGACACAGAGAGGTGTCTTAGGTGTAAAAGAATAGAAAAACATGGGTTGATCTTGTTCGCAGCGAGTCAGTGGGAAGGAGCGGGATGTCTAGTAGAGTCAACAATTAGAGAAGTTTTGGCTTGGTTCGGACAAAGGTGTTATGTCCAGGAACCGTTTGAGATGCTAGTGTTATGGGAAACTGAAACTACGAGTATTATTCCAAGATGATTGTGTTTTGTTTGGTGTGATGCGAGAGGGTTGCGAAAATGTATTACTACTAAATTCGCGTATCAAATGGATTTAGTGGAGGTGTCATTAATAGCACTAGTGTATGTATTCTTACCATGGAGAAGTGGGGTACTCTTCGATCTCACTGGAAAGGAATGGGTGAGTACATTGGGATGATAATTACTAAGGGTTAGCTTGTTTGAGGGGTGATATTTGAGGTATGGTTTTATCTAGAGAACAGACAGACTTGTAACGTTAGGAAATTATAGCAAGCCTATCGTGATCATTGTATCAGTATAGGATGTATGTCCTTCTTAGGATGTCTCACTTGGGAAAGGTTTGAGCCGCGAAAACATCTTGTGAAGTAGACTTCAGGGGGTACAGTTGGCTAGTCACATTGAATTCCGGTGTGGATGGACCCTTACTGATGAGATTAAAGGTATGTAGTATTGTCGAGGGGTGGAGAGATTTAACGCATTATTAGTATTTAGCACCAAGGGTTTAGTGATAGTACGAGCGCAGTGGAATATGACTCTTTTAGAGATACAAGAGTCCAAGATAGATTTGTGAGTATAGGGGCAAGGTTTGAGATTCCCGGGGTTATGCTTTGGGTTATGAGGAGATCGAGAACCAAAAATGTGGAGGAATAATGCATTAATAAAAGATATTTAGGGATTTATTGGGAGGTGTTATAAAAATAAGCCATAATAAAGTGTGAAGATGTCATTAGATTATAGGTCATCAAATTTAATAATAATTCAAGAACGCGTGGAGAAATTATGTTGAGCAAAGGTCCACCAAGAGATAGGGCCAGTGGAGATGAAAAGTGTTACGAAAGAAACACTAGGAAGATTTGCACCACAAGTTAATAGGTGGGGCAATATCGGGAAGAATTGTATAATATTGGTAAGGTCCTCGGAAAATATTTGGAGAATTTCCATGCCGTGAATGCGGGGGATGAACTTGAGAAAAGTATGGTTACGTATGCTATGATTAGAGGTTTGTGCTAATATGCACAGATATAAGTTGTATGGTGACCCTAGGAGAAGCCAGAATCCCTCCTGAGTGAGTACATAGCGAATTCGGGGTGAAGACGCAAGGACATGACTTAGGGGTATATTCTGGAGGAATGGGAATAAGTTGCCCCTCGAATTACGCAATATTGAGTGTGGGTGTGCTTGGGTGTGACATTGAGTGTGTCACAACTTATAATTCGTTACTAATAGGATCCACAAGTGAGACGGATATTAGTGGATGTGTTGGTCGAAATAGCCATAGTGTATATGTTTAAGTATCATTGGATAACAGGGTCATGGGGTGTTAATCATAAGAGAGTGGAAGGTACATTAAGAGGAAGGTTGCATTAGACGAGAAATGTTTACTTTCAAGAATTATGGGAGTAGCATAGATGTTTTCCAAGTTTCAACTGTGTAGATATAGTTTGGGGCAATAGTAGGTAGTATACTAAGACTGGGTGTTTGCGGTACCAGGACATGAATTATCATTGCTAGGTTTCACCGGAGATAGGGTCTAACATGTATATACGGTTATATATGTGAAAACGTGTTGCAAAATTATGTAGTAATATTATAAAATGTAATCCCGAAGAGTAGGCACATTTGTGGTGTGATTAATGGTGGTTTGATTTATTGTAGAACTGAGAGATATAGCTTGGAATTTATTTTCGCACAGGGATACTAGTGATAGTAAGGGCTTGGTAGTGTATGTTGTCTTCTATGGCATATGAGTGGATGTGTATACTTTTATGTCGAGAGATGGGTATTTTTGGTTGTGTGTCATGGATTGGGATCCTAACGAAGCTCCACGACTGGTAGTTGTAGGTAGTGGTGTGTTGGGGGGGGGGGGGGGGGGGGTCCTTGTTTGGATTCCGCTTTGCGAGACGTCTCATGCACAACACTTAACGCAACGTTGGAAGTAAGAAATGTTTGGCCATTAGCCTCTTGGTTGGATACCCCGGTTGTGCTACATGAATATGGTTGTGACTGTGAGATGGAAGTCTTATTATGATTTTAGGCTAGAAGAAGTTGGATATTATTTGTGCGGTTGAGCACGGGTACGGGGTGTATCCCTGGTTAAGTGAGTAATTTAAGTGTTACAAAAAAATCGTGACTAGAAGTGGGAGATATGGGTGTGATAATCTTAATATTAGGCGATTAAGAAGCTAGTCGAGTCAAGGAGTAATAGGCTTATCCGAATTTTGAGGAAGAAATTCCCTTGTAAGGGGGAAGTATGTAACACCTCGTAATTTTTGAGTTCTTATGTTTATTAATAAATTCGGTAATGAATAATTTGCATGTGTCGCAGATTAATGAAAATTAATTAGTTGGATCATTTAGAAAGTGAATGTATTTAAATAAAATTATAGGGGAGAGATTTAATTGTAGAAATGTATTCCGATGGCCATTTTGAGCGGACGGTTAAGTCCTGGAGGGTCGAAATAGCCCAAAATAAGTGGTTATCCGCATATATTGGGTATCAGGGCCTAATTAGACATAATTGAGCTCCATATAGAGAGTATGGACCCTTTTGAGGAGGCCTATAGTCCCAAAAACGTGAATAGGGTTTTTAACTCCAAATGTGTAACGATTAGGTAGCTTAGACCATATTAGAAGACAAAAGGGAAAAAGCTTAAGGAGAGAGCCAAAGAGACAAGGATTTTGGGGATCTTAGAGAGATTGTTTCATTGCAATTCAACACCTTCATTAAGAGAATTAGATCTTCATATTGAGGCAAGTGGTTTAAATTGTGATTATTAATTTACATCTATCTTTTCATATTAAAGAAGGTTGGATTCAATTGAATGTTAGGGTTTGTTCATGAGAAAATTGGGGATTTCTTTGTAATGGGAGGTATAAATCTGTAGGGGTGTTGAGAATTGATGAAATTGATGTCCTAATTGATGAAATTGCTAGGTTTAGATTAGTTATAACAAAAGAATGGATTTAGGATGAATCTTGGGATGTTTTGGTGAAGAAATCTGTATAGAATGGATGTTTTTAACTGTTAATGGCAAACTGGGTTTTCTGTGTAGAAGAGAGAGAAGGATATGATACCATGGACATTCGAACGACCTTTTATCTAGTTCAAACTAGGGCCTCTATCATTCGAATGACAGGGATTGTCATTTGAAGGAGATCTTAATTTCTGTCAAATTTTTATTTCCCCTGATTCAGACCTGTTGAGTGTTGGGAATGTACCGTTACTATTTCTATTGATTTCTGCAATTCTGGTTATGATTTAGGGTTCAAACTGATGAATATTTACCCTTGAATTAATTAGCGAATTATTGAATTTGAAAGTTTAATGTCCATGATTTAGTAGGTCGTAACCTTGTTAATTGAGTAGATTTAATTGGGAAATTGAAATTTCGGTCCAAGAGAGAGAGTCCGGGCCTAATTGGTAGGGTGACACCAAAATAATGATAAATAATCAGTGTAAAAGTAATTGAAATAAAGTCGGACCATAGACTTGCATGTTTTAGGCTTAGGTATAGGCATAATACTCCGGTGGCCTGGATTTCTATATATATATACATGTTGACGTGTAGTACGTATATGTGATATATATATATATATATATATATATATATATATATATATATATATATATATATATATATATATATTTGTGTGAATAATATATGTAGTAAAACCATATCAGTATTAATTCTATCATAGGAGTTTGCGCGATGTGGGTGAGCCCCCTGACTAGCGAATGCAGGGTGAGTATATTCCCCAAGCCATAGCGTCTGTTTTTAGGGGTGGGTCCATTACGGTATGGAGGGAACACTTTCGGCGGGAACTATGGCGGCCTCCTATGCCTTCGGTGATAGCGTTTATATCCTACATGTGTGTGAATGTTGAGATATGGATACGTATATATAGTGCAGAATTATATACGGATATATACATAGTGTGAAATGTATAAATAATATAACTTGTGAAATGATTATACGGTATGAAGCTGGAAATGGATTTAAATAAGTTAGTGTGAAATATGACTTATAACTCGTATACATGATGTGAACCGTATAAGTGATATAACTCGTGAGAATGTTATATGGCATTAAATGAGAAATGATTTAAATAAGTTAATGTGAATAATAACTCATAGAATGTATACTATACTCACTCGGGTTGGAATAGTGTGAAGTAGTTAGATATATGAGACAAAACTAGTTACGAGGAATTAACTAGATGGGTTATATATAGTTGCGTTAGGCGTGCACATTAGGGAGGGGTGAGGTGTCCTCAAGGGTGTGTGCCGCACCAACTTAAATATGAAGATTTACTTACATTTTATTTACTTGCATTTAAATTAACTTCTGAAATATTTTCAAATGTCTTGGGTACTAACCCTTGCTATAAAACCTTTTAGGTATCCTAGCACAGGGATGCCAGACTTGATTTCATTCCAGGGACTCGCAGCTGCAACATGTGTGGATGTTGCAGGATTTGAATAGACGCATCTATTTTTCTATTCCTAGTGTAGGGATCCTTTTCAGACTATCTCGAGCATGTCGCTCATAGTTTTATTTAGTTTCTTTTCAGATTGTATGTGATTTATTACTCTTTGATAGTTTGGTTTGGTTTTAGTTTTAGACGATGGTTTATTTGGCAAGACTTTTATTATTCTATGTGTTGTTGGATTCTATTAGACTTATGGTATGGTGAGTTTCCCTTTATGTGTTGGTTATGTGAATTCGTATTATATTGTTGGTTTGGTCTTAAATAAAAGATAAATTTTGGCACCATGTCTTTTGAATACTTGGTGGTTAGTAAGTTTTAAAAGGTTTTCGACAATGATGCTGACAATGAACCAGATAAGATTCCTATTTAATTTTTATATAGTACTGATCACCCGATGTTTTATTAGGCGGGGTGTCACATAGAACTTCTACGAGCATATAGGAATATGTAGCTTGCGGCGAATTAAGGGGAAATTTTTTAGGTGTGAGTTAGCACGGAAGGAGTGTTATCCGTTAATCCTGTGTGTAATTCTTTATCAGGTTGAAAAATGGTAGGTTCTAGATGGATTGTCAACACACACCAATTTTTATATTTTTTTCAATTTTAATTAACCCAATTAAACTTCGAACCAATTTATCGAATGTTGTGATAAGCATATTACCAAATTTTATCTTACCCAAGCATTCATCTGAGTGATATATAGAATAAAATAAAAGTAACAAACCACAAAGACAGATGTATGAGGAAAACCCATAACGGGAAAAACCTCGAATGGCCCAGCCATGTTAATTCACTATAATAAGGAATTATAAGGACACATTAGAAGACTGACACAACTAGCTTGACTCCTTCAATCCTTGGCGTGTCTTCGACCTATCCTCCACAATGACATGTAAGACTCCGACTATGCACTGCCACAATATGTTAATCCACACACAACACCGTCAACGGAGAGAACACTAAGTCCAACACCTCAAAACACTACATACACGGAGTCCACCGTCTATAAATAATCAAATCATGCACGGAGTCCACTGTACAAAACATTTCTCAATCAAGATTATTAGAAAAAAAAACTTGGGGCACAAAAACTGAGATATGAAAGCATATAAAGATTGAGTCTTTGATCTCAAACTATTTGGGTGAAACTATGGTTTGGATGCTTTTGGATATTGTCGCTACAACTGTCTCATAAAAATATTCCTAGGATGCCTATTTATACAGAATATGATTTTTGAGGCGGTGGAAACTCATTCAAATGAAAACAGGAGGTTCGTTTGAATGAAATTAATAATCTCGTTTGAACAAAAAAATAACCTCATTCAAGCAAAATGGATAATTTCGCTTGAACAAACTTCGAACGAGCTTCAAACGAGAATTCACTCACAAACACAGTAAACTCGTTCTAACTTCGTTTGAATGTCGTTCGAATGCTTTAACTCCCTCATTATAACAAACATAAAATCTCATTCAAATGAACATCGTGATTTCATTTGAACAATTCATTCGAATGACTTTCCACAAAAAAAAAACATTTTTCTTTTAAAAAACTTTTTACGAAAAATACCCTCAAAACTTATTTTAAAACAACACCCAACTGAAATACCAAGGATAAAAAATATACACATTCATATCTCATGAGATACTTGATTGTTGAAGACTAAGTGTGTCATGAAAAATGACATGATGATGTAGACGCTTTACTTGGCTACTACGGTCTTTAATGAAATATGTCATAGGATTTGAAGAATAAACCAACTCAATACCCAACCTATGACTCAAAAGGTTTTGTCCAAACTGAATTAAACCAATTACATACAAATTGACTCAATTGAAAATTGTTCCATATAAATCTCCCCCTTTGGATATTTCAGGACAAAAAATAAAAACGAAAACCTATGGGTTGTGAAGCTCATCTAATGACTCAATCCCAATCATAAAAGGAAAAAAACTACAGGCACTAAATAGACTTAAATTTCGAGTAATTTTTCTCTTGTGTAAACTTTATCGCATCATTAAAAACCTTCATACTTAAACACACCTTTCAATGCATCTTGAATATATAATAATATAAACTACATATGAACCCCCCCCCCCCCCCCCCTCCTGTCTAACAATCTCCGCCTAATATAGCATGTCTCCCCCTAAGGTAAAAATTCTCCCCCTGAGATAAAGAGTACCATTATCCCCCCTTTTTTTGTTCAGGAATAAACAAAAAATAAGGTGAACAACATAAAAATGTCTCTCACTAAATGTAACACATGTAAACATAAATGAAAACAAGTATATCATGCAATGATGTGAAATGAAACATGCAATGACAAATAACTTGGCAAAACAAGCACAAAAGTATATGTATAACAACCAAATACCAAGAAGGATTAATCATATGATAAATATGGATTAAATACAAACACAAAGACTAAAAAACAAACATACTAACAACCAAATATCAATGAAACACAAAAGTATATATAAGTATAAACACCATGAAAACACACAAAACACATATGTTCTCCACACTATCATAGTATCAATGTGTCTAAATAAAAGTGGTACGGAGTGTAGGAGGATGAACAAGAAATAAAGGAAATATGACCCATTCCCCCAAAATATGACTAAGGAGTTCTATTCGACCATAAAAACTTATCAACATTAGTATAGCCTCAAAGTAACAAATATATAACCCATAAGTGGAATAACAAATACACAAAGCACACTAGCCTATAAATATGGACAATTCTCGAATCAATAGGGTCAAAACACTTAAGCTTAACTAGGACTCATTGTGCAAGTCCATTGATTTTCAATTTCAACACCCTAAAAATTAAGCATATATCATTTTTACTCTCATTCTTTTGAAGATAAAAACTTTAAGGCATACATAAAAATTTGGCCTTGGAAAATTTTCTTTTCTTTTTCCTCTCTTTTCTTTAGGCACTTTCCAAAGGTTGTTTTTCACGGAAGGAATATATCTCCCTTCGTAACCCTTTTCCATTATTCACTCATATTTTAACAAACTTTACAAGCCCACTGGCAATGGTTCTTTTATGAACAGATACCCCAAAGTCAAATAGATATGTATAATGATATGATTGATATGAGAACACCTAACTTAGCTCATGCAATATAGGCAGCTAAAATCCAAAAGGGCTCATGCAAAGTGCGTGCGAAGGCATATGCAAAGTAAATCCACTAAACAAATAAATTTTGAATAACTCCATGAAAGCTTGATTAAGAACAATCATAAGCATTGAAAATAATAATCAAATATCCTAGTCATGTGAAAACATAGAACGAATGGGATTCAAATACACCAATATGCCACTCAAAATTATAAAACCAATCTACCAATACACAAAATATAATCTTTTTTGGGTTTTTAAACATTCTCGAACATGACTCCAATTTCAAAAATAACTCAAAAGAAGAAAAAACTTTTTTTGTATTTTACAATGCGACCTAATAAATGAAAAATTCAAATACAAAAGACTCAAACATCACACAACTAGCCATAATAAATCACAAAAGCTAGTGTATGATTGTATGCAAACACAATCAACCATTATATTTAGCATGAGAAGTATCATGTGCAAGCATTCAAGAATCAACAAGTATAACATTAACTTCCTCCAAATTCGATATCCTAACCCACATAGGTGTAATGTGATGATCTATGGTTCTGGGAACTTTTGTGACACTAGTCTTAGACTTCCTAGGATATTTTTTAAGATCAAAGAAAAATGCCTAAGGGGATTTTTCCTACCGTAATGTGTGTACGAGTAGACACGACAAGTAAAGTTACATAAGGGTTGACCTTATCTAATTCCCTTGGCAGTAGTTGACCCTCTAAAAATGTTGATCTTGTTTTATCAGCGAAAGCATCAGGAATATCAAAGCCAATTCCAAAATTGTCATCTTTAATTCAGACGGTGCTTAACATATTACCCAAATTTTCGATCCTAGATTCCAAATCAAATTTGACATGACTTGAGTCTTTGAATCACTCATCTAACTCCATAATCCTAGACTAGAGAAAATTATGAGACTCATAAAAAACTAGGGAATCTTTCTTGAAAATCTTTATCAAACGTCGAAAGTTAGCTCTCTCCCCTTAAGAAGAGTGAGATTCTCCCTCAGAGTCAACTCACGTGACCTAAGATCATCAATCAATTTCAAAACATAATTACTTATGGCATGTTCCTTCAACTTGGATTCCAACTTTAATTTAGCCTTCTTCAACTTTAACTCCTAAAGCCAACTTGAAGATCACGCTCCTCTTTTTCTTCTTCATCTTCTTCTTATTCTTCTTATTCCTTACCACTCACATGGGATTCATAAGACTTTGTCTCAGAATCTTTATGCACGTAATTATCTTCATCAAAAGGCTTTTTTTTAAGGCTCACATGATTGGATATGATCACAATGTAGTTATTCTTAATAGGGGAATCAGATTCCTCTTCTGATTCACTATTGCTAAGCGTAGCATTGTATGCATTAGTATTCCTTCCTTCCTTAGCTTATTGGTACACTCAGTTTCCATATGACAATAACCCTCACAACCAAAACATCTATTCGATTCATCCATTTTAAATATTCATTAAAATTATTAGGGAATTACTCATCCTTATTAAACTTATTCTTCTCAAACTTCTTTCCATCAAATTTTGACTATTTTTCAAACTTGAGAAAATTTTTAAACATGTTAGCAAACATGGACATATCATCAAAATCGATGTCAAACTCATCATCTGAATCCATTATTTCCTCCGTCCAGGCTTTCAAAGAAATGCACTTATCTTTATTCATCTTTTTAGAAGAAAATATATCGAGCTCATAGGTTTGAAGGTCACCCACAAGCTCCTCAAGTTTTGTAGAGTCAATTGTACTCAAGTAATTAAAGTCAATCACTTGGGGATTAAATCTTTCAAGTAAGGACCTTAAGACTTTATTAACAACTCTTGTGGTGGGTATTCTCTCTTCCGGGCTAAAATTCAAGTTAACAATATCAGATAATTTTGTATAGAATTCATCAAAGGGTTTATTATCCTCCATCCTAATGGTCTCAAACTTAGTGATGAGATTTTGGAGTTTGAAAGCTTTAATCGTACTAATACACTTATGGTCGAGCTGCACTATGTCAAAAGACTCTATACACATTTCAAATTTCATAATATGGCAGAACTCCCCTGGTGTGACCGCACAAAACAAATCGTTCAAATAACGAAATTATAATTACTTAACTTGTTCTCATCCTCTCTCTATCTTTATACGGGTTTAGGGACACGGTGTCCATCTACTAAATTCGTGGGTGGGGTCTACCCCTTAACAATAACTAACCATACTTGTTCATCTATGGACTTAATGGTTGATTTCATACATGTTTCCTAGTATGTATAGTTAGACCCATAAAACAAAGGTAACCTAGAAAATGACTGACCCTCCATATAAAAACCTCACAAATTCATTCCTAAACAACTTATAGACACCTTCTTTGATACCAATTTAAAAAATGATAGGTTCTATATCGATTGTCAACACACAGGAATTTTTAAATTTTTTTAATTTTAATTAACCCAATTAAACTTAGCACTAATTAATCGAATGTTGTGTTAAACAGATTGCCAAATTTGATCTTACCTAACCATGCATCTAAGTGATAGCAAGAAAAAAAAATCAATGAACCATAATTCCAGATGTACGAGGAAAATCCACAATGGGAAAAATCTCGAACAACCCATCCACGCAAATACACTATGATAAGGAATTACACAATGATACAATAGAATACCTACACAACTGACTCGACTCGTTTAAGCCTGGACGCCTCTTTATTCCTTCAAACACTCCTCCATGGTGACATGTAGGAGTCTACCTACACAATTCCACAATGTGTTAGCCCACATAACCCTTGGTATCCACTAACCAAAGCTCAACAACCATCAATGGAGAGAACACAGAATCCATCGCTTTAAACTGCTACACATACGGGGTCCACCGTATGTAAACATCAAATGATGCCCGGAGTCCACCGTACAAAAATTTTCTCAAATAAAATGATAAGAAAAACAAAATTGGTGCTAAAAAATTGAGATCTCAAAGCATATAAAGACTGAATCTTGGATCTCAAACTAATTGGGGAAAACTAGGGTTTGGATGATTTTTCTATTGATAAGAATATTCCTCGTATGCTCAATTATAAAAACTTGATGTTCAAGGCATCATAAAGTCATTCGGTGAAACTAGTAGATTCATTCGAACGAAGTGAATAATATCGTTTGAGCAAAAATAACCTCGTTCAAATGAAACAGATAATCTCGTTCAAACATACTTCAAACGAGAATGCATTAACAAGCAGAGGCAAATCATTTGAACTTTGTTTGAATGATTTTAACAATCTCGTTCGAACGACCATCGTGATTTCATTTGAACATTTCGTTTGAACAACTTTCCACACAAAAAAAACAATTTTCTTTTAAAAAACATTTTATGAAAAACAGCCTCAGTCATTATTTTAAAATAATACCCATCTGAAATACCAGGTATAAAAAATATATGCATTCATACCTCACAAGATCCTTGATTGCGAAAGAATAAATTTTACATGAAACATGGTATGATGATGTAGACACTTTACTTGGACATTACGGTTCTCAATTAAACATAACATAGGCTTTGATGGATAAACCAAATCAAGACCTAACATATGACTCAAATGGTTTTGTCCAATCGGAATTAAGCCAATTATATACAAATTGACTCAACTGGAAATTTGTTCTTACACAAGTTTTTAATGAGATTATTGCATTAGGACCATATTTTCCCGTACTTACGTATCTTTTAGCATCCGTAAGCTTAAACTAGGCTCAAACTTGACTTGGTTGATTAAGATTTGGAATTTTTTTTAACATAAACTTGTAGGTGTACTAAAATAGTTTTTGTTGGTCTCCATTTTTATAAGGAATATCCACTCTCAATCGGTATTAGATATTGGTTCTCTTTTGTCAAGGTTAAAAAACCTAGAGGTTGACCGTGCGTTATTGTGTTAATATGGAGTATAATGTCTTTTTAGAGGAATGGGTATTTTTTAGGAAATTATTAAACCTACTTATAATTTTGGCTCTTTAGATGGTGTTTCATTAAATGATAAAAAGTTATGTCAATCTGCCTCCATAGATGATAAATGTTCTTCTAAGACTGATACTTCGTCTTCTTCCGGCAATTGTAGCAATGGATTATTAGATGCAGAAGATAGTGACCTTCAACAAGACTATAATAAACTATTTTCTAAAAATTCTAAGCGTAAGAAAATCTTATTGGAAACTTCCATTAAACTCAAAAAGTGTGAAAACGAAAATGCCTCTTTAAAAGGTCCATTTTGAGGAATTTTGAAGCTCAACAAGAATCTCTTAGGGCGAGTATCCTTTTGATAGAGAATGAGAATAAAGATTTACAAGAAAGGTTAAAAGTTTTTCAATTTGATTTGGAAGTATGTAAAAGTCCTAATGATAATTTAATTAAGAAAATAACCTCTCTTGAAAATAAGTTATTCTAGGCTAATGATGTAAAGGTTCCCATTTAAGATAGATCCAAGAGGGTGGAAAAATTGCTTTTGTCCCATTCTATATCTTTTGTTGGTAAATGTGGCGTTGGCTTTGATAAACCTCCTGTTAAAGATAAATCTAAGGACAAACCCACTTTTACAAAGATTCTCAAAAGACTCATGTTCCCCAAGAGTCTTTATCGTCTCTTGATAAGACTGTTATTTCAAAGCCTTTGAAGAAAATAGATTATTGCTTTGTGTATCATTGCACTTTTTGCACTCACAGTGGTCACTTAAAATAATATTGATATAGGATTATGAAAAACTACAATGTGAATAAGAAACCTCACTTGGATGAAGTTTTTACCTTAAAACGTGACATTAATTCCCTTTTTGAATAATAAAAATCTTTCTATTTTATCAAAATCGAGAAAATTTCAAAACCTTCAAATATTGACAACAGTTTGAAGGAATTAGGGAAGGATGTCAAGACCAAAGCTATTTGGACATCTAAAGAAAAATGTATTGTTATTCACACTACCTTAGTTACCCAACACCATTCACAATGATATTTTAATAGTGGTGCACTAGGCATATGACTGGAAACAAATCATTGTTCTCTAATCTTGTTAAGAAGGAATATGGTTCGATCATGTTTTTAGATGGGAACAAATCTAACATTGTAGGGAAGGGTAATATAGAAATTGATTGGTTTCCTAGGTTAGAAAATGTTATTTTGGTTGATAGCTTGAAGCATAACTTTCTCAGCATAAGTGAAATGAGCGATGACTATCATAACATGTTTTTACCAATAAAGAATGTCAAGTCCTTGACTCTAAGGGTAAATGAATTTTGAAGGGTACTACAACCACGAAGAATTTCTACATAATCAATGTCTCTCCGAGTATGCTTTGTGATAGTTATAAGGAATATCCAATAAATCTTTAGTATACGAGGTAATGCCACGTGAACTATAGAGATTATATTATAGGAATGAACTTGTCCGTAATTTACCTTTTTAGAAATCAACTTCTTATCGTGTGTGTGTCTTAATTGCCAAGTGGGCAACCAAATTCACAATACATATAGGAAGTTGAATGTTATTTCTACCTCGTGTGAGCTAGAGCTTTTACTCATAGATATAAGGAGTCCAATGCATAGGAAAAGCATAGGAGGTAGATGTTACATTATTGTGATTGTATATGACTTCGCTAGATTCACTTTTGTATAATTTCTACATAGCAAGTCTAATGCTAAGGATGTTTTTATTCCCAAGTGAAAACAGTTATAAAATGAAAAGTTATATAGTATTACTAGAATCTGGAGTGAACAGTGAAGGAAATTTGGAGTAATGAGTATATACTAGAATACACTGATACACTATGAATTTTCAGCCCCCAAAATACCTCAACAAAATGGAATAGTCAAATGTAAGAATCAAACTATCCAAGTTATGGCTAGGTCCATTTTTATTTTCAAGAATGTTACAAAAAGGTTTTGGGTGGAATCTTTTCATATAGCTTATCACACTGCCAACCGAGTCTATAGGATGTATGGTACGAACCACCCTTTATCATATTTAAAAAGGAAATAAACCTACACTCAATTTATTTAGAATCTTTGGAAATAAGTGCTATATACTCAAGGATAGACAATGCTTGACTAAGGTTGACTCTAAAAGTGATGTAGGCTTTTTCTGGGCTATTCCACTAATGGCCGTGCCTATCATATTTTGAATTGTGTCTCTAAAAAAATTATGGAATTTGTTAATGTTGTCATTGATGATTATGATTCTTTTGACTTAAAAGAGAACGATTGTGAAGACACGACTTTCATTTTTACCCATGCTGAAGAAGAGGGATAAGAAGAAGTGAATGAGTGTAAAAAGGTTTCCCCACCACCTAGGGAGGTTGTGAATGTGGGAGACACACATGATTAGGTTAGAAAATACCATGATGTTACCAAATCATTGGTAGTTCGAATATTGGAGTGAAGAACAGATCTTAACTCCAAAGATAAGTTAACTTTATTTATTACACCTCCACAATTAAACCCAATAATGTGAAAGGTTCCTTGTTGGATGAATATTGGGTCAATTCTATGCAAAGAAAAATAGACCAATTCACCAAACAAGAAATTTGGACTCTTGTCACCTTGACTAAGGATATTCCTGTTATTGGTACTGAGTGGGTAATAAAAAAAGTGTGATGAAGATGATGTCGTTTTGAGGAATAAGGTAAGACTTGTGTCTCAAGGCAACACATAAGTTGAAGGCATAGATTTTGATTAGTCTTTTAGCCCCATTGCTAGGCTAGAGTTGATTGTTTACTCTTAGCTATATCGTGTACTTAGATTTCAAGCTCCACCAAATGGATGTGAAGAGCGCCTTTCATAATGACAATCATTAAGAGGAAGTCTATATGTCACAAACCAAAATTCTTTGATGATCCTAAATATACAACACATATCTATCGCCTCAAAAAGTCTTGTATGGCCTTAAACAATCACCTAGAGATTGGTATAAAAGATCTACCTCATATCTTATGGGGAAAGGCTTCAATAGAGGAAATGTGGACAAGAACTTATTTTTTAGATATTATGGAAAAGACATTGTGGTTGGCCAAGTATATGTTGATGTCATTTTTTTTCTCTCCACAAATGAAAAACATGCTCAAGACTTTGCTTTGATTATGCAAAAACAATTTTAAATGATCATGGTTGGGGAAATAAAATTCTTTCTTGGTCTCCAAGTGGGACAAATGGATGGTGGAAGTTTTATTCTGCAATCTAAATATGCAAATGACCTTGTAAATTTTTTTTTATCTTAACTCTTATAAGCCCAAATGTACCCACATGGGTATTTTTGTTAAGCTTGGAAAGGATGTCGATGTAAAAGATGTCTACAAGATGCTTTATCGTAGCATGATATGTAGTTTGTTGTACCTCAAGCCTAGTCATCCATACATATCTTTTAGTGTAGGAGTTTGTGCTCATTGCCAATTTTGTCCAAAGGAGTCACACTTGATATTAATTAAACGCATTATAAAGTATATTTGTGGGACCACATGCTTTGGTATTTAGTATCCTGGGAATACCAATACATCCTTGTTGTCTTATTCAGATGTCGATTAGGACGGTTATCTTGATGGGAGGATGATCACATCAGGAGGATGCTTCCATCTTGAAAGTTCTTTGGTCTCTTGGAACACAAAGAAATAAAATTTTGTTTCACTTTCCACGGCCTAAGATGAGTAGATTTTGGAATTGTGCTCAACTCCTTTGGATGAAGAAAATGTTAGAAGATTATATTATTAGTCAAGATGGCATTGTTAAACATTGTGACAATTTTAGTGCTATTAATATATCAAAAAAAGCACATTTAACATTCTAGTACAAAGCCTATAGACATACACCATCACTTTATTAGAGATGTTATTGAAGAAAAAGGCGTGTCTTGAAGCTATGTTTCTATCATCATCAATTTGGCAGATATTTTCACTAAACCTCGATTGGACTAGATTTGAGTTTCTTATGTCATCATTAGGTATTTTCATCGTTGATTGAATGATTCTATAACATGTTTAGGATTTTTGCTTCTTTGATTTGTTGCATTTTCTATCCTATGTCATATTTTATAAAAGTTGGTTGTATTGTTTGCCATAATAAGATCTGTTAAATACAATCGATATACTCCTTGCCATATGTTTGTATATCAAATGGTTATTGTCGAATACTTTTGTTTGGGTAAAAGTGATTCTATGAATCATAAGATAAGTTTCCATTTTCTTTAGAAGTCTTATAAACTTTGAGAAAATTCTTATTGGGAACACATGCTCATATCTCATTGCACTTTACACCGCACTACTCATTGTATATATGCCACTTTACGAGGAATGATAAAGTTTTACAATCTTTTACAAAAGGTTCAAAGTCTCGAATGTTTGTGAGAGAAGTCCATTATCATCAAATTTGTATGTGTGATATTTATTCATGATTTGAAGAAGTTTAAAAGGTAGAAGATATATAAAAAAATCATGAGAAATGATGTGGTTATGGCTATAACTTTAATCAAATGGTTCTACCTTTGAAAATTGGAAATATTATTCCATCTTAGTAATGAATGAGTGAAATCCGCCACATGCAAAAGTAACTTCAACAAACCGATGTTTTAAAGATATGTATGCATCCAAAATTGAGTAACATCAAGGATATGAACCTAAAGGTACTAACAAAATTTCTCATTGATCAAGATAAAAGTGCTAGTTAAAAATATCTTAAAGGTATTGGAATTTTTTACATATATTGAAGCTTTGAGTCATTTGTTCTTTAATTGTTATTCTTAATTGAACTCAAATTTAGTTTTATTCTTTCAATGGCGTTATTTTTTTTTTCACATTTGAGATATGATCTTCTGTACTTGGTTGATAAAACTCATCATGTTATTAGCCTTTGAGATTATCTTTTTTAGGTTATGAACATTAGTAGTACATCTCACAAAATTTGGAAAGTAAAAACTTTGATCTATATTTTTCTTACCCAAATAAAGGTTTTGAATTTTTGTTCACTAAATATTGTGTATCTAAATTATTTTTTCATGGAAGAGGGATGGTACCCTAACACATATTATTAAAAATTATGAGATAGAGAAATAGCCTCTGTGTGGCATACAAGCCTTTAACTAGACTATATCTAGATGTCAGACCTAATGCTCTAGAATTAATAAAAAGAAAAACTTGAGGGTTTATCTTAATCCCCCTCAAAACAATGAAGAAATAAAGAAGTGATAATAATAAGTTTTGGAATTTATAAAATATCCCCATTACAATCAAATATATCTAATTCTAATTTTGGAGAAATTCTACCTATATAGATTAAGAAAGCCCTTGATGATTTGAGGAAGAGATTCAAATGACCAATATAAATTGGAAACTTGAGAAGTAGCAGCAAAAGAAGCAAGGCCATCTAAAATAGTGTTAGATTCTCTCCATTTATGCATGATAACAAAATAATTAAGGAAGATGAGTTTCTTTAAGGTGTTAAGAATAGACCACGGAGTTTTGGACCCGTTGTTTAGAATGTCACCTAACACTTTGGAATCAAATTCGATTTGAATATTATCCGAGTTCAGTTGAGAGCAAATACTAAGCCCCTCCTCATGAGATTTTTCTTCAGCTTTTAAAGAAGATGAGAGACCCAAAACCATACCAAAATCAGTAATGAAAAGACCCCTTATCATCTCTAATAACCCCTCCATTACCACTATGACCAGGGTTACCCTTTGAGGCACGATCAATGTTAAGCTTTAAATACCCCTGAGATGGTTTAGACCACACATAGTTTTGAAGAAGTATTTTTGTAGGACTGATTTTATGTTTGAACCAGTTTATGATGAAATGATCTTCCCTTTTGCCTTTATCCTTGATGACCTCGTTGAATCCAATTTCAACCATTAGATTCACAATGTAGCTGATGATGACTGAAGGAAAAACTTTGATATTCTCATAAAAAATTTGATACCTTGCTTTCCATAATTCCCAGATAATGACTTTTGGTAGGTAGTAATGGATGAAAGTTTGATGGTCTCCAGCTTGAATTTTCATCCACGAGGACAAGAGGATGGCTTTACTTGATGAAATGTTAATGAGAACTCCCACTTTGCTACTGAAATGTCTCCATACTTCTTTGGCTATCTTGCAATGATCGAATGCATGGTCTACGTATTCTTCTTTTTCTTCACAACCTCTTCATCTAGTGGCCATTTTAAATCCCATTTGTTACATTTCACCTTCTAAAAGGATTGCTTTGTTTAGTAATTTCTAGATGAAATTGGAAATCTTAATTGGACATTGAAGCCAAATTAATTTCCAACTAAGTGAAGTAGGTTTAGATTGCTTGCAAATGGATAATGTTGAGTTAAAAGTGAATTGACCTTTACTAGATGACAACCTTAATTGTTTAACATCATCAATATGCTCCTCAACTAAGTCTTTAGCAACATCAATTCTTTTCAGAGTGGAAGATCTAATGCCTGAGTTGGAATATTGAGAATATTTGTTCCTCATGAAAGTTTCCCATAGACCTCTGTCATATTGGAATTTCCAATAGAGTTTAAGATTAGCTGTAGAAATAACATCTTCCATTTTTCTAAGGTTTAAACCCCCTTATTCATATGGAAATCAAATATCATCCCACTTAACCCATTGATAAGGTTTGCTTTTATTGCATCCCCCAATAGAATTTACTGAACAAGGCATTAAGTTTTTGAAGCACTATTTTGGGAGGATTTAGAACTAACAGCATATATATAGGTTTGAAAGAAAGCACATGCCTAATAAGAGTGATCCTACCTCCTTGAGAAATAAGCTTGGAAGTCCAAGTATTAAGTTTGTCTCTGATTTTTTATAGCAGGTCTGAATACAAGATAGACTTCTTTTGCCTTTAGATAAGTGGCGTCCTAGGTATTTGATAGGCAGAGACTTTGGGGTCAAGCCAGTGTTTTTGGTAATTACAGATTTTCTACTAGGATGGATTTTGGAGTCTATTGTGAATGAGCTCTTAGAGATATTGACTAATTGACATGATCTGGCTTCATACTACTACATAGTATTGAAAAGAGCTTTAAGGGAATTTTTTAATCCATTTGAGAATATAACGACATCATCAGCAAAACCAAGATGAGAGATCAGTTGAATAACTTAAGGATTAGAGAATGAGACTCGCTTATGGGAATTATAGAGCTAATTTATTTGTCTACTAAGAACTGATATTGCTATGATAAATAAGGCAGGAGATAAAGGATCTCCTTGCCTTAGGTTGCTTGTAGAATGAAAATAACCTTTACTTTACCCATTGATAACTAAAGAATATCAGTTATTTGTAATCAATCTCCACGCCATATAAATAAAGGCTTCATTAAAGCCAAATTTTCTAAGAACTTCACATAGATAAGGCCAATATACCCTATCATAAGCCTTTTTCATATCCAACTTAATACTAAAATTTGTTCCATGAGCTTTTATTCTAATTGAGTGAACCATTTCATGAGCCAATAATATATTATCTTGGATGCTTCTACCTCTGGCAAATCCATTTTGATTGAGGGATATAATATGAGGGCGGATCTCAACTAATCTCTCACTTATGATCTTTTAAATGATCTTAATAGACAAATTACAAAGGCTTATTGTCCTATAAATGGAGGATTGGGATGGGTTATTGATTTTGGGGATGAGAACCACTCAACTATTTGACCGATGCCTTGGAATCTCTGCACCAGCAAAAAAGGACTGATGGCCATAGTAAAATCTAGCTTAATATTGTCCCAGAATTTTAAATAAAATTCTCCACTATATCCATCCGGACCTGGGGCACTAGAAGAGTTTAGACCTGAAATTACTGAGAATATTTCCACTTGTGAAGAGTACTTTATGAGTTGCTCATTAATTTTTGCTGAGATGACGCAAGGAATCACATTCAACACTTCAGAGTTCATTCATAAGTAATTTTCTTGCCAAAGTTGTTTAAAATGACTAATGAAAATATTATCAACCTCCTCTTTGTTCTCTTCCCAATATCAACTGCATTTTTTTATCATGTTGATGGTAAGTCTTCTTTGTTTTGTCTTCAGTAAGGCATGAAAACGATTTGTGTTTAAATACTCTAACTTCAACCATTTGATCCTACTCTTTTGGTGCCAAAATTTTCTTCTCTTCTCTAGGCTGTGTTGAGCTTAGCTTTGGTTTCATCCATCTTCGTTCTAGTTTTTTCACTGGGGTTATTCTCAAATTCATTCTCTCTTATGATCAGGGAGTCTTCAAGGTCCTTAAAATTCTTAAAGATGTTTCTTTAATGAGTTTTGTTCCACTCTTTCAACTTAATTTTCAACCTTTTGAGATTAATAGCAAATATAGCCATAAGAGAGGCATAGACATTGGTGGGACACGAGGCTTTCACTAACTCTTTCAGATTCAAATAAATACACCATATGTTTAAAAATATGAAAGTCTTAGGGAAATCAACCAAACTAGTTTTGATGGAAAGAATAAGTATGATGTGGTCTGAATAGTTTCTGTGTAAATGGTTTATTTGAGAAGATGGGAATTCTAGTAGCCACTGGTGATTGATAAGGCCCTTGTCTAGTCAGAAAAATATAGTCCCATTGACTCTATTGTCAGTGCAAGTTAATCTTAAACCATTGTAGCCTAAGTCTGTGAGGGAACAAGTTGTTATCATGTTATTAAAATCTTCCATTGCATTGAACTCCACCTCAGTACTTCCTGACTTCTCTTCTTCATTTGAAATCACATTAAAATCTCCGATAATTAGCCAAGGAAATTTATTATGGGAACAAGTTATATATTCAAGACTAGACCATAATATCCTTCTTTCCATAGTAGATCATATAGCATAAATAATAGCCATAAACACTATTTTCTTCATACCTTAGATTTCAACTTGTAAACACAATAACCGATCTTTATAACTTACAACCTTAACTTGGAACATCATTTTTCCAAACAAACCATATATTTTTGGATATATTGAAAACACTATTGGGAAATTGCCATTTTAACCAGTATTTCCTTATTTGGGATGACTCAACTTCAGGCTCTACTAAATTCGTAGCAGACAGGAAGTGGGAACTTTATTCTCTTAATTCTTCTGTTAGTATACCGAAGTTATTCGTGTGGGGCAAATACTGTATTTAGGAAAGTGACATCACGCCTTGAAGCTTTCTAGTATCTATTCAGAAGTTACATTATTGTATTGAAGTTTACATTACTGTGATATATAAAGAGTTCATTTCTGTATTTGCATTCATATTATCCAACAATCTAAATACAGTATTATCATAAATGGCCGACTCTTCCAAATCACTTCGACAAATAACAGAAAGCTTTGTCAAGTTGGACCGTTTTGATGGTGGTAATTTTCTACGTTGGTAGAAAAAGGTTCATTTTCTTCTAACAACATTGAAGATTGTATATGTCTTGTCATAACCGAAACCAAATGAAGATGAAGATGAAACCGTGGAACAGACTAGGCAACTCACAAAATGGGAGACCGATGATTACTTGTGTCGTGGTCACATTCTCAATGCACTTGCTGACAATTTGTTCGACTTGTACCAAAATCTTGGGACTGTAAAAACTTTGTGGGAAACATTGGAGACCAAATATCTTACGGAAGACGCTACAAGTAAGAAATTCCTTATCGGTAAGTTTTTAAGCTTTAAAATGCATGATAATAGGCTTGTGCTAGAACAATTTCATGACATCCAACACATCATAAATCATTGCAAACTGAAAAAATTAAATATGGATGATAATGTAATTGTTACTGCCATAATTGAAAAACTTCCTCCTTCTTGTAAAGATTATAAGAAAGAACTCAAACACAAAAAGGAGGATCTTTCACTTGAAGAATTAGAGACCCATTTAAGAATTGAACAAGAGTCTCGAATGCTAGATGGTAAAGAGGAACAAGAAAATTCTATTTCTAAGGTCCATGTGGTGGAGGAAGGAAAGGAGCAAAAATATGGCAATCATGGAAAAAAATAACAAGCGGAAGAATTTTTCAAATAATTCTAAAGCAACAAAAGAAGAAAGAAAATTGTTTTCATTGCAACAAACCAGGTCACTTCAAGAAGGATTGTCATGAGTTCAAGAAACTAAAGGAAAAAGGAGGGACATCAGACACAAAGCAAAAATTTGCTGCTATGATATCCGAGGCTAATATGCTTAAAGAAGACAACTCTTAGTGGGTTGATTCTGGTGCCACAAGGCATGTTTATAAGGAAAAGAACTTGTTCTCTGCCTATGAAACAGTGGAAGGAGATGTTCCCTATATGGGAAATTCTTCTACTGATGCGGTTAAAGGCAAAGGGACAGTGGATCTGGAATTCACTTCTGGAAAAATCCTTAGTCTCACCAATATTTTTAATGTTCCTGATGCTAGGAAAAATTTAGTTTCTGGAAGTCTTCTTAACAAATTTGGCTTTAAGCTTGTATTTGAGTCAGATAAATTTATTCTGACTTAGAATGGTACCTTTGTACGCAAAGGATATTTGTGTGAGGGCATGTTTAAGCTCAATATCAATGAAAAAAATTCTTCTGCTTATATTGTTGATTGTCTTTCATTATGGCATAGTCGTTTAGGACATGTTAATACAAAGAAAATGAATTTCATGGTTAATTTAAATTTAATTCCTAAATATGAGAATGATATGAATGAAAAGTGTAAAATATGCATGCAAACAAAAATAACAAGATTGCCTTTTCCAAAAATAGAAAAAAATACATCTTTGTTGCAATTAGTACATATTGTTGTTTGTGACTTGCATGGAACACCTACTAGAGGTGGTAGTAAATATTTTGCTACATTTATCGATGACTTTTCAAAATATTGTTACGTATATCTTTTAAACTCTAAGGATGATGTGCTGAATAGATTTAAGACATATAAAAATGAAGTTGAAAATCAATGTGATACTAAAATAAAATGTCTTAGATATGATAGAGGTGGTGAATATAACTTTCCTCAATTTGGTGAAGATATGGTAATTATACATGAAGTTACTGCACCTTATACACCATAACAAAATGGAGTAGCAGAAAGAAAAAATAGGACACTAACTGAAATGGTTAACGCTATGCTTTCTTATTCTGGTTTAAGTAAACGGTTTTGGGGAAAAGTACTTTTAATTGCGTGTCATATTCTGAATAGAATACTTCTTAAAGATAATAAGAAAACTCCTTACGAATTATGGAAGAATAGAAAGCCTAATTTAGGTTATCTTAAAGTTTGGGGTTGTAGAGCTATTGTAAGACTACCTGAAACTAAGAGGAAGAAATTAGGAAGCAAAGGCGTTGAATGTATTTTCATAGGTTATGCACAACATAGTAAAGCCTATAGATTTTTGGTTAGTGAACCTAATGATTATGTTGAGGTAAATACAATAATTGAATTGAGAGATGGAATTTTTTATGAACAAAGGTTTTTTTCTATTCCTAGAATAAATAATGAAAAAGAAGTAAACACTCCTTCACATTTCTCTGATACTCCCCCAGTGGAACAAGTAGAGATTAGAAAAAGTAAGAGACCTAGGAAAGAAAAAAGCTTTGGTCCAGATTTTGTAATCTATCTTGTTGAAGGAACTAGAGACACATCTTGTAATCAATGTGCTTTGACTCTTAGCGTTGAAACAGACCCACAAACTTATAGTGAGGCAATTAAGTCTGTAGATTCAGCATTTTGGAAAGAAACTATAAATGATGAAATGGATTCAATCATGGGAAATAAAACTTGGGAGTTAGTATACTTACCTCCAGGATCTAAACCCATCAAGTGTAGATGGATTTTTAAAAAGAAAATGAAAATAGATGGAACAATTGATAAATTGAAGGCTAGATTGGTTGCTAAAGGTTTTACACAAAAGGAAGGAATTGATTATTTTGATACCTATGCACCTGTTACTAGAACTTCTACTATTAGAATTTTAATTGCATTAGCATCGATTTATAATTTTGAGATTCATCAAATGGATGTGAAAATTGCCTTTTTAAATGGTGGCTTAGAAGAAGAAATTTACATGGAACAACCTGAAGGGTTTGTTATGCCTGGACAAGAAAATAAAGTATGTAAACATATTAAGTACTTATATGGCCTAAAACAAGCACCTAAACAATGGCATGAAAAATTTGATAAAGTCATTATTTCTAATGGTTTTAAAATTCATGAATCTGATAAGTGCGTTTATAGTAAATTTGCTAATGGTAAAGGCGTGATCATATGTTTATATGTAGGTGACATGTTAATTCTTGGTATTGATTTAGAAAGCATTAATAATACAAAGAGTTTTCTGTCTTCTAAATTTGATATGAAAGATATGGGTGTAGCTGATGTCATATTAGGAATGAGAATAATAAGGAAAGATAAAAATATAATTCTCACTCAATCTCATTATGTTGAGAAAATTTTAAAGAAATTTAATCAGTTTGATTGCACACCTGTTAGTACACCTTTTGAACCACAACTAAAGATGATCCCTAATAATGGTAGAGCTACTTCACAATTGGAATATGCACGAGTAATTGGTAGTTTAATGTATGCCATGACATGTACTCGACCTTATATTGCTTATGCTATTGGTAAATTAAGTAGATATACTAGTAATCCAAGTTTATTGCATTGGCATGCTGTCAATAGAATATTAAAATATTTAAAAGGAACTATTGACTATAGTATATACTATAGTGGATATAATTCAGTATTAGAAGGGTTTTCTGATGCCAGTTGGATAACTGAGCGGGAGGATCATTCCACAACAAGTTGATGGATTTTCACTCTTAGTGGAGGAGCTGTTTCTTGGGGATCAAAGAAACAAACTTGTATAGATTATTCTACTATGGCAGCTGAGTTTGTAGCATTATCTACAACTAGTAAAGAGGCAGAATGGTTAAGGAATTTATTGATTGAAATTCCAGTTTGGCCAAAACCAATACCTCTAATATCTATACATTGTGATAGTGAGTCTACACTTTCCAGAGCTTATAGTAAAGTATACAATGGAAAATCTAGACGTATTGGCCTGAGACATAGTTATGTCAGACAAATGATTACAGATAGTGTAATCACAGTGGATTATGTAAAATAAAGTCAAAATTTAGCTGATCCTTTTACAAAAGGTCTTGCAAGAGGACTGGTGTCTAAGACATCAATAGGGATGGGACTAAATCCCATTAATAATAATCACTCTTGATGAAAACTCAGCTTGAAACTTGATATATTCAAGTCTCAAGTTCAATGATTAAAGTACATCCTACGACGTGATTGTAAGCACTATAAAATTTAACATCCCAAGGATAAGTGCTTAGAACATGTAATAAATAGTGAAAGAGGATGAGTTTAACCTTAATAGATTTATGGTGTTTTTGTTACATGGACACCTATGATAATCTACCTATATGAGTGTGGAAGTGGTGCCGCTTCCTATGAGAACTGGGCTTGACACTAAAGCACTCACGAAATCAAGGTACAAACACAAGTACTAATACATGTGTCGGCTTATATGGATAATCAGTGACTACAAGATTTGTGTGTGAAGACAAATCCGGCTGGTCAATATGGATTGATAGTTCAAAGACAAGTCTACTATACTTTCATGGTTAGCCCTGACAGATCTTCACAGGGTATTGGTTCAAGTCGTGAGACACCAGTATTTATACACAGTCTTACAGACAATCAAAGATTTACAAAACTTAATTTGAAAAGGGTGGAGGAATGTTGGAAATTTTATAAAATAAGTGAGTAAGAGTTTTTGGTGTAAGAGCTTAAAGAGCTTGTCCCACATTGGAAGTGTGTGGAAGAGGTGGGAAGCTAACCCAAATATAAAAAGGGATAGTGTCCCACATTGGAAAATGTACAGCTAAGTGTCACCACTAATCTATAAAAAGAGTGGGCAACCTTTGAGTCCCACATTGGAAAAATATTAAGAATTTTTTCACTTAATAAGTACAAATGGAAGATGAAGAGTTAATTCATTTAGCATTTAAGATGCTATTCAAGAGACCTCAAAACGGTGCGAAGCACCGTATGCACACGCACACGCACACGCACATGCGCGCGTGCACACGTACGGGTGCGGAGCAGTGGGATGTAGAGGCGCTAGTGCTACACTTTGCACTTCGCATGTCGTGTGTCCGCAGTGGTAGCGGGTTATCGGGATTCGTCCGGGTCGGATCGCGGTAGATCGGGCGCGGTCACTTTTTGGTTGACCCGTGCAAAACCGATTCGGTATTAATTGTACCTGTTCGAAAATGACTTAATACTGTTGGTAATTAACAGTCATACCATTTCGAAATTGATTAAGACTGTTAATCCAACAGTCATGACTCTTGAAGACAAAGCTTTTCATTATCTATAAATAAAGGATGCTTAAAACGAAATTGCATATATAACAAAAACCTAGTTTCAGATTTCCAAACCTTGCTATTACTCTCTTACAATTTTCAGGAGATATAAATTATCTTATTCTGTTTAGTGCACATAAATCGAATAAGAACTTCATTGACTGTTCTTCACTGCTGCATCCAAAGGCTGTCTTTAAATATACAAGTTGCAGGCAGTGCAAGTTGCTTCATTGTATCTTGAGTACGAATTTGCGGATTCCCATTTGTATACTGAAGTTATTCATGTGGGTCAAATACTGTATTTAGGAAAGTGACATCACGCCTTGAAGCTTTCTAGTATCTATTCAGAAGTTACATTATTGTATTGAAGTTGACATTACTGTGATATATAAAGAGTTCATTTATGTATTTTCATTCATATTATCCAACATGTCTTGTGTATCATTTCAATGGGTGGTCTCCTATGTGAAAATTTGCCCATATAGAGTGTTTGAAAGGAGCATCTAAGGAAGCTATATCATCTTCTGTAAATAAGAATGCGGGCTCACCTTTAAAGGTTGTAGGGGGTTTTAATTCAGGTTCTCAATTTGTATTACTTACAAGAACACTCGCAAATGATTTAGTCTAAGGATTGGGGGGGATTGTGAGGTTTAAGAGGAAGGTTTAGGATGGTTTTTGGCCTAAAGAGAGAGAGAAAGAGAGGCTTTTTAGGGTTATAATTTCATAACTGCATATCTAAATTGTTAATAACAAAATCTTCTTATAGAGTATGCTATCTTAAATTTTTAATATTGACTTCAAATGCTCCATATGATTTAATGTTTCAATTTTCTTGTTACTTTTCTTTATATACTTCCTTATTAAAAGGGGAAAAGTTCTTGTAGAAAGGGAGTTTTCATATTTAGGGGGTGAATTGAATGTTGACTCAAATGGTAGTTAGTATCGAAATCCATATATATATATATCTTTAATGACTAACTTTCGCATATTATGGATTTCATCACACATTTTTATTTTAATGAAATTTCCTAGTGTGTTTTAGAAAATCTTTCTCCGAATAATTTGAAGGAGTATCTTGGTGTTTTTGGTTTTTAAGCATTTGTAATTTGAGAAATGCCAAGTTCCATAGGGTTTGTACAAAAAACACCACCAAGTTTTATTTTCATAATATATAATTAACTAGCACCAAGTTTAAACCACAAGTGTTGTGTGAAACAATTTACCAATTTTACTCTTGAGATAAGCATGAATTTGACTATAAGAAAGAATAAAACAACTAAATCACAACACAATGATGTAAGAGGAAAACCCACAATGTGAAAACCTTCAGATGACTCAGCCACACAAGTTCATAACGGTATAGGTAGTTAACAAGATCAATTTAGACTTACTCACAGACTCGACACCTTCAAGATTTAATGTTGTTTCTTGATCCTTGTAACCTTTTTTTCAGCCTTTGTTGGATGCCTTCCAATAGCCACACAATACATGCTCTTTCTCACGTCTCAGTATCCCACCAATCTTACTTGTCTCATGACTAGTCAAGTCGTCGAATAACACCAAACATGATATCCACCTCAGGAATCGCTCACAGTATGAATAGCAAACCACTTTGATGCCAAATAAGGAGATCTCAAAATGACATATGTATGTATGATTCTTGGATCTTAAACATGGGTGTAAACTAGGGTTCTAAAAACATGATCGTAGAAGATAAACAAAATATGGAGAGCTATTCTAAATACTTTGGGAACTTAAAACCAATGTAAAGTCTCAAATAAAAATGCCGCTACACACTCCTATTGATAAGAGGTTTTCCAAAAATGAGATAGTCATGAAAAATGTATTTTGCATTAAAAAACAAGTCGGCTCATTACAACTAAATTAGATCTCATTCGAATGAGGGTATACATCTCATTCAAACACTTTCTAATGAGACTTCGAATGAGATTCTAGAGAAAGCTAAAAAAGTCTCGTTCGAAGTTCATTGGAACACTGTTCTAACAAGGTGTATAAAATCGTTTGAACGATGTCAAAGTCATTTTAAAAACCACGGTAAAAATTTATAGTTTTCTTTAAAAAATATTCAAAAGGATAAAATCATTTTTATAAAGACCTAAGACCCAAAATAAAATCCAGTTATCAAACATAAACTTGTATTCATACATCATTAAGATCCCATGGATGCTGAAGATAAAACTCGGCTCGAAATATGATGTTTTTTTTTTTATCTTTGGACACTGCAATCTTCAATAACATGTCACATTCTAGAAGGACAAAGAACACAAACCATAACCTATGATACAAATAAGTTTTGTTTAAACACAAAATTAAGTCAATACATACAAATCGACTCGATTAAGAAGTTTGCCTTTACAAATCTACCCCATAGGCTATTTCGAGAAAAAAAACTCAAAACAAAAAACCTACTAGACCATTAAGTTCACAAAGACTCAATCCCCAACCCCAAAAGGAAAAAATAGTACAAATACTTGACCGACACAAACTTGAGTAGATTTGCTCTTATCTAAACCTTTGTCGCATCGGTGCTAACCTATACACTTAAACACACTTTAAAATGCAACTTGAATCTAACAATATAATCATCATGTGAAAATCCTTCCCCTTTGTCAAGATAGGACATCTCCCTCTAAGGTAAAAATCTCCCCGGACTATAAGATTGAGATAAAATTTCTCTCCTTTTTTGTTTAGGAATATACGAAGAATAAGGTGTGGAATAATAAAACATTTCTCCTCAATAAAACCAAATCTCCCCTTAAGTGAACCATGGGATATCATAAAGGAAAAATAAGTATATCATGCAATGGTGTGCATCAAGCATGCGACACAACCACAAATAATTAAAACTACAAACAAATGATATAAATTATGATGCAAACATTTAATGACAAGATACCAATATGATAATAAAATATGTCAATTTGAATCAAAGATTAAGCTTAAGGCAATTATGAATTAAATGAAAACCCAATGACTCAAAATACAAATTCATATATATATATATATATATATATATATATATATATATATATATATATATATACGCACATATACTAAGAAATCGCATACACGTATATCGGTATAATAGACCATAAAAGTTACAAACACATAAGCTTTACAATAAACAAAAGTGGTACGGAGTGAAAGGATGTGAACTAGATATAGGAGAAAATGACCAAATCACTCAAATATATCCAACTAGATCTATTTTCAAGCAATAATTTATTAACATTCAATTTAGCCTCACGTGTCAAATAAAGAACTCAAAAGGATAAACAAACACAATGCACATTAGCCTAGAAATTTCGATAATTCTTGCATCAATATCTTCAAAACAATACAGTTCAACTAGGATTCATTATGCAAACCCATTTATCTTTAACTAAACACCCTAAAAAAATTATGTTATTTTTCTCTTTCTTTTCTTTTGAAGATATTTAATTTTCCAAGCATCAATGAAAAAAAATTAGCTGATGCGACTTTAAAAGTGTCTCTAGTGCGTGATTATATCAACTCAAGCGTAAGTCGATCACTCAAGCAATAATCTGGTAAATCGGGTATCGAACATAAGGACTAGGATGATTGATTTAACAAGCAATAATCTATTCGATTTAACAAGAAATAATCTGTAATTGACTTTTTCGAAAAAGTTATATCGAACAAAGTTATATCGAACAATAATCTGGTAAATCGGGTATCGAACAAAGTTATATCGAACAAAGTTTTCTAGGACTAGGACAAATAATCATCACGACAAATAAGGAACAAAGTTAACCTGTAATTGACTCTAGAAAAGAGGGAAAGATGATTGATTTGATATTCGTTAACTAACTAAAGCAAGTAAATTAAACTAATGACTTAACTACGCATGTAATGATAATGAATTGGTTTTAAACTATATGAGGAAAAGGGGATTGGAATACACTCCCCCGCACCATCAGTAAAGTTGTTGGATATAAAATGTACAGAAATTATATCAATAATTCGAAGAAGATATTAAATCTTCTCAAAGCATTAACTATATAAGGATTTAACTCTGCATGATAATTAATCAATAACAAATTTAATGTGAATTATTAGATTTTCTCCACACATATCATACTTTCAAATACCACGGTTACCAGGGCAAACGAGGTTAAGATATCTATAATACGTGTTTCGACAAAATACCAAACCTTCAAATTATCTCCATAATTTCATTCACTTTTTTACACAACTCATTACCTAGGTTGGGTTCATGTACTCCAACCCATTAGAAATCTAGCCTGACATGGTCTAGCAGTAACTAAACATGATATCTACGTTGCATTAAATCATTCTTCCATGAAAAGTGTAATAGAAAGTGAGGAAAAGACTTCTAGTAAGGAAATAATAAATCATGAACCAAAAACAAGAGAGAAATTCAAAGCAATAATGAAACTATACTTGGATTCATGAAAAAACCTTGAAATCAATGTAAAAGATGAACAATTATTGAAGAAGATTAATCATAGGGTTCTTGCCTCTTCTCCTCTCCAATTATAAGGTAAAAAGTAGCTTAAAGATACCTAGCCTCCTAAAAGAATAATAAAACCATGTTTTTACAAGTGTTTGAAACAAAACAAACTCTCCAAAATAAGTGGAAATTAATTTAAAAAATTCGACATACAGAAAAACGAACCGGTTCTACTTGAGAACCAAACTGGTTATACTCTCCCTAAAATATATGGAAGACCTAACCAGTTCTACTTTAGAACCGAACCGGTTCTACTTTCTATTTCTTTCATCTCATCTTCTAACTCTCATATCTTTTAAAACGTTGCTTGGATTGGGTTGTCCTTTCTTCCTATATTGTTGTGAGATTTCAATCTTCAGTTTCTCTTAGGTTCCATATCCAAATTATGGCTGCTTAATTATGGATTAGCCCTTGAATTTTCTTCTTTTCTTGCCAATCTTCATTTTTTTCCCTTTTCTTTGTGTGCATGAATTACCTGAAAATATAAGAGAAATACACGAAACTCGGTGTAATTGTTACAAGACTTCAATAACAATGATATGAGATAAATCCTCTTCATTTGCACCGTAGGGGGTGATAAAAGTCTCTAAATTATGGGGAGTAATGTAAAAGAATCAAACCCCCTTAACTTAGAACTATGACCGTCCAGAGCAATGTAAAAGAATCAAGCAATACTAAACACTTGAAAAATATTTTATTAGGATAGAGTGTCTTCTTCGCAGACGAGCGATTGCATTTAGCATATGCAACAAGATGTTAAACACTTAGGTTACCCTAGTAGGATGATTGGTGTCTTGTGAGGGTTTGCAGTGATTATACCCTGAAAATTTGTTTTCAACTCAAAGAAAAATCAAAATAATTAAAAATTGCACAATTTAAACTTCTCCGAAATAGTCACCATAAATTTATATTCACAAGTCTCAATTTGTAGTGTGTGTGTGCGAAGCCAAAAATCGAATCGCTAATTTCTATCGATTGATCATTACATTACTTTTTGAAAATTCATTTTGATTCAATTTCTTACGGATGTACTCACAAAGGAATCACTGGAAATGGGGCTAATTCTCTCGATATGCGTGATTTATAAGAGTAAATAAAATGGACACGAGTTCACGCACAAAAATTTGAAATATGGTTGTTGGGAAATGGGAAACATCGCTTCATATTCACACTAATCAATCTCTCTTTTATCTTTTTGTGTCTTAGCTCTCCACGCAGTAATTAATTTCACAATTTGGACTCGCACTACACCAAATCTGCCGAATTGTCAAGGTTATTGACCTTGACAAATCCAACTTGTCAAGGTCAATGACCGTGACATTTCGAGGCGAGACAACTTTTTTTGTCACGGTCGTGTCACAATCATTGACCTTGACACAAAACTCGCGTTTTGTGTCACGGTCGTGTCGCGATCAATGACCGTGACACGTTTGTCACGGTTATAAACCGTGACCCTTTTTAAAAAAATTATCACGGCCATTGATCGTGACAATTCTGGGCAGAATTTAAAAAAAAATATGCTGGGCAGTATGGCCACTGCCACTGCCCAGCAGTATATTTGTACCTGTTATAGCAACATTGTACCTGTTCCAAACATCATATATCCAAACAAACTAAAGATAATGCAAATATATATTCAAAATAGAAACTATTTAAGAAGAAACAACATCACCATCAATTATCTCAAATCTACAAACTATTTGCATGGAAAAGAGATTTTGTACCGCGACGCTCGGGGACACCTCCTTATCCTTCCCTTCTCGTCCGAATAGCCACATAAGTATAGAGCATATGTGGCCTACCCTTAGGGCCACTCCCTGTCCCCTGAATTGAAATAAAGTAAAATTAGTATCCGCCCCTCAAATATAGATAAATATAAATCGTAATTGAAATCGAAATCGAAATTGACATATAAATATAAATACATTACCTGTAGTGTCACTCAAACAGCTAACTTGAGCTCATATGGCACCTCCTTCCAACTAATGTACCCCGGGCAATCGTGTCAAATATAATTCTCTTCATATCTAAACACTAAGAAATACCATAATCCTATGGAGTTATGCGTTGCAAACTCCTTCCAACCGTTGTGTAGCCAAAAATCAGCAGTTGAAGTTGTCAATTCCACCTTTCAATGGTCTCCCATGTTTTGCTAGAAGTTCCAAGTGGTGGGGTATGGAAAGTGGAATTGACAACTTCAACTGGTGATGTTTGGCTACATAACGGTTGGGAGGAATTTGCAGAGCATCGCTCCATAGGATTATGGCATTTCTTAGTGTTCGGATAGACGAAGAGATTCAGTCTCCTCTCCACAAATAGGACACCCCAAATAACTATGTACTAATCACCTATTAAAGGCAAGAAGCGTATATTCATGGATTAGTATAAACAAAACTTAGATGTAGTTGGAATATTTATGTATTAATCTCCTCTCCATATACGCACACTACACAAGAGTGAAAATGATAAAGTGCAGATCAATTAAAAGCATTAAAAATGGATGTTTCGGTACAAATTGAAATATTTATTACAAATTGAAAAATTATTTCAAATTCGGGTTATCATAAAAAATGGATTGATATTCGGTAGGAGCAGCCAAGTCATCCACACTACTATTTAGACGCCTTGGCGCGTGTCGGACAATTGACCACTGCTCGTTGTTGATATACTCCGAGTAAAACACTTGCTTAACCTTTTGAAATGCACAAACAAACGGCTCATCGCTCACGTGGTCGTTGCTCTTCAACTTGGACAAGTCAACCATGATCAAATTGGTGACAGGATCAACTTTATAAGCATTTTTATCCTCAACTCTTACCCATTCACAGTAAAATACAACCTCTTTGAAGCTTATATAATCCAATTCAAATATATTTTGGATTACACCATAGTAAGTCATTTCAGCTTCAACGAGGTTTTTATCTTTTGCGCTCGCTCGAAAGAAAGTAAGAGCCTTGTATGAAATTCTCGAGTTCTTTACATTTGTACTTTCCTCGTACACTTTAGCGCCGAAAATGTAACCGTTCAATCGATACTTTTTGTACTCTTGTGCCATGAACAAGGGTCCAGTGGCTAGACGAGCAAGCCTTGATGTCGCATCACCCATCTTTAGGAGCTGAGAATATAGATAAATTAATTATATTAGTGGTAAAATTTGAGTGTAATGTAATGTTATATAACGACTGTTTTCATTATAATTACTTCTTGTATCAACCATAGCCTAAATTCGCTGTCTGATTGTACCATTATTTTTCGTCTTTTATTGTTCTCATAGGCTTCATATTTACTGCATATTACAAAATTAATCATGTATAAAATAATCTAAAATAATGTTAAGCATTATAATATTCGAAACTTACATTTTCCATTCTTCGACATCTTCATGTGTGTCAAATAGATAACGAGCTACTTGTTCATGTTGCAAACTCGTTAATTTCACTCGTTTTCCCATCATAATACCACCATCATCGAGGAATTCATCAGTTTCATCAACGCTGGTCGAGTCAGGCATATATTCCTGAGTATATATTGATGACTCCACGGTGATGTATTCCTCTGCAATTGTTCCTGCAATATATCGCGTATTCTTGACGTAATCTTTAAAAACATGAACAAGTAGCTAGGATAAAGTCATCATCAAAAATTCAGGTATCAATAAAGCCATCATCGAAAATTCAGGTCTCATACACTATGAAGGAGGGAGGTTGAGTGGGTCTAGGATCACTGGCCATACACTCTGATTGGTGCTTAGATTTCCAAATGGATTGAAACCATCTGTTGATATAGCCAAACGAATGTTGCGTTGTTCTCGAGCAAAATCGGGATACTCAAAATTCATCCTCCGCCAGGCAGTAGAATCAATAGGATGACGCATGATATTACCCCCTACTTCTGCCCTAGCATGCCAAGTCATTGCCTCTGCAATCCATGGTACTGTGAAAAATCGCTTTAATCTAGGCCCAACGGGAAAATATTTTAATACTTTTTTAGGCACTTTTGAGCTTGTGCCATGGCATGTAAAGTTGTTTGATCTTTCTCACAGCCAGAGTATAACGGTTGGGTCGCCTTAAATTTTAAACTTTGGTAGTCATCGTCAAGTTTTATCGTGTTATCTTCACGAGCAATTGAATCTTCTACATCATCAGTAACCTCATTCTCCTCAGCTTCATAAACTCCGTACGCATCATCAACTAAATCCTCTAACATATTATGTTCTACGTCGTCCCCTTTTACATCTAATCTACTTCTTGAAGGTTGTTGTGAAGGTTGGTCGGGGACAAAAGGAACTTTCAATTCACCGTGAAAACTCCAAAATCGATAACTATCTTGCATACCCGATCTTAACAAATGTAGTTCAACTGTTTTCCACTCAAACACCTTACCATTCTTACACCTAGCACACGGACATGGAAACTCTTCATCATTACGACATCTCTTTGCATATTTCACAAATTCGTTAGCACCTCTGCGAAACACATCCCCCATTCTATTAGTCTCACCCATCCACTCTTTGTATTTCGGATATCCCATCACAGCTACCACAACTAAAAACCTATTAAAGGTAAACAAAACTTAGATTTATAGTATGTTTTATTTAATTATCCCATCATTTAATTATCCTATTAAAGGGTAAGTGGTCCTATCCCATTCAAGACTGCATTTTTCTATAATATACTTAACAGCTGATGCATATTGTTACGATTTGAAAAAAATTCGACAGCATATCCCCTTAGTTCTCCAAGTACACGACGTAGATTGGCAGGTGTGAGTGTTATTTCAATTGGTCAATTGAAATAACAGTCACACTTGTCAATCTAGTATGTACCCAGAGAACATTAAGATACGACTGCAGAACTTCGTCCAAAAGTAACAACTTTAAGCCAATAAGAATATTATATAGAAATTATACAGTCTCAAACTGTCCAAACGGGACAATTCGAGAGATCTCATTACAGGGGTAATGACTCTCGAACGGGTCTAAGGGATATTCAATGCGTACGCATAAGAACTAGAAGGCTAATATCTATGCGCACTATATTTAATTTCAAGTATGTTTCATATAATGGGTTAATTCAAATACACACACACACACACACAGTAGTGACTGTCTATTTAAAATAATCTCAATGTTAATTTCATGTATTGAATTTCTACTATTGTTTTGTGCTTTTTATAAATCATATTCAATGTTAGATATGTGTTTTTTAAGATATCTAAGTTGTTCTATAGAATTATTTTTTGTATCTTGAAGTTTAAGTTCTAAAATAATCAACCTAAAGTTGTGGTTCATAAATTATTATCACAAATATAAACTAAGAGTGATAAAATAACTTTGAGGCATATAAATTAATTGTGACAAAGTAAGATTATGCACCAGAACCTAAAATTTAAAAAAAGTGTTTTTATTTAAACCCCACTTTTCTTTCTATAACTCCTATTTTATTAAACTTTAAATATAATTAAGGGTGTATAGAAATAAAAGTTAAATAGGAATAAAAACAACATTTTTAAAATATGAAGGGCTCACCAGTTTGATCAAATTTTTCAACAACATAGACTAAATGATATTTTATTTTTCATGCTTTTAGCAATTTCGGATGCCATTTTAACCCTTATTGTAGTTTTTTGTTGTAATGCCATTTAAAGAAAATCATTTAGGTATGTAAATATATTGTAATAGATCTTGCCTTCCACAAAATGATATTTTATGGTAAAATTTTATTTGATGGATATAAAGTCATGTGATACCTATATGTGTTATTTTGCATCTAATAAAAACAAAAAACGCCATATATGGTTTTTTTTCTCCATTCGTATAAGTATATAGCGATTATTTCACACTTAAATCACATATTAAGCAGGCCTTCATTTTTTTATGAAATTTGTAGAAAATTACTTATTTATTTTGAATGAAAATAAATTGTTATCCAATATTTTTGGATATTATTTATAATTATGAAACTCATACACAAATTAATGTTGTATCAAAATAATATTACATTTTTAACCCCCTACCACCACCCCCTACCCCCACTCTACCCCCACCCTACCCCCACCCCCTACCCCCACCCTGCCCCACCCCTACCCCCGCACACACACACGCACATATATACACACATACACACATATATATACACACAAACATATATATAAATGGAAGAAAGAGAGAGAGAGAGAGAGAGAGAATTAAACCTGAAAGTAGAGAGAGAGAGAGAGAGCAGCGTCGAGAGAGAGAGAGGAAGGGAGGGAACGACGGGAGGGAAAAAAGAAGGGGGAAAGGGTTTTTGCTGCAAACATTGTCACGGTCGTGTCAAGGTCATTGACTGTGACAATTATTTAAAGAATTGTCACGGTCATTGACCGTGACAAGTCCATGACAAGTAAATTTGTCACGGACTTGTCACGGTCAATGACCGTGACAATTCTTTGTCATGGTCATGTCAAGGTCAATGACCGTGACACAAAACGCGTGTTTTTTGTCACGGTCAATGACCTTGACAAGGGTGACCGGCTGAAAGGTGACAATTTTGTCATTTTGGTGTAGTGTCGATTAGGACTTTTTCTGGTTAAGGTGTTTTGGGTAATATGTGAATGGTTGGGAAATTTGAAATTGGAAAATGTTCTTATGATGTCCGTTAGAGCTTTTTCGGGCTTTTGCTTTTTTTTTTATTTTTTTTTACTTTTTACATCTTTCTTTTCTTGCTATTTTTTTTGCTCTTATTCTATTTTTCTTGCCCCTTTTTTGCATTTTTTGGACGTAAATTATGAATGTTCAATTTTCAATATTTCGGGCTAATTGGTATTTCGAGTTACAAACGAAAAGGGAAAATTTTATTTGATTCAAAATGGCTAGGCAAAAGAGGTAATTTTTCACAACTTTTTATGCCTTATATTTTTGGGTTAAACAAATGAGAGCCTACTTCATTGTATGAATCACTAATTATTTTTCCATATGCATCTTGAGTATAATTTAGTTTAGAGATATTTTTATCACGTTTTTCAGGACAAAATTTCACTCATTTCCCATAACCGATCAAAACAAAGGAATAGAGATCTTCAACGATTTATATAAACACTGAATCAAACGTTGATTTAACCATTAACTCGGATTGATTTAAACAATCGCAAAAATGATAGACTCAAAATCTCACCGGGTTAATTAATCTCCAAACTTATTCGTTAAGTCGTCAATTTTTGCTCAATTTCCAACTTTGGTCAATTTCGACTTTGTGCATTTCATTTTTACAATTTGAGACTTCATACAAAATTTTAGTGACATTTTTGAAAATATTTAAATTCTAATTTTTATTTATTTTGAAGAAGAATATTTTTGACTTTTCGAATTTTCAATTTTTATGGAAATTTTTGAAATTTCTAATTTTTTGGGCCTTTTAAAATTTGTGAAGTTTTTAAAAGACACACTTGTCACCCCCCCCCCCCCCCAACTTAGACTTTTGCATTGTCCTCAATCAAAAGGACTAAAATCTAAATAAAAAAAGTCAACTGAGACAAATAAAAGAAGCAAATATTAAAATGCAAAAAGACACTCTATAACTTCAACACACAACTCCAAAAATACAAAAAAAATATATATCACCCCATACACGTCAGGGGTGAGACGACCTCTCTCTCCCTTCTACAAACTCACCCGACCCCATGTACGGGGTCCAATACCCTTTGCGTCTCCCTCCTCCTCACATCATAAACTAATAGTAAGAACAAGTTGGGACCAGTCCCACAGATAAGAGGGACACCTTGAGGTTCGTGATGACTGAAATAAATGGAATCCTCGTGGTGCCCAATCGAATCGCAACATACCTGTCCCGACTTGGAGACAACATATCGGTAAAAATTAGAAGGACAAGCTAGAAATTAATATCTCATAACTTCAGGAATCCATGGGTCAGGCTCTAAATTAGACAAGACTCGAGTCCTCTCCTCGATTGCATATGAGGACTCAAGTGGCACGGGTGGATGGTCATGAAGAAGGACCTTATCTATCCTATATTTCCCTTGGCTCTCTTCTAAGTGACTACATGAGTCTAATAGTGATTAGACTTCGACAGGGAGGATTTCATCCACCATCCCGAATTCTTTTTCACAATCTTTTAATCTCATATCTCCTACTTCGCTCTCTTCATTTAATTTATAAGTCCTCTCTCTTATATTTAACTTCATGATCTCTCTCGCTCTCCACATCAGTCACTAAACACGTCTTCTTGACCTTTAACTCAACATCAGAATTATCTCTCTCACTTGATGTAAGAAGGTATACCCCTAACGGCTCTCCCGTGTGATTCCTCTCGTGCTCGTGTACTGTCTCTTCCATAATATTTATCTCTCGCAATCCACCCTCATCACACTCAGGCTTGGTGATGTTGAATATATTTGTTTCAAGAGTCATGTTCCTGAACGTGAGTTGCATTTTCCTATTACGTTTATTAATAAGTACATTAGCCGTAGCTAATAATGGACGGCCAAGGATGACGAGAACAGGATTACTTGGTGAAGCGAAAGGCTCCTCGTCCCAAATGAAAAAATCCACCGAGAAGTATAAAGTGGCAACTTGGACGATCATGTCCGCAACGACCACCCAAGGTATCTTCACATAACGGTCTACGAGTTAGAGAGTCATTTTGGGGGCTTAAGGTCCCCTAAACCTAATTGATTATAGATGGGATAGGGAAGAATGTTAACACTCGCGCCTAAATCTAGTAGTGCTCTCTTAATTCGATTCTTCCCCATGATGCACAAAATGGTGGGTGTGCCCGGATCTTTAAATTTTAGTGGAAGGTCGCTTAACAGTATTGAGCTGATGTTCTATGCTAAGAACACATTTTTCTTTTCCTTTAGCATACGTTTCACCGTGAGTAACTCCTTCAGAAACTTAGCGTATGCGGGAATTTTCCTTATGGTCTCGAGAAAAGATAAATTAATCTTTACTTGCTTAAAAATGTTTAGATTATTGTCACGAGAGGTCTCCTTAGAGTGGGATACAAACCGTTGATGGTATGGAGCAGCTATGGGGGGTTTCACAACCATCTCGGGCCTGACTGTGTCTTTATTACCACTATTTATCAACGGGACATCTTTGGCCTCTTTCATGTCGACCAAAATCTCATTGTCATTTTGCTCGTTATGTGGAGGAGGTAACAAGTCAACAACTCTTCCACTACGTATAGTGGTGCTACAGTGCTCGTGATTAGTATTGAGAGTAGAGCTCGCACTAAGTTGACCTTGGGGAGGTCTTTGGCCTTGGGACGAAAACTTACCCTTCTCTTTGATACTTAGGGAAGATTGCAACTTTAAATTTTTTTCATTTATCTCGGTAAATATTCGGGTATTTTGAGCGTTGGTTTCCATTTGAGATTGTATAAATTAGTTTAAACTATCCCCAATATTTCATCATGGTGGGGTTATATATGGTGCATGAGGTGGTTATTACATATGTGGGGCTTCTTGAAAGTGCGGAGGTGGTGGTGTAGGGGGGAAACGTGTGAATTAGGATTTAACACAGCATGTGGTTGCCCAAAGCTAAAGCCAGGATCGTTCTTCCACAAAGGGTTGTAAGAATTCATGTGAGGGGAATTAAAATTTCCCTTGAAACCTCATACCACTTCCACTTACTATTGAAGCATAACCTTATAGGCGGGTATCATTGTACATTCCTCTGTTGAATGTCCCGCCTCACAAATTGCACACACCTTCTCTTTCAGTGCTTGAGTGGATTCGGGTGCTTCTATTGTCCTTGATTCGACTACGTCTTTCAATTTTTCAGCAAGTTGGTTTATTTGAAGTTGCAATTCAGTTTCTTTTTCCAAATGATAGACTACAAACACAGAAGGAGTTGTGTACATTTGTTGAGCCCGGATTTGGGTGTTAGGATCGGATATCTCCCACGCTTGAGTAGTCCCGACGACATACTTGAGGGGGGCCTCTGCATCACCCTCACAAATGGTCTCAACGAGTTGTTTAGAATCTATACTTATCCCATGGTGGAAGAAATATATAAGACGATACTTCTTAAAACCATGATGTGGGCATGTGTTAACTAACTCATTGAAGAGCTTGTAACATTGATCAAATGGATCATTTTCATGTTGTTTAGACATTTGAATTTGAGCTTTAATGGAGTTCTTTCAATGTTAGGGGGAGAATTTCAAAAGAAATTTGTCTTGCATATCCCTCCACGATCCAATTGAGTTCGGTGAAAAATACCATAGCCATGTCTTAGCTTTATCCCTTAAAGAGAAAGGAAATTTTTTTAGGCGAACGGCGTCTTGAGTGCACCCTTGATCCCTAAACGTATCACATGCCTCTTCGAACTCACGGATGTGGAGGTAGGGTTTTTCCGAATCCATACCATGAAAGGTGGGAAGAATCTAAATCATCTCATTACAAAAGTTAAATTGTCCCGCATTATATGGAAGTAAAATGAATCCTGGAGTGATGGTTTGCTTGGGGTATAAGAGATATATCATGGGACGATATGACATCTCACCCTCGTCCGTACCATAGCTAGCTTGGGTCGACATCTCTTTCTCTTCAATTGACTCGAATTCTTCACTTGACGCGCTAGGAGTGACTCAAAGTATGATTCGTAAAAGAGTTAGGCGGTGTAGGCAGTGGAACCCAAAATTGAGGAGCATTGGGAGTGTGTGCGCAATGGGATCATAATCGACTATAAGACTCTCATTAGTTCTAGTAGGAGTGGATTGATGAGTTGGTTGAGGGTTTTTTATGAAAGGACTTAAGATATGTTATATCTTTTTGTCCTTATATTTTTTTGAATTTTTTTTATTTTATGACTTTTTAGGCTTTTTAAGAAGGAGAGTCAAATTTTGAATTAAATTAACTTAACCTAAATGTCTACCTTATCCCCGACAATGGCTCCAAAAACTTGATATGACTTTAAAAGTGTCTCTAGTGAGTGCTTATATCGACTCAAATGTACGCCGGTCGCTCAAGTAATAATCCAGTAAATCGGCTATCAAACACAGGGACTAAGATGAAGAATCGTGATGACAAATAGGGAAGATGATTAACCTCAAATTGACTCTAGAAAAGATGGAAAGATGATTGATTTGATATCCGTTAACTAACTAAATAAAGTAAATTAAACTATTGACTTATCACCGCATGCAATAATAAAGATTTGGTTTTAAACTACTTGAGAAAAATGGGATTAGAATACACTCCCTCGCACCGTTGGTAAAGTCGTTGGATATAAAAGGTTCATAAATTATATCAATAATTTGAAGAAAACATTGAATCTTCTCAAAGCAATAATTATATTAGGATTTAAATTCGTATGATAATTAATCAATAATAAATTTAACATGAATGATTAGATTTTTGCCACACATATCATACTCTCAAATACCACGGTTACCTAGGGAAACTGAGGTCAATATATCTAAAATACGTGTTCCGATAAAATAACAACCCGTCAAATTATCTCCATAATTTTATTCCCTTTATACCCAACTCATTACCTAGGTTGGGTTCGTGTACCCCAACCCTTTAGAAATCTAGCCTGACATGGTGTAACGACAAAAAACATGATATCTGCGTTGCATGGAATAATTCATATGTTAAAAGTGCAATTCAACATGTGGAAAAGACTTCTAGCAAGGAAATATTGAATCATAAACCAAAAAGAAGAGAGAAATTGAAAGCAATAATGAAACTATACTTGAACTGATGAAAAACCCTTAAAATCAATATAAAAGATGACCAATTATTGAAGAATATTAGTCCTAGTGTTATTGCCTCTTCTCCTCTCCAATTCTAAGGTAAAAAGTAGCTTAAAGATACCTAGCCTCCTTAATGAATAATAAAACCATGTTTTTACAAGTTTAGAAAACAAAACGAACTCTCCAAAATAAGTGAAAATTAAGTTGACAAATTCGCCATACAGAAAAACGAATTGATTCTACTTTAGAACCGAACTGGTTTTTCTCTCCCCCAAAATCTCTGGAAAACTGAACCGGTTCTACTTTAGAACGGACCCAGTTCTACTTTCTATTTATTTCATCTCATCTTCTAACTCATATATCTTTTAAACCGTTGCTCGTATTGGGTTGTCGTTTCTTCCTATATTCTCATGATCTTGCAATCTTCAATTTCTCTTTAGGTTCAAATCCAAATTCCAATTGCATAATTATGAATTATCCCCTGAATTTTCTCCTTTTCTCATCGATCATCATTTTGGGTTTTCCCTTTTCTTTGTGTACGTGAATTACCCAAAATATAGGACAAATACACGAAACTTGATGTACTTGTTATAAGATGTCAATAACAATGATATGAGATAAATCTACTTCATTTGCACCGCACGGGGTGATAAAAGCCTCTAAATTATGAGGAATAAATATGAAGAATTTATTCCCAATCATTAGCCTTGGTTATTTTTTTGTTTTCATTGCCTCTCAATTTTTTAGGCTCTTGCCAATGATGAAATTTCATCCAAGGAAGTCCTCTTCCTTCGTAGCCATTTGTCATGCACACACATATTTTTAATTAAACTAAAACACCCGGCCAATGGTTTTTGTATGCGCAACTCCCCCATAATCAATTTGTGTTTTATGTACATGACAAGATTGCTGGGAGAACACCTCACTTATCTCGTGAGACATATGAAGTTAAAATCCAAACGAGCTCATGCAAAATGTGTACGGTGGCAAATACAAAGTTAAGCCATCAATCAAATCAATTTCAAACTACTTCATTCAAACATATAGAAGAAAAATCCAAGCATTAAAAATCCTAATCAAATATACTTGTCACATGGATTCATGGAAGGAATGGGATTCAAACACACCGATATGTAGGGGTGAAAACAGATATTCAAAAATTCAAATACGTCCGGTATTCATAGCCGAATTTAGTGGATATTTATCCAAACAAATATTCGAAAGAGCGGATTTGGATACACATTTTAAATATAAAAAATAGATATGGATACGGATAATGATGGTATCCATGATTGATTATCCGTATCCGAAGCGGACTATCCATATTGACGGATATCCGTTTTTACGGATATCGGAATCCATAAAATTATTAAATTTATTATTTATTTTAAATATTTTGAATTACATAATATAAATATTTTTTGTAGTATTAAATGAAATTAATATTAATATTAATATAACATAATAACATCTACTACAATCTTGAGAGACATAATAACATTTAGTATAATAACATTTAAAAAACTTAAACATGTAATACACTAAATATACATAGGATAATAGGGTGATTTTCTAACCCTAAATAAAAGAGACCACACCCCCAAATCAACCGGCGGTAAAAAAATAACCCACCCCAAATCTTGAGACTCTCCAATCCATTTCCCTCACCACTCCATCACATCTCCCATACCCACTCAACATTGGTGAGTTTTTCTTCTATCGCCACTAAAAACCAGTGATTTTTTTTACTGATTTCATCATTTTTCAATTGTTTTTTCTGATGGGTTTACTACTGGATATAATGGGTTTACTGATTTCATAAAATAAGGATTTTGGAGTGTTACTACTCGATCACATGCATTTACTGATTTCACCAAATATGGTATGCTGCTCGATCTGATGGGGATGGGTTTACTGCTCGATAATGGGTTTGTTTGATTAAGTACAAAATAAAATAAAATTATTGCTAATGGGTTTACTCTTCGAACAGTAAACCCAATAGAAATTATATATTTAAGAAAATGCACAATAAAGGTTAGTACTTTTGTTCAAACTTTCTTTTATAATTTAATTTGATATTTCACACATTCTCTAATCTCTATACCTTACTTGAAGAATTGTATATTTAATTCGATGATTAAGTTAGTGTGTAATAAGCTATGTATGTCTTAATGTATCTTAAATAATAAAAACGGATAAGGATATTATCCGAATCCGATAAATCCGAGAGGATACGAATAAGGATAGCTGAAATTATTATCCAGGTGGATACGGATACAGATATGAATAGTGTGGGTAGTTGGTGGATAGGGATATGGATATTGTGGTATCCGCTCCATATCCGTCTGTTTTACACCCCTACCGATATGCAACACAATAAGATTAAAAATAAAATACACAAAACTATTTTTTTTACTTTTAAAAACTTGTTTCAAAAATGACTCGAAAGGAAAATATAATATATTTTTTTTTACTTTTCACATTAAGACCCCCAAAAGATGGAAAATCCAAATATAAAAGATAAACAAGTCATAACACTAGCAATAACATATAACACGAAACACAAAACTAGTATGTGATAAATATTCAATGATAATCACTCTTAAGATATAGCATATGATGAATCATGTGAAAGAAAATGAGGCTCAACAACCTAACATTTAGCACCACAGAATCGGATCTCCTAACGCACATAGGTAGACAGCTTTGCTATGACCTTTTCTAATATTGTAAAAAAATTGCCTAAAGTGCCCTTTCCTGCCACAATGAGTGCAAATGAAGACATAAGGAATGTTACCCTTAGGTTAACCTTTTCTAACGCTGCCTCTAGCAATTGTTGACTCTCTCAAACGCATGGTCTTAGCTTTAGTAGCGGAAGAATCTGGATCATCGAAGCCAATCCACATGTGTAATCTTTGATTCGGACGGTGCCTAACATTTTATCTAACTTTTTAGACCTATACTACAAATTAAATATTAAGTTACTCGAGTCTCTCAATTTCTCTTTTAACTCCACAATGCTAGACTCTAAAAAGTGCCAAGACTCGTAAAACTCAAGAATTTACTTCTTCTAAACCACCATCAAATCGCGAAGGCTTTCTCTCTAACCCTAAAAATAATGGATATTCTTCTTAAGAATCCTCCTGCATACCCTAAGATCCTCAATCAATTTAGCATTATCATCACCTATGGTACATTCCTTCATCTTATCTTTTAAATGCAAGCTGGCCTTTTTCGACTTCAACAACTCGGTGTACAAGTTATTGGACTCTCATAATGTCGACACCACTAAGGAAATCTTGGACCGTTACTTTAGCGTTAAATCTTTCAGGCTACTACCAAGATTTTTCACATAACTTTAGGCTCGGGGATCGGCTCACCTAAGTTTGAATGAGGAATTTATAATATTCGACAACCTGGCATATAATTCATCGATATACTCATTCTCTAAGATTTTAATTATCTCAAACTTCGCCATCAGATTTTATAACTTAGAAATCCTAACATTAGATGTTCCCTCATGTGTGGATTGTAAAATATCCCAAGCATTCTTCGCGCTCTCGCAACTCATAATTCATCTTAATTCTTTAGCGGTCAAGGCAAAAAAAGGGTTGACACCATTGGAATTAAAACTCAAGGAATTAATTGCAGCGAGTGTCCATGAGGTGAACACTTTAGGATCACCACCTTCGATGGGAGGACTCCACCCATACTCAATCGAGCTCCAAACATTCTCACCAATCGATTTATGGAAAACTCACATCCACGCCTTCCAATAGGTATAGACTGTTCCTTCAAATAATAATGGTCGGGAACAGAACCCCCTTCTCGGTTAAAATCCACTAATACCCTAAACGTTCAGAAAATAGGGACCCGCTCTGATACCAATTTGAGAAACGCTAAGTAGCCTAGGGTTCGTATGGAAAACATAATGAAATTTTATTTTCATAATATATAATTAACTAGCACCAATTATAAACCACAAGTGTTGTGCGAAACAATTTACCAATCACCAAAGCATGCATCTAGATGAGTAGATTAAAAAAAATAAGTAAATAACAACATTTTGATGACCGGGGAAATCCCACAACTAGAAAAACCTCGGATGGCCTAGCCAAAAAAGCCCACTATGATATAGGCAGTTTAAAAGGCCAATTTAGACTTACTCACAGACTCGACACCTTCAAGCCTTGATACGCTTCCTTGATCGTTGTAACCTTCTTCACAACCACTATCAGATGCCTTCCAATAGCCAAACAATGCAAGAGATTTCCCACGTCTTGGTATCCCATCGATATTACTTACTTCATGAGTAGTCGAGCTGCCGTACAACACTAAACATGATATTCACTGCATGAAATGATCACAGTATAAACATAAAACCACTTTGATGAAAAATAAGGAGATCTCAAAATGACATGTGTACGTATGATTCTTGGATCTCAAACATGGGTGTAAACTAGAGTTTTGAAAACTTGATCTAAGAAGATCACCAAAGCATAGAGATATTTTCTAAATAGTTTCTGACCTCAAAGAAAATTTAGAAGTCTCAAATAGAAATACTAATATGCACTCTAATTTGTATAAGTGTTTTTTTAAACGAGATAGACATGAAACACATATTTTGCATTGAAAAACAAGTCGACTTGTTTGAAAAAAAATTGATCTTGTTCGAACACTTTCTAATGAGACTTACAACGAGATTTCAGAGAAGGCTAAAAAAGGCTCGTTCAAAGTTCACTATAACCTTGTTCTAAACGAGGTGTATAAACTCGTTCGAATGACATCAAAGTCATTCTAATTACCACGTAAAAAATAATAATATTTTTCTTAAAAAAATTTAAAAGGTTAAAATAATTTTTATAAAAAACTACCACGCAAAATAAAATTGAGGGAACAAACATAAACATATATGCATGGCTCATTGAGATCCCTAGGATGTTGAAGATGAAACTCAGCCCAAAACACGATATATCTTTATCTTTTATCACTACAATCTTCAATAACATGTCATGGATTGAATGATAAACAACTCAAATCCTAACTTATGATACAAAAAAGTTTTGTCCAAACACGGAATTAAGACAATAGATACAAGTTGGCTCGATTCGGAAATCTGTCCTTACATAAATTCTATCTTGTTATGCCTTTGGTCGGGTTAAAGCTTGTAAGGACATTTTTGTCCATTAGCATTTTATATGTCGTACGCCGTTTCATCGTTGAGAAAATTCAAGGATCATGCGCTCATCAACGGAATCTGAATATCAAAGACAGAAAAGGAATCAGGGAACAGACCGGACCGATCCGGCCCAGATAAAAGAATCGATCCAGTTTATCCGGACCGATCCGCCTAAAGGGACCGGATCGATCCGCCTGCTCTGTTGAGGCCAGTATACCCCGAATCCATAGCGAACCGATGAAGCCAAAATGCCGAACGGATCCGATGCCAACCAGATCGATCCGCCTAAAGAGACCGGACCGATCCGACGAGGATAATCTCAAACAGATCGTGTTCAGATCATGTTCCGAATTTTAGGGCTCAAGTTCTCTTATTTAATCCCACTACGGGAATTGGTTTTTCTAAGACTTCTACACACGATTTTCAGAGCAGAGAAAGCCCTAAGTCTTCACCTATTGAGTACCAATACTCTAGGTATTTTGATTCACACAAATTCCATACATTTGTGAATCCTTTTAGTAACCTAGGAACCCATCTTTTGCAGTTCAACCCTTGTGGAGGAGACCGTTCTTCTTCTCCATTGCAGCCCTACTGGAAAGGGATAATTCCAGCCGCGACTACAGAATCCGATACCCGAGGGTAATTCTTAGTCAACTTGTATTTTCATTGTAATCCGATTGTAAGCCGTTTTCTTACAAATTATAGTGAAAATAAATGGTTTTGCCCCTGTGGGGGATTTTTCCTTAATTGTGTGTGTTTGAATAACTCTTGCATGATTTCATATTGTTTCAACCACACCTAGTTGCATGTTTAGGGTTTGTTTGGGTTAAAAGGTGTTTAATATATAACTTGATCATTTGAACGCGAGCACATATGTTCTCAAATTGGTATCAGAGCAGGTTACGCTAATCTATCGTGTATTCTTTTTTCCGCAAAATTTTTCTAAGATATCAATTCTCTGAAAAAATTGATTTTTGAAAAAGTGCGTGTTCAAATGGAGAAGTCATATTATAAAATGCCTGTTTTTGACGGGACAAATTATGCTTATTGGAAAGCCCGTATGAGGTCGGCTTTAAAAGCCATTGATGAACGTGTATGGATTTTGGTTGAACGAGGGTGGACTCCTCCCACCGTGACTGTTGATAATGTGACCAACTTGAAACCTGACACTTCTTGGACTAATGAAGAATTTAAATGGTCATCTTTTAATTCTAAGGGTCTAAGTGCTATTTCTGGGTCTGTCACACCTGATGAGTTCAAACGAATAATGACGTGCACCACGTCAAAAGAGGCATGGGATGTTTTACAACTCACCCATGAAGGAACTAATGCTGTGAAAGAGTCCAAGTTGCAAAATTTGACAACTCAATTTGAAACAATCACAATGCATGAATCTGAATGCTTTGATGAATTTTATGCTAGACTTTCTGACATTGTGAATACTATCTTTAATCTTGGTGAACATATTCCGAATGCTAGAGTTGTTAAAAAGATTCTTCATTCTTTGCCTAAGGGTTTTATCCCTAAAGTCACTGTGCTAAATTCTATGGGTAATTTAAATACGCTAAAATTGGAAGAACTTGTAGGAGATTTGCAAACTTATGAAATTGATATGTTCCCTAAAAATGCTAAATCTAAAGATAAGGGAATTGCACTTAAAGCCCAAGAGAAAAGGAGTGAGGGGTCAGCTAGAAAGAGGGTAGAGTCATCTAGGAAGAGAGAGACTGACACGTCAGATTCTGAGTGCGATTTTGACTTAGATGATTTGGCTCTTTTCGCAAAAAATTTCAAGAGGATTCTCAAATTTAAGAAAAATGGCAATTTTAAAGATAAAAAGAAATTTGAGAAAAATAAGTTTGAAAAGAAAAATGAAAAAGATTCCAAAAATCCTCCTCTGAAAGAAAGTGAGAGATGTTTTGAGTGCGATGGTAGGGGTCATAGAGCTTTTGAGTGTGCCAATCGTCTGAATAGAGAGAAAGGGAAAGCTATCCTTAATGCTACCCTTAGTGACGACAGTGAGGTCGAGACGGTGGATTCAGGAGATGAGTCACCGCATGAGTGTAACTTCACCGCATTCATGGCCAGCCACGTGAGCACTCCTAGTTCTCCTCACGACGTTGAGGATGATGCTTCACAGGGACACCTCGATAGTGAGGTCGATGTGAGTGAGGGGGAGGATGACACTAGTGAGAGCGAGAGTGATATACAACGCGCCTACGCTGAGTTATATTCTGAGTCTTTTAAAACTAAAAAATGTAACAAAGCGTTAGTTCTTAAGATCACCTGCTTAGAGGAAGATTTAAGGAAAGCGAGAGAAAGAGAGTTCTCCACCTGCACCGCCCTGAGAGAGAGAGATTCTACATGTGTCGAGAATGAGAATTTGTTTAGAGAGAGAGAGAGTGTTTTAGAGAAAGAGACAGGGGACTTTATTAAGCAAGTGGCTAGTCTTATGAGTCAGCTCCATTCCTCCGTGGAGACTCGGAAGAAACTTGAAGCCCTTGTTGCCCAGCTGACTCATGATCTTGAGAAAGCACGGGAAGTCAAGGTACAAATCGAGGACAGATCTGGGAAGATGGGAAAGATGCTCCTCGGCCCCACTTTAGGTTTTGGTGATCGTCAAGGGATTGGTTATGATGGTGCCTCCACATCCCAAATTGCACCTGGACCAGTTCCTGAGTTTACTACAACTCCTTATGGTCACCGTCAAAAACCTCGAAGGAGAGTTCGACCAAGAAAAGCAAACCAAGGTCCGCCTTTGACTGTGCTCTTTTGTACTTATTGCAAAAGAAAAGGCCACCTTAGGGAATCTTGCTATAGCATGGGTCGAACACGACGTACTACTGCCCCACCACGTCATACTGATAAATTTTCTAGTCTGAGAGAGAGAGTTGAGTTCTTAGCTGCCATGACTCAGAGTTTGACGAATGAATTCCAACGGATGTATTTGCCGTTAGTGAATGCTTCTCTCATTCCAGCTAAAACCAACAACAACAAAGTCAAACAAAAGGTTATCTCTACTTGGGTACCTAAAAAGGATAAAAAGGCTTTTGTTGTTCATGTTTCTCTCAAAGCACATAATACCTCACAGTGGTGTTTTGATAGTGGGTTCTCCAGACATATGACAGGTGATGCCTCATTTTTTACGACTCTTGAGGATTGTCAGGATGGCAGAGTCACCTTTGGAGATGGGAGCAAGTCTAGCGTTATAGGACGTGGTACTATCGAGTTACCTGGATTTCCTAAGCTAGAAAATGTTTTGTACGTCAAAGGTTTGAAAGCAAACCTTCTCAGCATTAGCCAGCTGTGCGACACTGACTTTGCAGTAAAGTTTGACCGAGACGCGTGTAAAGTCTACAATCAATCCGGTAAGCTTTTGATGCAAGGTGTGAGGACTGAGGATAATTGCTATGGGACTGAGCCCACATCCTCACTTGTCTGCAACAGCGCCACGATCACTCCTATGGATCTGTGGCACCAACGTCTAGGTCACGTTAACTTTAGAGATCTCAACCGCTTAGCTAAAAATGACCTAGTACGTGGCTTACCATCTCTTGGAAAGACAACTTCGACCGTTTGTGGACCCTATCACTTGGGAAAACAAATTCGTAGTCCTCATAGGAAGTTGCATTCCATTACCACCTCTCGTGTTCTTGAGTTGATTCACATGGATCATATGGGTCCTACTCGTACTGAGAGTCTAGGTGGTAAGAGGTACATCCTCGTGATGGTAGATGATTTCTTCAGGTACTCCATTGTAGGTTTTCTGAGAGAGAAATCTGATGCTGTAGAATTTTTAACGACCAAGTGCCGTGTTTTACAAAATCAACATGGTGTCACTATTAACAGGATGCGTAGTGACAATGGCACTGAATTCACAGAAGCAAAGGTAGACCTTTACTGTGATAGCCTCGGGATCAAACATGAGTTTTCTGCTGTGAGAACTCCTCAGCAAAATGGGATTGTTGAGAGGAAGAATATAACGATCCAAGAGATGGCTAGATCTATGCTTCTAGGTCGTAAAGTTTCTAGGAGATTTTGGGCAGAGGCAGTGTCTACTGCATGCCACACGGTGAATAGGGTTTATTTGCGTCCACACACACTTCAGACTCCTTATGAGTTGTGGACTGGCAAGAAGCCCAACCTGGCATATTTCCGTGTTTTTGGGAGTAAATGCTACATCCTACGGGATAGAGAGCAATTAGGAAAGTTCGACTCCCGGAGCGACGAGGGAATATTTCTAGGATATTCATCGACTAGCAGAGCGTACCGGGTTTTTAACCTGAAGAGCTCTAAGGTTATGGAATCAATAAACGTCACCGTGCAAGATGACGAACCTTCGACGGTTATTGATCCTAACCTTCAGTGTGAGGATGAGGAGTGTTCTGACAGTGATTTACCTGTTCCTCTCTCACAATCTGTGGACCCTACTCATGCGCTAGGGGACACACATGCTTGGGTTCGCAAGAGTTATGACCCATCTGCCATTGTTGGCGATCCCGCTCTAGGGGTCAAGACTCGTGCTCAGCTAGAGAACGTTGTTAGCCATCTTTGCTACACGTCCAAAGTCGAGCCCAAGAACCATAAAGAAGCACTCAAGGATGAACACTGGATATCTGCTATGCAGGATGAGTTGCTTCAGTTTAAAAAGAATAATGTCTGGGAATTAGTCCCCCGACCTAGTGAGACTAGTGTTATAGGTACCCGGTGGATTTTCAAGAACAAAATGGATGAAAATGGTACCATAATCAGAAATAAGGCTAGGTTGGTCGCTCAAGGCTACACACAGATAGAGGGTGTAGAATTTGGGGAGACATTTGCTCCTGTTACAAGGCTTGAGTCCGTCCGTCTTCTGCTCGCCATCGCATGTCATCTGCACTTCAAGGTATATCAGATGGATGTCAAGAGTGACTTTCTGAATGGCATTCTACAGGAAGAGGTTTATGTGGAACAACCAAAAGGGTTTGAAGACCCTCAGCACCCGGAGCACATCTACTATCTGAGAAAAGCCTTGAATGGTTTGAAGCAAGCACCCCGTGCTTGGTACGAGAGGCTTACTTCCTATCTCTTACCTCGTGGCTTCAAGAGAGGGGGAGTAGATATGACGTTGTTCGTTAGGAGAGATGACGGTGCTATTTTGGTTGCCCAGGTCTATGTGGACGACATAGTCTTTGGATCCACATGCTCCCAGCATGCTCACCACTTTGAGGAGGAGATGAAAAGTGAGTTTGAGATGAGCATGGTTGGTGAGCTTACATTCTTCCTTGGTCTCCAGGTTCGTCAGCTAGAGGATGGGATGTTCATCTCCCAATCCAAGTATGCTAGAGACCTAGTGAAGAAATTTGGTTTAGACTCCGCTAAGCATGCACGTACACCTATGAGTACCACTACCAAGCTTAGTAAGGACACTACAGGCAAGGACGTAGAGCAAACCTTGTATCGGAGTATGATAGGTAGTCTTCTCTACTTGACTGCCAGTCGTCCCGACATAGCCTTTAGTGTTGGAGTCTGTGCGCGATATCAGGCGTCTCCAAAAAAGTCACATTTACTTGCTCTAAAACGTATCATTAAATAAGTGAGTGGGACTCTCTCATACGGTATTTGGTATTCCTTTGATACCGATGACCGTTTGTCCGCCTATTCGGATGCCGATTGGGCCGGGGATGTAGATGGTTGTAGGAGCACTTCTGTTGGGTGTTTCTATTTTGGTTATGCTCTTGTCTCCTGGCTGAGCAAGAAACAAAATTCCATCTCTTTGTCCACTGCGGAGGCTGAGTACATAGCCGCAGGGAGTTGTTGCACACAACTCTTGTGGATGAAGCAAATGCTGAAGGATTATGGGATATCACAGGACACCATGATCATTTCCTGTGATAACACGAGCGCGATACACATATCCCGCAATCCAGTTCAGCATTCGCGCACAAAACACATCAGGATACGTGAGCACTTTATACGTCAGTTAGTTGAAGAGAAAGTTGTATCCCTTAGTTTCATTCCCACCGACCGTCAGTTAGCCGATATTTTCACGAAACCTTTAGATGCCCTTAGATTTGAGAGTCTTAGGAAGTCTTTGGGGATTTGCACAGTTGACTGAGGGGTTGGTCTATGTCTAGAATAGGATGCTTCTTCATGTTCATATCATACCCTATTGGTAGCTTGTTTATATGTACTATTACTTAGTTGTACAGCTTTTCTTTACTCTTTTTGCTGTTTATATTGCTTTTGAAAAAGTACAAAAAGATTTTATTTTGATAAATTTTTTGAAAAAGACCAAAAAGATTTTTGTGTTTTGGATGAGCATTTAAGATAGCCAAGTCACAACTTCATTCCATATCTTCATGTGACTGTTTGATAGAGATTTGAGAGGCTACATCATTTCATCCATGTGCTTTCCATTGAATGGAGTCTTTGAGATGTAATTCGTGATATCTTCCTACATGTTTGACTCCTATATCCTTTATTGCACACATGCATGGCTATATTTGATTGTTGCACTTGTCAATCTCATGTTGGCTTGAGTGTTTCCATCTCAATCCTGTCTATACAATGTATAAAATGCGATAAAACTTGACAAGATTAGAATGCATATAAAAACCGTTTTGGTGAGACTGTGTGTTTTTGTATAACGGGGAGGGGCTGCGAAAGGTACTCATCTATCCTTTGCGCAAAAGCCACCGTTAAAAAGGACCTAAAAAATGGAGGAATTTTAATATCCGAGGTCCAAAGAGGATAAAAGAGCCCGAAAAATTTAAAAGGCAATAAAAAGCAATTCATGCCAAATATGGGCCACATAGGTTTCACCATTAATTCTCCAAAGTTTGAGAATTTAGAATGCCTCTATTCAATTATATCTGAGGGTGTTTGGTTGGAGATTTTTTAAACGGGTTTGCACTTCCTTGAAAGTCCTGAAAAAGCATAAAATCGTTGTGGACGCTATTGGTGTGAAAATCACTTTGAGCTTTGATTTGTTGATTTGATTGAGTCAATACCTTATATTGTCACTATTTTACACCAAAGGAAGCATTTGAGTTCATTCGCTAGGAATATCCAATATTCATCGTGCACATATGTCATGTTTGTATGCATTGATTTTCCTATCGAATTTGATCACACCTCTTCATTTACGCTATCATCGACTTGGTTGCTTTGTGTTCATTCATGGTGTGATTTTTTACTTGTGACACCCCGCACTTGCTTATTTGATTTATTTCTCTCATTTGTCTATTTGGGGACATCATAAAAAGGGGGAGAAAGAATTATCTTATTATGGGGGAGATTTGAAATTTTGAGTTTTGTTCATAAAATTGGTATATATGTTTATCTCATTTCAAACTCGATATGTCACTTGGTATTTTTCTTTGTCTCATGTGTGTAGGTACTACTTTGATAACTGAATTGCACACCCTGATGAGAAAAGCGTTGAGATTCCTGAAGTTTTGAAGACCAAACGTTGTAGTCTTATTCACTTGTACTCTTTCAGTTTTGGGTTCATGGAAGGGTAGATTTGTATAGGCATTTTTATTTTGATAATTCGGATGTTTGTTTTTATGTATGAACCGGCATAGACATAGGGGGAGATTTGTAAGGACATTTTTGTCCATTAGCATTTTATATGTCGTACGCCGTTTCACCGTTGAGAAAATTCAAGGATCATGCGCTCATCAACGGAATCCGAATATCAAAGACAGAAAAGGAATTAGGGAACAGACCGGACCGATCCGGCCCAGATAAAAGAACCGATCCAGTTTATCCGGACCGATCCGCCTAAAGGGACCGGACCGATCCGCCTGCTGTGTTGAGGCCAGTATACCCTGGATCCATAGCGAACCGATGAAGCCAAAATGCCGAACCGATCCGATGCCAACCAGATCGATCCGCCTTCAAAAAAGGAACCGATCCGATGTCACCGGACCGATCCGCCTAAAGAGACCGGACCGATCCGACGAGGATAATCTCAAACATATCGTGTTCAGATCATGTTCCGAATTTTAGGGCTCAAGTTCTCCTATTTAATCCCACTACGGGAATTGGTTTTTCTAAGACTTCTACACACGATTTTCAGAGCAGAGAAAGCCCTAAGTCTTCACCTATTGAGTACCAATACTCTAGGTATTTTGATTCACACAAATTCCATACATTTGTGAATCCTTTTGGTAACCCAAGAACCCATCTTTTGCAGTTCAACCCTTGTGGAGGAGACCGTTCTTCTTCTCCATTGCAGCCCTACTGGAAAGGGATAATTCCAGCCGCGACTACAGAATCCGATACCCGAGGGTAATTCTTAGTCAACTTGTATTTTCATTGTAATCCGATTGTAAGCCGTTTTCTTACAAATTATAGTGAAAATAAATGGTTTTGCCCCTGTGGGGGATTTTTCCTTAATTATGTGTGTTTGAATAACTCTTGCATGATTTCATATTATTTCAACCACACCTAGTTGCATGTTTAGGGTTTGTTTGGGTTAAAAGGTGTTTAATATATAACTTGATCATTTGAACGCGAGCACATACGTTCTCAAAGCTAATGGTTGATGGAACATTAATCAGGCATTCTATAGTGAGGAAGGTTGATCGAAGGCATTCTCACAACAAGAAAGTTTGTTCGAAGCGACTTCAGGTATTTACACATGTAATATGTACTTATACTAATTCCCACTTGTCAAATATTTGGAACCTATTTGTAATAGTATTGAGGTTACTAGGTACCTGTAGAGGACCATGTTTGGCAGGATATGGGAGAGGTCTCATGCTCTATTGAGTGACCTCATTTAAGGAATCTCACAAGGATTTAATTTGGAGGATTGATAATAAAGAAACATTAGAAAACAACCCCAACGTACACTTGGTAAAAGCTCTCTTTAATAGGATCAAGTTAGTGTTCCTAAGCACCTTTTCCCCGATGGATCTCACTCGAAGTACATTGTCAAACATCTCGTTCGAGGAACCTTTAACAAAGGAAATTCATCTAACAAACACGTACTTTCTCAGGTTATTTGAGGAACCTTATCGCAAGGAACATTGACCCATTGACATGACAACATATCTTGTTGCCACTATTTAATGTCTTTATGACGTCATGATTTCTGACATTGGGGAGCTCGAGAAAAGTTAGCACTTAACTGGGTTAATTCCTTGGACCGCTGGCCCACTTGGAAGAATGTCCCATCAGTCATCACACAAGAAACCTTTGTGATAAATTATCACATCATAATCTATGATACAGACATTCTAATAGACTAAATAGTGTTCTCGCCTGAATACAATATATCATGCATTTAGTACACTATCTTTATCATTAAATGAACAGTACTCTTGGCATTAAATGAGGGCTCGAAACATTTAATGCAAGCAAGGTCGTTCTAATCACCTTGCATTCCAATAACTACTTTCATCAATCATTCATTAAAGGACTCGATTTTTTATATCGACTTTCCCCGTACATGAGAGCTTCATGTGAGTCATTGTCATCAAGTTCATCCCCTTTGTTCTTGGATTTTGGATATCTTCATTAATAAGCATTGCACTTGTTGAGTGAGAGGTTATCTGCCTTGTCTTTATTACACAAAAGTTCTTATTATTTGTCCCTTCAACAAAGTTGGCTATTGAGATTCACTTCACTTATTACGTTGTAATAGTATTTATGTTGTAAAGACTAATTAAATACATTTTGTGGTACACAAATCGTTTATGGCAAGTGTTTTATTTATTTATTAATTATGTTGTTCTTCTTGCATTAATTATCATTATGAAGAGGGTTACGCCTCGCTTAATACTGATGGTATTTAACAAACCCACATCTTTAGGACTTGATTATCATTACATGGTGGCCATAGTGAGGATTTTCGTCATTATAGCAAAGCTCTAGCAATATGTATAAGTCCGCGAATCTTATATAAAGATCTTTGAGGTTCTTTTAGATTTTTGTGTGAAGTGTCAATTTTGGGTGTTGATTTGACATGGTAGCTCCCAACAAATCTTTTCAGAGAGTAGCTACAGCGGAAATATTGCGACATCTCAAATAAAATCCAATTTTAATTAAACCCAAAGTTTAGTTAAACCCTAAATCATGCATCTAGATGATTTATCTAATAAAATAAAGAATGCAGGATAAAACAAACAATTTCAGGAAAAATCCCCCACAGGGGCAAAGCCATTTATTTTCACTATAATTTGTAAGAAAACGTCTTACAATCGGATTACAATGAAAATAAAAGTTGACTAAGAATTACCCTCAGGTATCGAATTCTGTAGTCGCGGCTGGAATTATCCCTTTCCAGTAGGGCTGGCGGCTGGAACTATCCCTGTCCAGTAGGGCTGCAATGAAGAAGAAGAAAGGTCTCCTCCACAAGGGTTGAACTGCAAAAGCTGCATTCCTGGGTTACCAAAAGGATTCACAAATGTATGGAATTTGTGTGAATCAAAATACCTAGAGTATTGGTACTCAATAGGTGAAGACTTAGGGCTTTCTTTTTTTTGGAAATCGTGTGTAGAAGTCTTAGAAAAACCACTTCCCGTAGTGGGATTAAATAGGAGAACTTAAGCCCTAAAATTTGGAACATGATATGAACACGATCTGTTTAAAATTATCCTCGTCGGATCGGTCCGGTCTCTTTAGGCGGATCGGTCCGGGGACATCGGATCGGTTCCTTTTTGAAGGCGGATCGATCCGGTTGACATCGAATCGGTTCGGCATTTTGGCTTCATCGGTTCGCTATGGATCCGGGTATACTGGCCTTATTTTCAGCAGCGGACCGGTCCGGATTGAGGGAGGATCGGTCCGGATGATCGGATCGGTTCTTTTATTCCATAGGCGGATCGGTCCGGTCCTCAGAAATCAGATTCCTTCGAGGAATTCTCTGCATCTTCAAGGGGCGATATCTTCTTCACCGTAGCTCGAAATGAGATGCCGTTTCTTCCAATATCTTTGTTACGGAAAGCTCTTCAACTTTCCAATTGACCTATCCTCTGGACGGTGGATGTACAATTACCAAATTGTCCTTGAACTTCCATATCGTGACTTCTTTCATTGATTTGACTTTTCTTGCATACCACTAGCATATAGACCCTAAAAGCATGGTATGTGAAGTCGTTGAGGACGATGTGGGACACATGATGGAGATGTTGGATGCTTGATTCCCGGAATTCGGATAGAGGCCGTCATATGAGATTGTGAGGTGACGTGCCAAATGTAGCGGCGTACGACATACATAAATGTAAAATGTTGGACATGAGAAAAATGTCCTTACAAATCTCCCCCTATGTCTATGCCGGTACATATATAAAAATATGAATTATCAAATATGAAATTGCCTATACAAATCTACCCTTCCATGAACCCAAAACTGAAAGAGTACAAGTGAATAAGACTGCATCGTTTGATCTTCAAATCTTTAGAAATCTCAAAGCTTTTCTCATCAGGGTGTGCAATTCAGTGATCATCAAAGTAGTACCTACACACATGAGATAAAGCAAAATACCAAGTGACATATCGAGTTTGAAATGAGATAAATATAGATATAGATACCAATTTATGAGCAAACTCAAAACTCCCCCAAAATTCAAACTCCCCCAAAATAAGATAATTCTTTCTCCCCCTTTTTATGATGTCCACAAATAGACAAATAAGAAGAATGAATCAAACAAGCAAAATCGGGGTGTCACGGTAAAAAAAATAAACTATTTTTTTTATTTTTAAAATTTTTCATACAAAGAAAGGATACCAATATGAACAAATATGATATAAAAATCACACCATGGATTTAGACTCAAACAACTAAGTCATGGAAATGGAATGAATGGGTGTGACCACATTCGATAGGTAAATCAACTCAATCAATCATATGTGCACGATGCATATGTGTACCCCTATCGAATGAACATCAAAGGTATCCTTAGGTGTAAAAATTTGTTGAATTTAGATGACATTGTCTTATGCAAATCATCAAATCAAAGTCAAAATGATTACCACACCAATAACGTCCAAAACTATGTAGCGCATTTTCAATAATTTCAAGGACGTGCAAACCCGTTTTAATTCCCCAACCAAACTCCCTCATATATATTTTCTTTTAGAGGTAATCTAAATTCTCAAACTTTGGAGAATTGGAGCAAAAAAACTTAAATGTTCCATATTTGGCATGAATATCTTTTTTTATTGCCTTTCAATTTTTTCGGGCTCTTTTAACCTCTTTGGACCTCGGATAATAAAATTCCTCCATTTTTTAGGTCCAATTTAACGGTGGCTTAGTATTCGCAAAGGCAAAATGAACCTTTCGTAGCCCTTCCCCGTTTTACAATAAAGCACACAAACTCACAAAACGGTTTTTATATGCACATTTTCCTTATCAAAATTTATCGCGCTTGGTTCGTTTTAAAGACAGGATTGAAGTGAAAACACCCAACCAACATGTGATAAGACAAGCACAATAATCAAACAAATCCATGCATGTGTGCAATAAAGGAAACATGAGTCAAACATGTAGGAAGAAACACTTAATTACATCTTAAAGACTTCAAACATTATAAAGCACGTGGATGAATTGACCTATTGTCTCAAAACACTATCAAATAGTCACATGAAAATGGAATGATGTTGTGACTTGGTCATCCAAAGTGTTCATCCATAAACGGTGCAAACAAAAAAAACAAAATCTTTTTGTATTTTTCAAAATAAAAAATTTATACAAAAAGTACAAGTCATCACACTAGTAAAAATATATCATGAAACCACAACTAGTGTATGACAAACATGCAAACACAATCAACCAAAAGATTTCACATGGGGTGAATCACGTGCAAGCAAACGGGAATCGTGGACAAATAAACCATAAGCCTTTAAATCCGATTTTCTAACCCAAATAGATGTGTAACGGAGTGTGGGGGTTTTGGGAATCGAATTTATTCTTCTATTAACCTTCCTAGGTTCATTTAACACCTTGTAACAGAATTGCCTAATATGACCTTGCCTACCGCAATGTGTGCAAGTGTAAATCGGGCGGTGTGTGTTACCTAAAGGTGGCCCTCTCCTCAAATTTCTCGGTTGCTCTCTCCGAATTTGCCTAGGTGGGTCTCTCCTAATGATCTTAGGAGGTTCTCTCACGATGTTCCTATGGGGTGCTTTCCTAACAAACTTAGGTGCCTCTTTCTTAACAATTCTAGGAGGCTCTCTCACACGTGTGGGAATGGGTTCAATATATTTTTCAAGACCAATCCCACCCATATCCGTTTTGATCTCGACTGTGCCTAAAATCTTATCAAGTTTTTCAGACCTAGACTCCAAATCAAATTTCACCTTACTTGAATCTTTCAATTTCACCTCAAGCTCACCTATCCTAGACTCAAGTACTCGTCTAGAATCCTCATACTCTAAAAGCTCCTTTTTCATAGTCTCCATCAACCCTCTAAGACTATTTCTCTCACCCTCGACGTACTCAAGCTTCTCTTTCAAAATTTTCGCATGTGCCCTAAGTTCTTTAACTAAAAAATCATTATTTTTTATGGTACATTCTTTCAATTGAGCTTTCAATTTCAAATTTTCTTTCTTTGTTTTCAAAGTTTCAGCATAAAGTTTATTGAAAGCAGTTTGCAAGTCATGCTCATCTACACTTTCCTCCTCACTTTCATCCACACTCTCATCACCTTCACTATCATCACTAATCACATGGATGGGAAACTCTCGCCTAGAAGCATAAAAAACTTCTTCTTCCGAATCACAATCACTAAGGGTAGAAAGATGAGAAATTGGTTTATTCAATTTCTTCTTTAAATTTGTGGTACACTCATCTAACGTGTGACCAACACCCTCACAACAAGAACACCTATTTGATTCGTTTTCAACAGAAGATTTAAAACAGGAATTCGTGTGAATTTTCCAATTAAATTTTTCAAAAATTTGACATCGAAGATCATCAAAACCATCAAAAGCCATTTTTGTACAAAATCAGGATCAAAACACAATAACTTAGTGCAACAGGCTCTGATACCAATTTGAGAGAGTAGCTACAGCGGAAATATTGCGACTTCTCAAATAAAATCCAATTTTAATTAAACCCAAACTTTAGTTAAACCCTAAATCATGCATCTAGATGATTTATCTAATAAAATAAAGAATGCAGGATAAAACAAACAATTTCAGGAAAAATCCCCCACAGGGGCAAAACCATTTATTTTCACTATAATTTGTAAGAAAACGGCTTACAATCGGATTACAATGAAAATATAAGTTGACTAAGAATTACCCTCAGGTATCGGATTCTGTAGTCGCGGATGGAATTATCCCTTTCCAGTAGGGCTGGCAGCTGGAACTATCCCTGTCCAGTAGGGCTGCAATGAAGAAGAAGAACAGTCTCCTCCACAAGGGTTGAACTGCAAAAGCTGCGTTCCGGGGTTACCAAAAGGATTCACAAATGTATGGAATTTGTGTGAATCAAAATACCTAGAGTATTGGTACTCAATAGGTGAAGACTTAGGGCTTTCTTTTTTTTGGAAATCGTGTGTAGAAGTCTTAGAAAAACCACTTCCCGTAGTGGGATTAAATAGGAGAACTTGAGCCCTAAAATTCGGAACATGACCTGAACACGATCTGTTTGAAATTATCCTCGTCAGATCAGTCCGGTCTCTTTAGGCGGATCGATCCGGTGACATCGGATCGGTTCCTTTTTGAAGGCGGATCGATCCGGTTGACATCGAATCGGTTCGGCATTTTGGCTTCATCGGTTCGCTATGGATCCGGGTATACTGGCCTTATTTTCAGCAGAGGACCAGTCCGGATTGAGGGAGGATCGGTCCGGATGATCGGATCGGTTCTTTTATTCCATAGGTGGATCGGTCTGGTCCTCAGAAATCAGATTCCTTTGAGGAATTCTCTCCATCTTCAAGGGGCGATATCTTCTTCACCGTAGCTCGGAATGAGATGCCGTTTCTTCCAATATCTTTGTTACGGAAATATCTTCAACTTTCCAGTTGACCTATCCTCCGGACGGTGGATGTACAATTACCAAATTGTCCTTGAACTTCCATATAGTGACTTCTTTCATTGATTTGAATTTTCTTGCATACCACTAGCATATAGACCCTAAAAGCATGGTATGTGAAGTCGTTGAGGATGATGTGGGACACATGATGGAGATGTTGGATGCTTGATTCTCGGAATTCGGATAGAGGCCGTCATATGAGATCGTGAGGTGACGTGCCAAATGTAGCGGCGTACGACATACATAAATGTAAAATGTTGGACATGAGAAAAATGTCCTTACATCTTTCACACATGCTTTGTGTAAGATATGTGACCTTTTTGCTTGCATTGGTATTGGGGTAACCCAATTCGATGGGTTTCTCTACTTATTCCATTAATTCTCTTCATTTCAAAATATATCTCTAAAAACATTTAGTAGAAAAATACCATGAGATCTTTGTGTTTATTTTTTATCTTCTTCTTTTCTAAGAAGATAAGAACACACTTTTAAAAAAGGGGGAACCTATTTCCTAAATCTAGTTCATATTTTTTCGCCTCTCCTCTTTGCATTTAATTAACTCTTTTTCTTGGGTTTGATTAATATCAAAGAAGATAAAGATATTACCAAGAACTCATTTTTAGAAACTAACTTTTTGTACACTTTGGGACTTTATCCCAAATAAGAGTATTAGGACATTTACGTTATTTTTCGGGGTCCAAATCATTTGTGACCTCCCAAGTTTGAAGAGGAAGACTTGTGCAACATTATTGATGGGTGTCCAGACATAAGAGAACTTGAGAATTACTATCAGGGCATAGGGATATCTGGCTTCATATGAATTATTAGAAAAGGAGGTGTGAGTTAGCATGGAGGGAGTGTTTGTCGTTAGTCCTCTCTTTATGTCTTTACCGGTTTTAAATTGTGTTGAAATTTGGCACGATTTTAAACCATGGTAATATTATGTCAAATTTGAAAACGTCAAGTAAGAGAAGCAACTACTAAAAGTCATATAACTTTTAATTTTTATCCATATTCACTTTCATCCCAGCTCAGTCTCTGCAAATATCAACTCTCTTTCTCTCTCTCTCTTTCTATCTCCCTCTCTCTCTCTCTCTCTCTCAAGACTAGATCTCGGGGCTACCAAAAATGGAAGCTTCAAGAAACTCTTAGTCCCTGTTCCAGTGTTTTTTAGTCTCTCGCGTCAAGGTCTCCCCCGATCATAACTTCATCTCCCAAAAATAGCGAGAATAAATGTTGAACTTAAGTGTGATTAGATACAAAATGCCATATCTAAAGGTTTTGTTCCTAATTATATATTTCTTATTATCATCTTTCTAGATCTGATTTTACTTATTATCTGTGCTATATAGATTTAAAATGTAAAGCTTAGTTGTAAGCATTTGTTTACTAAATGGATACATAACATGTTTCAGTTAATAGAGATAAATATTTTTAAGTATTGATACCTCTGTTTGTATTCTTAATGGACAAAAGAATCTATTGGGTTTAATATGATGACATAAGGTTGTTAGTTATTTATAATGGGTTGATATTACAGATAAGTTGGTGTGTCCGACATATCTGAAATTTTTAATGCAATTTTTTGTTTAAATTTCTTTTTTCAGTAGTTTTGGGAAGAGAATAGAGGTGTACTAGACAATGCAGAGTATTTAAAGATTTTAATGATTCAAAATACCAAGTTTAGGGGTTGCCTGAACAAGTGTTGAATGTTGTAAGAATTTTTGTAAGTCATCATCGTGGCAGATTTGATTCTAGTGGTATTTAGATTGTAATTTGAGTTCTTGGTTACGCTAGAAATATTATGCTTTGGGGCGATAAATTATTACATATACTTTTTTCGAGTTATGAGAGTCCTAACTTGAATTTGGAGATTCAATGATGCTGAAATCCTTATTACTTCAATTAATTAAGAATATTTGTATTATATAAACTCGTACGCTCTTTATCTATCCCATGAAACTCATGTTTGAGCAGTAGTGTTTAATTATGGAAACTTACCCCTTATCTTTCAAAATATTAATGATGGGGATCTATTTTCTCCCTTTTCGGTGAAATTATAAAGAATCTGCGGGAAGAAGATTATATTAAAGATTTTTTTAGTGTTGCACACCATTCTTTATGTTGCATTCATAGGGTGAACACGTGAAATATTGTCCGAGTTACATGGAGATTTATTCTCCCTGATCCCTCCACTTAATTATGGTGAACCTTTTCTTGCTTTCAAGGAACAGGAGTTGCATCAAATGCCTAAAAATTCTGAAAAATGTCCATTTGTTCAATGGTCGCTTTTTCTTCTTATAAGCAAGGTTACTCAGTCTCTTTGGTAACTAAATCCTCTCTCTCTCTCTCTCTCTCTCTCTCTCTCTCTCTCTCTCTCTATATATATATATATATATATATATATATATATATATATATATATATATATATATATATATATATATATGAGAGAGAGAGAGAGAGAGGATCACAAGTGGACCAAAAGAATGGACTTAACAAAAAACACTAATGACCCATTAATTTTAATTCCTATAATTTAATGGGTCTGCGCCAGCGGCAGCGGACACGCATGTCGATCGAATATTTTTTTCAAGCCCCCTCATCCACCTAACCCCCCCCCCCCCCTCCCCACAACCCCCACACCCTACGCCACATCTGTGTGAAATGGGTCAATTTGATAAAAGTCATGGAAGTGGGTTGGTACATTTCGGGTTGTTCGGTTTTGAAGGAGACTGGCATCCGGGTAAAGGCAGGTGGGTTTCTTTGGTTTATGGGTCTTGAGTCAGACTTCAGGCTTGGTCGGAGTAGCTAGGTAGGCTGCCCGAAAATTATGGAGGTCGTTGGATTCTAAAGGCCTGTCGGAGTAGTTAAAAATAGACCTGCTCCGACCTCCATTCCCGTTACTGTCCAAACCAGACCTTCCCCCACCTGTTCAACAACCAGAAACCACCTGTTCAACCGTCGGATTTTATATAGTAGAAATTTTGAGTCCTTTCCAGTAATTACCCAAAACTTGACAACTTACCTACAGAGGAGTATTTCTACAGCACGGTTTTAATGGGCAGGGGTGGGTGGGGTGGGGGTGGGGGTAGGAGGTAGGGGTGAAGGTGGGGTCATGGGTCGCAGGTGCCGCTGGGGCGTACACATTAAATTATAGGAATTAAAATTAATGGGTTATTAGTGTTTTGTGTTAAGTCCATTAAAAAGTCCATTCTTTTGGTCCACTTGTGATCTTCTCTCTCTCTCTCTCTCTCTCTCTCTCTCTCTCTCTCTCTATATATATATATATATATATATATATATATATATATATATATATATATATATATATATATATATATATATATATATATATATTGGATTTTATTAATTAGTTAGTCTTTATTAGGTATTTTATAACTATCGTCATATGTATTATCATTTAATCTTTTATAATTAATTATCATTCGGGCTTTATTTCTTTTTATTTCTGCATGATTCCGAACCATGAATGCAGGGCTTCTGTGTCTACTTATGCTTTTTTGTATTACTCCTAAATTTAATAGCTCTCTTATTTGTATTTTAAATTCTTCTTGATCTATTAATTCACATGCAATATCTTTTGTTTTTATAGTTATATCAGGGTTTATTATATTTAATTTAGCTTCTATTTTATTTTTATTCCAATGTTTTTGTGGGTTTTCTCCTATTATTTCAGTTTTTTCTGCTAATCTAATTAAGTCTTCTAATTCTAATTTTGTATTTTTAAACATGATATTATTTAGTTTATTACATTCGATTTTCAGAGTTTCACTTTCTTCTAGATATTGTAAATAATCTTTTAAATAATCTTCTCCTATTTCTAACTCATTATTGTCTAGTTTTATGTCTTCAATTGGTTCTAATATGATATTATTATTAAGGATTAATTTGTTTTCTTGTTTTAAGATATTTGTTTTATTATTAGGTACAATATGTGTTCCTTTTTTAAATAATTGTATGCCTGATGGTGTATACATAAATCCTCCTGTTAATGATTGAATAAAATTTAAACCTAATATAAAAGGGTGATGACTTTTTATATTTGTTATGTATGTTTGTGGTGAAATAAATTGTTCATCATTTATATATATAGGTATATTTTTTATGCACTGAGTTATAGGTATTGCATCTTTATTAAATTGGTGTAAATAGACAGGGTAGTTTAAGTCTTTAGCGTCTTCTTTTTCTACTAAATCTACATGAATCAAGCTTTTAGTTGCTCCTGTATCTAACATTGTTGTTGTTTCTATTATTTTATTTGCGAATTTTATTTTTGTAGGGAAAGTGATTAATGCTGTTTTATTAGTATTATTTTTTTGTTCATTAGGTTTATTAATTATTTCTTCTTTATAACATTTTATGCATAGATTTTGTTTACATGTTTCACATACATATTTTTTTTATATTCTTTTAGACATTTTGCACAATTTAATTGTATAAATATATATTGTTTGAATTTATATTTACATTCTTCGATATTATAACAAAATTTTAAATCTTCTAGACTTTGTTCTAAGGTTTCTATATCATTATTAGAGTCTATAGATTCTACAGATTCGACCGATTCTATACTATATATACTAACATTATCTATTTCATCGTACTCATCGTATATACTTTCTAATTCTATTGTATCTCCTAAGTCATCTTCAATGTCATCTAATATATTTATTTTTTCTTGTATTTTAGGTATATTATTATTTTTATTTCTATATGGACAATTAGGTCTAATGTGACTAGGGTATCCGCATATAAAGCATTTACAGTTTGTTACTTTCTTTATATTTTTATTGTCTTTTGTTTCTTTATTATTATTGTCTTTATTGAGTTTTCGTTTTTTATACCATGGTCTTTTTCTTTTATAGTTATTATAATGTTTTTTAAATTTCTTGTTGGGCCTAATTTTATAACTTTTGTATTTTTTATATTTCTTTTTAGATTTATATTTATTATTATGTTTTTTATTAGTTACTACTCTTTTGTTTTCACACCCATATTGGGGGGGGGGGGGGGGGGGGGGTAAATCTAGTTGTTGACAAGTATGATAGTATTGATTTTTAATTTCTTTACTTTCTTTTAATTTTCTGCATTCGGAATTTAGTGTATTATATACCACATTAATTCGAGATCCTATAGATGCATTTGTTCTAGCGTCTTCAAATTTTTGCCAATTTTTCCATACCTTTTCACCTATTTTACCTGGTATTTTTTGTATATATCTATCTAATAAACTAGGGTCAGCTGTTCTTCCTGTTTGTGTCCAATATTCTACATATTTTCTAGTATAATCTCCTATATATTCTAATCTACATATTTGTAATTGTTCTAAATTCCTAAGTGCTTCTGTTTGTTTTTCAGTTATTTGTAAAAGTCTATTGTTACCGAAGAAAGCTAGTTTGATTAAATTTGTAAATTTTTCTATATTAAAGTTTTCTTTAAAAGTTAAATATTCTTCTTGTAGTTTAAATGTTAAATACCAATTGGATACGCTTCCTTGTAATGTATTTTCAAAATATGACTCACATTCACTTTTATTGGTAAATTCTATTAGGGTAGTTGTCCTATAGCATCCTTTTTCCCATATTTCTATTGCAATTTCCCAATCTAAAGGATTTATATTATCTAAGTTTAATATACTACCATATTGATTTATGTTAGAATTAGTGTCAAATACATATCTACTTCTACTTTTGTTTCCTGGTGTTGGTCTAGTATTTTCATTATATTTTTCTCTTATGGCTCCTAGGTGTTGATGTGTTGAATAGTCATTATGTGGTGATTTTGAGGCTTGTGTATTTGAAGATTCTACTTCTGTTTCTTCAGCCGGGTTTATTTCTTCTAAAGTTTTTAGAATTTCTTTTTCATTTAGAAATTTATCTAATCCTATGTTTATTATTTTTCTTTTATTATCTTCATTAGTTCCTTCAGCACAATATATTGAGATTATAGCTTCTTTATTATCTTCATTACCATATTTTGTAATTAATTGTTCAGTTGTTAGAGTATCACAGTCTTCTATAATTATATCATATATTTTATCTTCTAATAGCGTGAATAGTTCGTCGATTTGTTTTTTACAATTAATACATTAATTTCATTTAATAATTCTTCGCTCTCGTCTTCTATATGTTTATAACGACTAAATTTAATACTACTTTGTCCTACTTGATTTTCATATATTTTATTTTTTTCAGGATTTTTTAGGTTTGTTATTGTTAGGTTAGGTAATTTCCATTCAATTTCTTCATATATACTACTATCTATTTTTTGTGCTTCTATCATTTCTACATACTTACTATTAAAAGATTTTACTATGCAGTCAAATTCCGCTTTAAAATTTATTTTATAGTGATTATATATTTTTCCCATAAATAATGTATATATTAAAAGATTATTATATTGTCCACTCATATTATATCCTCTTGTTCGTATCGCTATTTTTATATGTTTCTAAATTCATTTATATCTATAGAGAAATTAGGTATACATCCGATGACTGCTGCATTTTTTCCTAAATCTACTTCTGCGCTGGCTATTTGTGCCTGTTTATGATTATTCCATCTATCATCATATATATATACTAATACTTTAGTTCCTGCTTCTAACCTAGTTAACCCTACTAATCCTATAACTATTACTCCTAAATGCATAAATTCTAGATTTATTTTACTTAGTTCTTTTGCTGACTCATTAGTTATTAAGTCTAAAATTACTTCGCTATTAACTGCTGTTATTTTTCTTTGACTAGTGTGATTATATATTTTATTAGTAAATTCTAACATATTCTTTTTATATAGTTGTTGTCCTTTAGTCTTTTGGATACCTTTTCTATGTATTTTTTAGTGTCTTCTTCGTTATCATAAATATTTTCTATCCTAAATATATCTTTACCTTTGTTTTTTGAGGAAGATGTCATCTTTAGAATAAAATAAGTTTAATTTTGTCTTAGTAGGTTTAGGGTTTGTTTTTAGGTTTCTAAATTTTTCAATTAATTCGTTTATTTCAGGTGTTTCAGGTCTTTCTTCTCTTTTGTATAAAAATTTTGATAATTTATCTAATTCAATTTTTATTAAGTGTACCTTGGTATTTATTACGTCTAATAATTCCTTTATATAATCTTGATTTTCTTCTATCTTTTTAATTCTTTCTAAAATATTATTACTCATAAACCTATTAAAATCTACCTTTTTCTGTTAGTACTCCTAACTTAGTTTCTAAAGCTAATACTCTTTTTTCTTGTTTATTTATTAATTTTTTTGTACTTTCTTTTATTTGTGTGTCTTTACGATTTTTTATGAGTTCTTGAAATTGATGAAGCAATTTTATTACTTTTCTTGTTAGTGTTATTGAATTTCTTATTCTTTCTTTCTCAATTCTCATTAACAATTAAAACCTTCCTTTTTCACTTAATATTCCAAGTTTATTTTCTAGTGATAATAGTCTTTTTTCGTGTTGTTCTAATACGTAAATAGTACTATCTATTAAATGATAATCTCCGAATTTTATAATAAGTCTTAAAAAGTTAGTTTGAGTTTTTATTATGTTTCGACAATATTCTTTTATATCTAATATTATCCAATTGACACTAGAAATCTTTCAAATTCTTTTTGGTTTTTATATTTTATAGCTCTTTTTATATAAAAGTCTAAATTTTTATATTCTCCACGTAGTCTAGCTTTTAATTGAGTTTTTTCACTAAGCATATAATATGTCTTATAAGAGTTGTAAACTTATGATTTGTAATTCCACTCCTTTCGTTAAATAATATGTCTTATTACATAAAAATATAATATTAAAGAAGCTCTGATACCATTATTTTTTATGGAATGAATAGTGACATGAACATTAAAAAGTGAACAGTAGGATGAACAATAGCTTATAAATAATCCTCAAGTCCACAGTACTACAGACAACTGTAGCAGCCCAGTCAAGCCTACAAACGCCTATCAACGGCAACAACGGCGACAATGGCAACTCACAGGTTATTTTTTATGGAATGAATAGTGACATGAACATTAAAAAGTGAACAGTAGGATGAACAGTAGCTTATAAATAATCCTCAAGTCCACAGTACTACAGACAACTGTAGCATCCCAGTCAAGCCTACAAACGCCTATCAACGGCAACAACGGCGACAATGGCAACTCACAGGACACCGGAAAATTTATAAACAGAAGATCATTCCAGAGTTTATTTAAAATATTTTTGTCAATATTACCATAAAAACAAATCCTCAAGGATCCTTTAATATTATATCAAAACATAATAAGAATATTATCTAAGTACTCAGAGTGGGTTTCCCGAAAGTATTAATAAAAACTTGAAATTTTATTACTGGAAATTGAACATGCGATTACAATCTTAATTTACAGATGATATACAAAGATATAAACATAGAGACATGCCATATTTTACAGAGAAAGAAAAAGAAAACTTACTAAGAGATATTACAAATTAACTTTGCTTGGAATTTGAACAGAAAACTTGAACTGAAAGCTGAAAACTTAGAGAGGTTTTAGAGAGTGAAGGGTTTGATTGCTGGATTGTTTCTTGGTTCTTCTGATGGATGATTTTGAGAGAAAGAAGACGTCTCTTTATATAGGAGAGGAAAGATGCTTCGGACTTCAAAGAAAGATTAATTTATTATATGTACAGTGATCACGTGGATTGTTTCGAACGAATCTTGCACAGTAATTGAATTTTGTCAAAAAGTGCACAGTAGAACGTCCGCGTGATTGAACAGTAAGGGTCGCATAGTATTTGCACAGTAAAGGTCGCACAGTATTTGCACAGTAAAGGTCTCTTTGCTTACGTCATCTCTTGCGTCTTGATTTTTGTTTATTTGCTGATGGTATGCTGATGGGGTATTGATGTAATCACTTTTTGCTTCTGTTATTGTTTTTAATTTTTATGGCTCCATCATATTTGTGATATTGTGCCTTGTTACTGAATCCATGGAGTCATTATCAGAATCTGTGTGCCTGTAATCCATGTATGAATAATTGCTTTCTCTTTCATTAAATAGTGCATCTTCAGTTTCTAAAGAGTTTTGACATTTATTAAAGTAATGTATATTTCGATTAAAAGGGTGTTTTGGAATAAAAATTCTCATATTAAAATTTTCTTTTATCATGTACCAAGGGTCTGCTGGAATTTCGTTCATGATCATATATACTTTATACATTAGTAATAGATATTTTGTTGCCTCTTTGCCTTCTATTAAAGTATTATCATCTCTTATTTGATCATAATAATTAGATATTTTATCTTTTCTATGTTCAATAAAAATATTATGTCTACTATGGATTATCTGTCCTAAACCTACCCATTCTGGAGGTAAGCTTTCTATTATTAATAAAAGGTGACGTGAGCAAACTCTTTTAGGTTGTTGATCCGCTATTGCATCTGTTAAGCTTTTAGGAAAATTACAATTTATTTTATCCCATGGGGGAGGTATTAAAATACTGCCTAACATTCCATATTCTAATAGTAAACTTATAGATATTTCTATTGTGATTTTTGGGTTATTAGGAAATATAGTATTTGGTCTACTTATTGCAAAATTTTTAAAAGACTTATATTCTATATCTTTTAATATCATTGTTCATATTTATTTATAGCATTTAGATGTACATGTTCATATTTATATTTACAGCCTAGAGGTTCAGGATTAAAACGAAAATAATTTTGAATGGCTATCCAATTAGATATATCTTTTTCTTGTGAAAATCTAAATATTTTTTCTATTAAGTCACTAGGTAATAAGGTTTCTACTTTTGTTCGTAATACATACCTATAATATGGGTCAAAAGAAGATAAAAAATTACTATTAGTATATAAATCTACTTGTTTTATTTTCTTTTCGTTTTCTTGATTTTTAAGGTTCAATAATTTATAGTGCTTGATAACGGTTTCATGATCTTTAATTAGTTGGGGATTACTACGATTTTTATAATATTTTACTTGTGCCTCTAAAGTTTTAACATAGTTTGACATATTATGAAAATAAGTATTGACATAATTCATAGTATGAATAAAAGATCCTTTATTATATTCTCTATTGAACCAAAGATTATCTAGCATTTTTTGTTGTTCTTCATTTACTGGTAATTTAGATCTGAACTTTTGCCTCTCATTAAGAACAGTAAAAAGTTGGTTAGTATAATCTTTTGTCCCTGAAGATGAGCCTTGATGAGACATCTGCAAAATTTAAGAAGGGTTAGTAATTAATCGAGATAAAATGTTAGCTAATTGATTATCTTTTCCCTTAATATGTTCAAATTGAGGGGTAAACCCTTTTCCTGTAATATTATCAATAAAATTTAACCATCCTTTTGTGGCTGATTTACTTTGATTAGTTTTATTAAAATGTTTTACAATATTGTCGCAGTCTGTTCTTATTAAAAAAAAATTTCCTAAAATAATTGAAAATTTTCTATCGTATTTATTACTCCTAGTATTTCTAAGTCTGTTGATGGTAACCTGCTTTGCGTCTCATTAAGATTACCTGAACAGTATTTACAAATTTCTTCTTCATTTTTATTGCTATTTTTAGTTGGTTTTTGTAATAGTATTCCTGCCCATCCTAAAGTTGATGCATCTGTTTGAATTATTTTATAGCTATTTTCTATTGGTAATGCTAAGGGTTCCAATTTACTAACTATTTGTTTTATTTTTTGCACTAATTTTATATCTTCATTATTAAAATATTTTTGTCCATTTTTTCCTAGTTTACTATATAAAGGTCCTACTAATTTAGATAAATTTGGTATGAATGACCTACAATAGTTTAGTAATCCTAAGAATGCTTGCAATTTTTTAGTTTCTTCAATTTTATCTGGAAAGTCTAAAACTTTTTTAACTATATGTTCTTGCAATTATATTTTTCCACCTTTTATAAAAAGTCCTAAAAATTCTATTTCTTGTTTTTCTAATTGCATCTTCTTGCTACTAATTATTAATCCTTGACTTATAAATTCTGTAAAAACTATTTGTAAATGATTTCTATGTGTTTGTTTATCATCGCTGAATACAAGTATATCATCTATATAGACTATACAAAAGTCGGAATATTTTTTAAATATTGTGTACATTTTATTTTGAAATATTTGAGGTGCATTTTTTAATCCGAAAGGCATGACTAACCATTCAAAGTGTCCTTCTGGACAAGTAAAGGCAGTCCATTCTATTGATTCTTTTTGCATTTTTATTTGCCAAAAATGAGATTTACAATCAAATTTAGAAAAGTATTTTTTATTTTGGATTTTATTAATTATTGGGGTGCCATTTTTTCCAGTGTTCTTGTAATTGAAAGCTCTTCAACTTTCCAGTTAGCCCCACCTCTGGACTAAGGCTAAAAATTTACAAAAATTCCCTTTAACTCCTCGTTTCTTAGTTTTCTTTCACTGTTTTGAGTTCTCTTTGGCACTAACTTGCATGAAACACCTGTAAAACTCCTAAGAGATACAAAAAATATGAAATACTTGACAAAAAGAGTTCGTATCATAAATATGAGACAAATCCAGGATATTTACACCGCACGAGATAATAAAAATACCAAAATTAAGGGGATAAATGTGAAGAATTTATGCCTAATCACACATCCCTACAAATACTCTCATACACACAAGATGAGATATCAAACTATCCCAAACATACCCTACATATAAATATGCAAACATGCATATATTAATCACAACAGAGATACTCCCATCTCTCACTTTTCTATCTCTTGTCAAACCTCAAACGAGATATCAAACTATTTCCAAAGTCGAGCTTTCTCTCACACTAACATACCTGATAACGGCCATCCATTATACAAATGGCAAGCACGGAGTCATACACAAGAAATCGTGTGTACCTTCATTGGGTTAAGTGACGCTTCTATACCTCTCTCCAACCTAAGCACTTATCTAGATTTTAAGGGACCCTCACGCTAAGGTCTCTAAATAAATTCTAAACATAACAAAAAAGTAACGAATTAATGTAAAGGGCTGTAATAAGAATAAAATTAATGAAGAAAACAGAACAAGTGGGGTGCCTAACACCTTCCCCGCTTGTAATTCGGTTTTCAAACCCGCACAATAAAAATCCTTGGACCAAACGCTGACTTTAAAACCTGCCTTGGGATTAGTCCAAACTTTTTTTATTTGTTTTTATATATAAGAGCTCGTGACTCTGAACAGCTAATGCCCTTCCTTTGCCCGAAAGACTTAGTTACCAGGGCGTGCATCAAAACGGGACATGACCCATGTCTAACTGATAACTCGACCATAAGGGAACAGGACGGAATGAGAGACAAGCACTCCTGAAACCACTGTCACAAAAAAGAGTTTCCTTGGGCTTAACATCACTCTTTTGGGTCCCGTAACACCAAAGTAGTGACTCCATGGGGACACAATCAAGAGAACTGAATTATTTATATGCTTCCATTATATTATGATTAATATTTATCTCCCACATGACTACTTTATGTAAATTTTAGAACCATTTAGAGGCCTTCGTTTTAGGGTCCCTCACAACATAGATACATGCTAAGGTTGCCATATAAAGGAATGGACATTTTCCCAAACATATAGGTACGCGTGAAGGACCTCGTGTTAAAATAAACAACAAAGTATGTAAAAATTAAAGATTACCTTTTTTGCATCATGCACTGCATAATCTTGATTTTCATATTGTTTAAACCCTATACTCTTGAGGCTCTCAAAATAGGCTAGTTTAAAGATGTTCGTATTTTAAAAAAGTCACTTCACCCACAAGGAAACTCTTACTTCAGAAAAGTCACCTGACCCTAAAGAGAGGTTCGTACTTTTGAGAAGTCATTTCCCGAGATAAATATCGTACTTTTAAAAGTTTATTTCCCCGAAAGTTTAGTTGCCAATGAGTGTCCTTACTCTTTTCAACCGCCCGTATGGTATATCGAACAACTTCTCTATTAATTCCAAGGTCTCGATGACATGGAATATTTCAAGTTTGTTTAGTGCTGGGGTATATCGAATAGGATATCACAGCTATTCAGTACTAGGGTAAAGTGGTGTCACACATACCACTAAGGTTTTTTATGTCCAAGGGGCTCAATATATCATGACCCATGGCAATGAAAAGAGATCCTTCGACAATCAAGTCAAATAACCCTTTTGAATATAAAAAACTCTAGGAACACACCCTATTGGACAAAAAGAACAAGATACTTACGGGTCAATTTCTCTGACAAAATTTTTCTAAAATTGTCAGAGGGACGGAAGGTAGTCCAAAACCCCTCAGATCTTAGGATGAATGTATTCCCCTCCTACGAGGAAGATAAACGGTATGAATCAATAAGTCATCACCAAAAATGAAGGTACCTTACGTTCGATTACCCTAACCTCATTTTTATTCGAGGAAAATAATAGACCATAATCTATTATTTCCTCTCTCCTTGTTCTAACAAAACGAGCACCCCTATTCACCGTAATCCAATAGGATGTTGAAGTTTTCATCCTTTGAAGATACTACCAAATGAAAGAACTCGAAAAATAAAATAGTGTCCAAATATGGTTAAAATAAATAAAAGAGTTGCATTAGAAAAGTCATTCTCCCCTCTATGTATTGTCCTTCAATCAACCCTTCTGTCTGCAAAAGCCTAAACAAAATGGCCCCAATATTTTCTGCAATTATCACAATCAGCACAAACATCCCTTTATGTTATTACCCTATAAACACAAGTACGTGCTCCATGTGATCGTTTAGTTTTCATTAATGAACTCCCTACCCACGATTGTCAAGTCTGCACCGTCGTATACTCTATGTTTAACGTTATTTCACCCACTTCTAAGTACCCTTCGCCCTTCATGGTTACTATAAACCTTACCACCAGTACCCTAAATACCCAAACGTCGCATTACAAGGTCCTCCACAGGATGATCTGTGTCCCCTCTTCTAGTCGAAGAGGTTGCTTCCCCATAGCCAAACCAATAGATAATGCATGTACAATCTGAATTGTATCTTCTTTAAGAATCCATCAGCAAGTTACAAACCACTGATGATCTCACAAACATAAAATATATGGCTCTCGATCCGAAATCTCGGTTATTGGACAAATTCAAAATGTCAGTCTTTAATGCCTACAAAGGGTTAGGATCTCCGTTCATCCACTTATTGAATCACCACCGTCATATGAAAGTCCAAAATTTCAACCTATGAGAATTTTAAAGGATGTTCTCATCTACGCTATCTGGAGGAGTTCTCACCTAGTACATGGGCATGAAACGTGAGGAGACTGCCAAAATAAAGGGTGGTATATATCATTTTTTCTTGAAGCAGTAAGAATACAAAGAAGAACTTGGAATCACTAACAAAGATCGAAAAATGTTGAAATACGAAGAAGGAAAGGCAAATAGCATCTTCGTCACTCACTGGAGAGAGAAAGTCGTTCAAATGGTAAATCTCACCCTAGAAAATGACCAAATAGAAATCATGATCAGGAATCTCCCGAAGGAAGTACAAAGAGAACTTGCGCTATCTGGATCCCAGATTTCAAAGCCCTCAGCCATATAGTGTGTAAGATCGAGAAGAATTTGGCTGCAAAAGATGCTAAGATTACGAAAGAATCTCGTTGAGGCACTAATTAGCTCTCCACCCGCAGGAACCCGACTAGGGCCTCCATATTCTATATCACTACCCTTGTAGTCATTCCACTGCTAGGACCATGCCTAGTTCCTAAAACGTCCTTAGCCATGGTAGCGCCTACCGCAACCTTCCAATCAGATCCCCCTCCTAGAAATTATTAGGCATGCCTCCCACTGATATGCCCAAGTATAGCCTCGGCCCAGGGACATCTACCTCGGCCGAGATAATGGCCGAGACATTGATCGGCCCAATGTGGGGTAAGGGCCCACGATATCATCCCTCGGCCAGGACTACCTCGGCCCAGGCCGATACTTCTACATGCATCTCCCCAAGGGCACTACGCGTGCCACAGACACCAACAGCATCCTCTAGTACCCAAGATTAGCAACCTCGGCCATAAGTAGGCCGAGATGACAATGAGCCACTGATCCATCTTCAACATGGATCCTACCTCGGCTTGGGCCGAGGTTACCAGAGGGATTAATAATCATCAGCATGCCGCATAACCAACCTCGGCTCAGGCCGACCCCGTCATATACCTCGGCTGACATCGGGCCAAGATTCCTCATGACACCGCGGGTTGCACGGACATCCAACCTTTACAGCTCGGCCTCTCCTATGCCGAGGTCATTCATCAACATGACTACCGAGCTCCTGTAGACATTTGGATAAGGACACCTGGGCACAAATCAGTTATAACAAGATTATTCCACACATGTGGGAGAATATTTCATCATCATTACCTACATGTGGCCATGACAGGTGGCACACCCCCATTGGTGAGGAAACTACACACATGCACATTACATGCATAGGGGGTACATTACACCCCCTAGGCAATATATAAAGGGATCATCCCCTACCTTGCAAAGGGATCCAGTTATCAAAACCCTAGCTAAAACTGTCTAAATATACAGTTGAGAGTGAGAGCTTGAGAGGTTGTATCCATGGCCATTAGCGCCTTATTCCAGTGATATTACTCACACACACTCATAGTGGATGTAGGACAGATTGGCTGAACCACTCATATTCCGGTGTGCTACCCACTTATCCTCACCTCATTCTTATCTTCTTTATACAGCTGTGTTGCCATTGTTATACCTATATTGAGCTTGCAAACACCTCACCTGGTGGTGCTGACCCCCAGCATCATCATTTTGGCGCCGTCTGTGGGAATCAGAAGCTATCTCTTCCTCTTTGTCCGCTTAGCCTCACCGGAGACTCTGGTGGTGAACCAGAAACCACCCCTTGTGTGGAGCTGTTTCACCATTAAAAGAGGTCCTTTAAGGTATTAAGCTTACTTGCTACTCAAGCTCTATAGTGGTAACACATGGCACCAGACTTGCCACCACCTCTTCCGTCGCCAGTGGGTGAAGGGGCTAGTTCCAGTCAGGCTCCTCCCCAGTCCGAAATGGCGGAGGTGGCAGCAGCTTTGAAATCTTTGGCTGCAACACAACAAGCCATGAAGGAGCAATTTGCCCAGCTCAGCCAAACCATGATGATGAGGCCACCTGGAGTCTCACCGGACATGATCACTCCGGCGGCAGTCCAGCCCCAACCGGACGCCAGGGACAACCCCAGGCTCCGATAAAGGATCAGCCTGCACCCCAGCGGAGGAGGGACGTTGCTGACCCTAGGCACTTGCGCCTAGGGAGGCAAGGAAACCCTTGCCCGGTGGATAGGTACGATGACCAGGAGGCTGAAGAGGCCTCAAAAGACTGTTGGGAGCCGTATGAGGTGTCAGATAACACTGTACGACCTCTTAGGCAGAGTCAAGGAGGTGTCAGCCGAAGAAGAGAAGAGGCCCAACCAAGAGGGTCCGCTTTTGACAGGCTGAGCAGAGGCTCGGCCTTCGAGAGGCTGGGTCCGGTTAATGACCTAAGACAAAGGCTGTCAAGGTCAAGGAGTGCAGCAGGCTCCCAAAGAGGGGATAGGCAGGCTCGGCCAGATCAAGGCCGACCCATGGAGAGAAGAGCCAGGGAGCAGGAAGAGGTCAAAAGTCAGCGGGTCATGGCTGGGGAACCCTCTGTCCATCGAAGAGAGGTGGTAGGGGATAACCTCGGCCAAGTTGATGAGAGAAGACCCTGGAATGATTCGATCCAACGTCTCGAGGAGAAGATAGGGGACCTCATAAAGAGCAAGGACCCGTTACAGAGGGGCTATTCAGAGGGCTCCCTTTTTGTGGCTAGGATAGTGGGGTTCCCAACCCCAGCTAAATTCAAGCCTCCTACGGTGGCTCCTAAGTATGATGGCAGCACTAACCCTGTGCACCATATCGAGATGTATCATTCGGCAGCAGATATTTTCTCGATACCTGATGAGATGAAGTGCAGGGCCTTCTCAGGAACCTTGACAGGCGCCGCGTACAGCTGGTTCACCTCTCTTCCAAAGAACTCGATCGAAAGCTTCAAGGGGTTGGCTGAGCAGTTCATCCATAACTTCTGCTTTGGGGTAAGACCCCAAAAGAAGACTACCCACCTCCTATATGTCAAACAGGCTAAGGGTGAAAGCCTAAGAGACTACATATCTAGATTCAACAAGGAGAAGTTGGAAGTAGAGGATTACGAAGAAAGTATAGCCATGACCGCCCTTATAGGAGGCCTCCAGAAGGGAAAGCTACTATGGAAACTGGCGGAAGACCCTCCTAAGACAATGGCAGAGCTGCTGGCAACCGCGGGAAAAGTGATGAATGCCGAAGAGGCAATGGCCGCTAAATATGCGGAGGAGAATCGCGGTGGCGCAGGGAGGTCCTAGGGTAAGAAAGAGGGCAAGAAGAGGTCTTCAGATGACAAGTTCGCTCGTTACACTCCTCTGGCTGTGAGCTGTGAGCACATCCTTAATGAGATCAAGACAGACCGCACCCTGAGGTGGCCAGAGAAGCTGAAGGCCCCACCACATAAGAGGAATAAAAACCTCTGGTGTGAGTTCCATCAAGATCACGGCCATGTCACAGATAGATGCTTCGCTTTAAAGGATGAGATAGAGAAGATGCTGAAATCCGGGAAGCTGAGAAAATATGTGGATGGCAAGGCCCCAAGGGGTGGAAGAGAAGACCCCAGGAAGAGAAGGAACGACAGATGCCGTGGCGATGTCCCGGCCAGAAGGGACGATGACTCAGAGGGAGATGATGAAGATGACCCGGATCTCCCACCAAAGGACGACAACACCCCAGTGAAGAGGGTCGGAATGATCTCCTTTGGAGTTAGCACCATATGTGGGGGATTCACTGGGGGTGGCTCTGAGGTAGCCGACAGGAAGGCCCATGTTGCAGAGGCCAAATCAGTAGTCAGACCTGAGGTTGTGAATCTAACGTCTTCTGACGTGGCGCAGAAGAGAACAAAGGTGGACATGGATACCCTCGTAGTGGGGTTTTCCCGACTCGACTTCAAGGGCATCTTAGCCCCCCATGATGACCCCTTGGTCATCACGACAAGGGTGCATGGGTGTAACGTAGGGAGAATCCTCATAGATGGCGGAAGCTCAGCTGATGTGATGTTCTGGCCTTGTTTCAAAAGCTTGGGTCTTAGCAGGGCAAGGCTAGTGCCCTATCATCACCCATTAATAGGCTTCAGTGGTGAGAAGGTGCACCCATTAGGCATGTATGAAATGGATGTACGCATGGGGGATGAATGGCCTAAGAGGCTGAGTAAGAAGATAAACTTTTTTGTTATGGATGAAAATGTCTTCTCAGCCTACAACCTCATCATCGGAAGAGTGGCACTAAAAGAGTTCGAAGTCGTGCCGTCAATGGTCCACCAAATGCTAAAAGTCCCGACTCCTTATGGGGTAGGGGAAGTGCAAGGAGACCAGACTACAGCACGGAAGTGTTACTTCAACTCAGCCGAAGAGAGAGAGGCCCATAAGAGAGCGACCGCCACTTACAGCATTGACACTCTTGATCCGAGGGATGAAACAAAACTGAAGAAGGGCGAGGTCGCGGAAGAGGTAGAATCCATCGTCCTCAATGAGGACGAACCGGAAAAAAACGTCCAGGTCGGTAAGGCCCTAGAACCAAGGATCAAGGAAGAGCAGATAAACTTCCTGAAGAAAAGGCAGAGTGTCTTCGCCTGGAGTCATGCAGACATGCCTGGTATAGACCCTGAGGTCATGACCCACAAGCTCAATGTGGACAGGGATGCCAGACCTATCAAGCAGAGGAGAAGAATTTACTCCAGAGAGAAGTATGAGTTCATCCGGGAAGAGGTGAAAAAGCTGGAAGAGGCCGAGTTCATAAGAGAGGTTACCTATCCGGAGTGGCTCTCAAATGCAGTCATCGTGCCTAAGGACAATGGAAAGTGGCGGATGTGTGTAGATTTCACAGACCTAAATAGGTCTTACCCGAAAGACAGCTACCCCTTACCAAGGATAGACCAGATGGTGGATGCAACGGCAGGGCACGAGCTCATGAGCTTCATGGATGCTTACTCAGGATATAACCAAATCTTCATGGATGCTGAAGATTCTGAGAAGACAGCATTCATCACCGACAAGGGGACATACTGTTACAAGGTGATGCCCTTTGGTTTGAAAAATGCGGGTGCAACCTATCAACGTCTTGTCAATAAGATGTTCGAGGAGCAGATAGGTAAGACCATGGAGGTGTACGTGGATGATATGCTGACAAAGAGCCTGAAAGCATGTACACACGTGTCAGACCTTGAGAAGACCTTCGACGTCATGGACTCCTATAGAATGAAGCTCAACCCAGCAAAATGTGTCTTCGGGGTAGGAGCCGGGAAGTTCTTGGGGTTCATCGTTAATCAAAGGGGAATTGAAGCAAACCCGGAGAAGATCAAGGCCTTGCTCGACATGAAGGCTCCTAAGAGTATCAAGGATGTACAGAGACTCACGGGAAGGGTGGCAGCCCTTGACAGGTTTGTTTCCAGGGCAACGGATAAGTGTCTTCCGTTCTTTAAGGTTCTGAGAAAGGACTTCCAGTGGGATGAAGAGTGTGAAAAAGCCTTTGATCAACTCAAGTCCTACTTGGGGTCTCCCTTGCTGCTGTCCCGGCCCATCGCAGGGGAAAGGTTGTTTGTGTATCTAACAGTCTCTGAGTCAGCCATTAGCGCGGCTATCATACGAGAAGAGGATGGGGTTCAGAGGCCCGTATACTTCAACAGTAAGGCCCTGAAGGGGTCTGAACAAAACTACCCCCGAATGGAGAAGTTGGCTTATGCCCTCATCCATGCCTCAAGGAAAATGAAGCCTTACTTTCAAGCTCACTCCATGGTAGTCCTTACAGACTCCCCGTTAAGGCAGGTTCTGCACAAGCCTGAGAAGTCCGGAAGATTGATGACCTGGGCCATTGAACTAGGAGAGTATGATCTCACTTACCAGCCCAGGACAGCCATTAAGGGGCAAGCCCTTGCAGACTTTGTCGCAGAGTTCACTTGGGAAGAGACTGAGTCAGAGAAGAGCTTTGATAGTGGCGAAGAGATGAACCGAAGTGTATTCCGAGATTCGGAAGAGACTGAACCGTACGTCTTCCGAGGCCGAGAAGAGGTTGTCCCAAGCAAGGCTCGGAGTAGTGTAGAAGAAAATGAAGAGGATCGGTACCTCTTCGAAAAGGGAGTGATGAGAGAAGGGGTCTTCTCTTCAGGTGCAGACATATGGAGCCTCTTCGTCGATGGCTCTTCCTGTGACAGTGACAGCGGCGCGGGGTTAATACTCACAGCCCCAGATGGCGCCCACATCGAATATGCCTTAAGATTCAACTTCCAGGCCTCAAATAATGAGTCCGAGTATGAGGCCATGATTGCGGGTCTCCTATTGGCAACAACTCTGCGGGTAAGGCGACTCCTGCTTCATAGCGACTCAACATTGGTTGTCAATCAGGTGTTGGGAGTATACGAGGCCAAGGACGAAAGGATGGCCAAATACTTGAAGAAAGTCATAGGGTTGTTAGAGTACTTTGAAGAGGCCAAACTGAAGAGAGTGCCTAGACTGAGCAACAACCATGCTGATGCATTGGCAAGACTGGCCTCGGTGATGAAGACAGATTTGGGAAGGACCATCCCAATCGAAATCTTAGGAAAAGCAAGCATTGAGGAGGATGAAGTATACAACCCTTGTCATAATGTAAACCTGGGAGACTCGTGGATTGACCCTCTTGTCAGATACCTAAGAGAGGGGGAGCTACCCGAGTCCAGGATGGAAAGGAAAAAGTTGAGATACAGGGCTGCAAAGTTCTCATTGGTAGGATATGTTTTGTACAAAAAGGGGTTTCTACTGCCTCTCCTCAGATGTGTGCACCCAATGGAAGTACCCCAGGTCTTACGAGAGGTTCATGAGGGCTCTTGCTCTAGCCACATAGGGGGAAGACACTTAGCCAAGAGGATCATCACTCAAGGATATTGGTGGCCCACCTTGTCTAGGGATGCTGCTGACTATGTGAAGAGGTGTGACAAATGTCAGAGGTTCGCCACTATCCCTCATCAACCCCATCAGCCTGTGACGTCAATCTCCTCTCCATGGCCGTTTGCGGTGTGGGGAATCGACCTGGTAGGACCTTTGCCAAGAGCAGTCAACAACTATAGATTTTTTATAGTTGCCATTGACTACTTTTCAAAGTGGGTAGAGGCGGAACCAATGATAACAATTACGGAGCAGAAGACCTTTCAGTTCATCTGGAAGAACATCATATGTAGGTATGGCCTCCCAAACACACTCATCTCGGATAATGGGACCCAGTTCAAGAACTCCTCCTTGGAGAAGTATTGCCAAAGTGTGGGGATCAAATAGTTCTTCTCATCTCCTGGTCGACCTCAGGCAAACGGCCAGACCGAGGTCACAAATAGAACTATCTTGGATGGAATCAAGAAGAGGTTAGAAGACGCGAAGGGGAGATGGACAGAAGAGGTTTATGCGGTGCTATGGGCTTATAGGACCACGGCAAGGACACCCACGGGAGAAACCGCATTCATGCTAGCACATGGTTCAGAAGCTGTCATACCAATGGAGGTAGGCCTACCAACTCATCGGATTCAGACCTACGATCCTGACAACAATGGAGAAAAGAGGAGGTTAGACCTGGATCTTATCGAAGAAAGAAGAGAAGATGCAGAGGTCTGGAAAGCAGCCTACCAACAGATAGCGGCAAGATTCTACAATCAAAGGGTGAAGTTAAGACCCATTGCAGTAGGAGACCTGGTGCTTAAGAAGACCCTGCAGAAGACAAACAAGCTACACCCGAATTGGCATGGCCCCTACCAAGTAACAGAAGAGGTTGTGCCTGGCACGTATAGGCTAGAGAATCTAGAGGGAGAACCTTTCACCAACCCGTGGAATGCAGACCACCTAAAGAGATATTTCATATGATGTTGCATCTAGTTTGTAATTTGTAAATGTACCATCTTATCGAGAGGAGGTTGTTAATAAAGATCAGTTTCCATGACAAAATCTTGTTCCATTCTTAACATCATTAATTTGGTGATATTTATTTATGAGGCTAACCTCTTAGGTGAAGACCTCAGACCCTCATAACATCACTCGGTGGTGACTAGGTCTGAGCTCAGACACCTTGGACAGAGGACCTCAGACCCTTAACATCATTAATTTGGTGAAATTTATTATGAGGCTAACCTCTTAAGTGAAGACCTCAGACCCTCATAACATCACTCGGTAGTGACGAGGTCTGAGCTCAGACACCTTGGTTAGGTCACCTCAGACCCTTAACATCATTAATTTGGTGAAATTTATTATGATGCTAACCTCTTAGGTGAAGACCTCAGACCCTCATAACATCACTCGGTAGTGACAAGGTCTGAGCTCAGACACCTTGGTTAGGTCACCTCAGACCCTTAACATCATTAATTTGGTGAAATTTATTATGAAGCTAACCTCTTAGGTGAAGACCTCAGACCCTCATAACATCACTTGGTGGTGACGAGGTCTGAGCTTAGACACCTTGGACAGAGGACCTCAGACCCTTAACATCATTAATTTGGTGAAATTTATTATGAGGCTAACCTCTTAGGTGAAGACCTCAGACCCTCATAACATCACTCGGTAGTGACGAGGTCTGAGCTCAGACACCTTGGTTAGGTCACCTCAGACCCTTAACATCATTAATTTGGTGAAATTTATTATGAGGCTAACCTCTTAGGTGAAGACCTCAGACCCTCATAACATCACTTGGTGGTGACGAGGTCTGAGCTCAGACACCTTGGACAGAGGACCTCAGACCCTTAACATCATTAATTTGGTGAAATTTATTATGAGGCTAACCTCTTAGGTGAAGAACTCAGACCCTCATAACATCACTCGGTGGTGACGAGGTCAGAGCTCAGACACCTTGGTTAGGTCACCTCAAACCCTTAACATCATTAATTTGGTGAAATTTATTATGAGGCTAACCTCTTAGGTGATGACCTCAGACCCTCATAACATCACTCGGTGGTGACAAGGTCTGAGCTCAGACACCTAGGTCAGAGGAACTCAGACTATTAACATCATTAATTTGGTGAAATTTATTATGAGGCTAACCTCTTAGGTGATGACCTCAGACCCTCATAACATCACTCGGTAGTGACAAGGTCTGAGCTCAAACACCTAGGTCAGAGGACCTCAGACTATTAACATCATTAATTTGGTAATATGGTTATGACAACATCATATGAAGCAGATTTCAGAGATCGTATAGCATTCAAGTACATTCAGAGGTCAAGATGAAGAAATTGGCATTCAATAAGAGGAACAAGTTACATAACATATTAGATGTCTGATTACAAGTCAAAAAATTACAAGTCAAAAAATACAAAAAAACAAGGACAAGTCAAACATCTGAGGGAGGAACATTCGATGTCTCGTCTGGGTTGGCCTGCTCAGCATTGGTCACCTCAGCCACTTCATGAGCAGGGTTAGTCCCACCGAGATCAGTCCCTTCCAGAGTAACAGTCTGACCAGGGGCAGCAGCCTCGTCCTCTATCTCTTACAAGGCCTGGGCAAACTGAGGGTCGGCAAGGCCGAGGCCCACCAAGTCGGAGGCCTTTATGGTGCCAACCTCGGCCTCCCTGACCTCGGCCCATTTGGTGGTGGCTCTGATACCTCTTTCAAGGTATTCAAGACCAAAACCTACAAACTCCTCGGAGACCTTGTAATCAACAATTATTTTCTCCGAGGCGTCTGTAAGAGAAGCCTTCACCGCAGCATCGACCTTCCTCTGCAGGGCATCGTCCTTGTCCTTCAGGGCCTTGGCGTGGCTCTGGACGAGTGTAGAGATGTCCTTTTCTAGACCTTGGGCCTTATTTTCAGAATTTTGGGCCTTGGTCTCAGCATTCTGTAGCTCTGACCTCAGACGATCAACCTCGGCCTTTAGGGTGCTCTCAACCTGCTCAGCCTCTTGTCCCTTCTGAATCAGAGGCAATTTCCTCAGGGCCCAGTTAGATAGCTGGTACATGGCAGTCACACCCTACACAGACAATGAAGAGGTTAGAGGGAAATAAATTCAGACATTGCACTTGAGGAAATAAATGAAGAGGTTAGATACCTGGACGGCTCTGTGGAGGCCGAACTCAACCACCATATGAGTGTCCATGGACCTATAGAAATGCCTGTCGGCGTCGGTCATCATATTGGCAAGGGCGTCCATGGCCTGTCGGCTTTGGTCGACCATGCTGTCGGTAAGCTTTAGCTGGTCCAGGCGAGCTGATAATGTGTCGGCTGTGATAGGGATCGCAGCGTCTGAAGTCTTATTCTGCCTGGAGGTCGGCCTCTGATCCTCGGAGGGATGGACCTCAGGGGCCCTCTTCTTGGACTTGGATGTCGAGGGAGCAGGTAGAGGAGCATTCAAACCAGTCTTCTTGACAAGTCTAGCCAAGCTTGGAGCTGCCATCTCCCACAACTCGTCCGAAATGCCTAGTGGTCTCTCTGCAAAAGGGAAAAGATAAGAGTTAGGAATCAAGTATGTATGATCAGAGGTTAGACTTGGACTAGAAATAAAAATCCTTACCAAAGTCAACTAGGGGACTTCCACCTAAGCTCGTCCCCGAGAGATACTGGGGGGTCAGCAGATGCTCGAACTTGACGAACAACCCATGAGCCCCTTGGTCTTGCAAGGCCTTCACCTTTTTGCTGTTTTGAACACTTAGTCCAGGATAGGCCCTCGCAGACATGGTGACTTTACCCCATTTGAGGGGTATTCTCGGCTCATAAATGGAAGAGGGAATGGATGAGCCAAATTCCCACGGCCCTGAGGCGAAAAAGTACCGAGGTTTCCAATTATGATTGGAAGTCTGAGTGACCAAGAGCATCTTTTTCTCAGGCCTCCGAGCCACGAAGTGATAGTAGCTCGGATGATTCTTGGCCGAGGTGGGGACGTAGCAACCAGCAAAGACCTGGACTGGAAGGTCAGAGTGGTGGACTGCCCTCCACAAGATGATGGCCCCTATAATAACTCTCCAAGCATTGGGAGAGAGCTGCGAGGGGGCCAAGTTGATGAAGGATAGAATAGACCTAATGACAGGGTGAAAAGGAAGACGAAAACCTAACTTGAACATCTGCTCGTACAAGCAGATTTCTCCATCTTTACCGTGGTAGGCCCTCTCTTCCCTCAGAGGTCTCCTTAAATGGATAGAGGGACTGATGGAGTATAAGTATTTGAAGTGCAATAGGTCCACCTCAGTAATTGTGCTCTCATACTCGGCCGCCTCAGATACGTCAACATCACTTTCGGCGTCCCCGTCATCGTCAGGCTCGACGTCGGCTGGAGCAGACGTGGACGGGTGACCGGGGAAACTCTGAGAAAACTCAGCCCCGATAACGGCCGACAGAGGGATGACGTCTAGGATGGGTGGCACAGCCACACTTGGCTCAAAAAGTTCAACCTCTGAAGAAGAACATGAGGTACTTGTGCCATTTTGGGAAGAAGCCCGGCTGGAAACCTCAGCCTGGTCAGGGGCCTGACCAGCCTGAGGAGTAAAATCCATAGCCTCTTGGAAAGAGTCCACAGACATTGGGTCGAAGGTGGAAGACTCAGACATCGACAAGTTGTTGGCAGAGACGTCTGTCTGATAGAAATTCTCAGGTGGACGAGGGTATACCACCTTAAGAGGTGGAGGAAAGAGAGGTCTGACAGGGAACTCCTGTGACCTACGAGCTTCTTCTTGAGCTCTCTCTATTTTCCTAATTTTCTCTAAAGTCTTTTCTCTAAGAGATGGGAAGTCCTCAAGAAGTTGGTACAGGGGTCTGAGCATCAGGGGACGACCCTAAACTTTAGGAAAACTCCTAAAAACTACTAACAAGTTTGGCTTGAAAAACAAAGGAGCACAAAGATCAAACCAAGGAATTTTGCAGAAAACCTAACTCGTCGGAAAACTCAAATCCTCGCCGGAAAACTCAAAACCTCGCCGGAAAATTCAAATCAAAATGCCAAAAATGAAGGAAATGGAGAGGGAGAGGTACCTGAAGATGAGTTGATGGATGAAAAAGAGGAAATCTCGCAAGAAACTAGGCAATCCCCTGCAGAAAAGGCGGTGGAGCGAAGGAGCTTCGGAGAGAGAATTTGCAGAAGGCAGCGCGTGAAAGAGAGAAATGAGGAAGAAGAAGGAGAAAGAAGGGGTTTAACCCTTATATACTTAAGCACGATTCCCAAGGCTCATCATTGCCTTGGGAAACCCAAGGGACAACTGACAGCGCACACAAGCCAAGTGGGCACGCCTTGGCATGGGACAGGTGTCGCGCAGGTGTTGGCCTTGGGGTGAACAGGCCTCGGAGGTGAGAATCCCCTAGCCACCTGCTCTCGCAAATGACTAAGGTCTGGGGGGTGATTGATATGCCCAAGTATAGCCTCGGCCCAGGGACATCTACCTCGGCCGAGATAATGGCCGAGACATTGATCGGCCCAATGTGGGGTAAGGGCCCACGATATCATCCCTCGGCCAGGACTACCTCGGCCCAGGCCGATACTTCTACATGCATCTCCCCAAGGGCACTACGCGTGCTGCAGACACCAATAGCATCCTCTAGTACCCAAGATTAGCAACCTCGGCCATAAGTAGGCCGAGATGACAACGAGCCACTGATCCATCTTCAACATGGATCCTACCTCGGCTTGGGCCGAGGTTACCAGAGGGATTAATAATCATTAGCATGCCGCATAACCAACCTCGGCTCAGGCCGACCCCGTCATATACCTCGGCTGACATCGGGCTAAGATTCCTCATTACACCACGGGTTGCACGGACATCCAACCTTTATAGCTCAGCCTCTCCTATGCCGAGGTCATTCATCAACATGACTACCGAGCTCCTGTAGACATTTGGATAAGGACACCTGGGCACAAATCAGTTATAACAAGATTATTCCCCACATGTGAGAGAATATTTCATCATCATTACCTACATGTGGCCATGACAGGTGGCACACCCCCATTGGTGAGGAAACTACACACATGCACATTACATGCATAGGGGGTACATTACACCCCCTAGGCAATATATAAAGGGATCATCCCCTACCTTGCAAAGGGATCCAGTTATCAAAACCCTAGCTAAAACTGTCTAAATATACAGTTGAGAGTGAGATCTTGAGAGGTTGTATCCATGGCCATTAGCGCCTTATTCCAGTGATATTACTCACACACACTCACAGTGGATGTAGGCCAGATTGGCTGAACCACTCATATTCCGGTGTGCTACCCACTTATCCTCACCTCATTCTTATCTTCTTTATACAGCTGTGTTGCCATTGTTATACCCATATTGAGCTTGCAAACACCTCACCTGGTGGTGCTGACCCCCAGCATCATCACCCACTAAATAGTTTCGTGCCCAACCAAGGTGCTTTACTGACTTGCAAGTCCTTTTTAATCGAGTCTTTTCTGCTTTAAAGTTATATGGTCACCTAAAACCTCTTAACCCCAGATCTCCCCAGTCTCCATGGGTTCAAAATAAAAGTTTGACTCACATGACGAATTGCACCAGGGACCCGATCATTTCATAGACAACTGTTGGGCCTTAAGGTATGCCATACAGGACCTCATTGACATCGGGAGCCTCATCTTTCCAAAACCTAATGTCACTAACAACCCCTTACTATATTATCCCGGTACTAATAACTTTCTAGACGCTCATATCCTAAACACATATCCCTCCACCTGCATAGTCTCCATCCATTGTAAACCAAGGATGAGGACACACACCCCCTTCCCAAAACCCATCCCTCTGGGAATGCCATCGCACGCTATAAAAATCATTATCAAAAACCAGCCCACCATTGACCATATAACCTTCTTCATAATAGCCATAATTTTTTTACAAACCAACCATCGTAGCCCAGACCTCTTACTTGTCACATAATTTATGTTATCCAAAAATTCGGGACTCATTCCCCCCTTCTTAGCAAAAGAAGATCACTCAGTTGAATGGGAAAAAATATGACATCAATCCTTCGAGATAATGGATCACATCACCTTTGCGGTGCCTATTCAATCCATCGAGTGGTAAGGTTCTAAAAAATGCGGGGTGTAACCAAAGCATCGAGTCCAATCCTTAAGCCTTAGAAGTCTAGGTGGACCTTAGGCGTAAAAAGGCGTGAAAATGCGTTTAGGCCTTTTTTGATATATTTTAATATCTTTAACTATAACAAGACTATTAAAAATACTAAAATGGTACATACCTTAAAATACGTCTGACTATATGCAAGATAAAATACTATTTTTTTAAATACTAAGAAAAAACATTAAAAAAAAGAAAAAAATGCGCATTTTTTTGGACGAGAGGCAGAGAGGTTTGGGATACCATTTGTCTTTTAATTGTTTTGAATGAGATATTGGCCCCTTTTTTTAAAAAAAAAAGTCTTTAAAAGGCGATATAGTTTCACTAAAGCATTTTTATTTTAAAAAAATGTGCCTTAAGCCTTTTACCAAGAATAATGTGTAAAAGGCTTAAGGCGGAACGTTTCTCCCAAGCCTTAAGCCTAGGCGCACCTAGGCGAGCTTTTTAAAACACTACCGAGTGGGAAGGACCTACCCCAGAGGTGAAATTGTTTGCCCTCTCGGATTCATAACCCAACAATAGTACCCACCTTCCCCTCACACCTGGCTTACCCTCAGTCCATTATCTGGAAAAAAGTAGGAACACTATAGTTACCAACCTTCGAAAAAGAGAACCCATGATTTGTTCACCCCAATATCCGAGTTCCCCGATACAGATAAGTGAAAAAGACCTATAACTTCATGCCAACAATCATGTTATCGTTAAAAACTAAGCCCATCACCAGCTTATCTATGATGAAGAAGAAAGGTTGAGAGCTCATTTCATCCGAAGAGATGTCGCTTGGGAAGCAAACATCAGGCCTAATATTGGGCCTGGCGAGTATAAACCCCACTTGAGTATAACAAAAGAGAGATATAAATGGCTTCACGAAAACCAAAGGGTCGTGGTCACCCAAGTCATATTTAAATTAGAATACGACCTATAATATGGAATATTCACCCGAGCACCTCTCCAAGAACCTGAAACATAAGTCTACCTTTTAGGCACCATCTAGATGATACGAACAAACAACAGTTGTGATATTGACCCCTCATGTCTAATAGGAAGAATATGCATACTCTTTCCATCCGTAAGGGACACCTCCATAGGCTAACCAAATCGTTCTTCAGGATCCCCAACAGCGAGTCCCAACTATGTGTACTATATTGACTTACCTTAATAAGGAATTACTAATTTCTTCGACTATCTCCTCATCACCAAAGGGAACACCTCCTCAGGTTCGGGACACGAATTCATTATAAACCCCTAGGTCTGGGAAATATTGACATAGTGAGATCTATATTAACAAGTACCCACATCCTTCGGATCCCCCTAGTATTAGAGAATATAAATTCAGGATTGAGTACAGAACCACTGCTGAATAGCTTGATCAAATCGAGCAACATGAACACTTGATTTTCCACATAAAGAAGCAAAGAGGTCCACCCCTTCGGTTATTCAATAGAAAAGGAAAACATCGACATCATAATATCAACATTTATCAAAGCATCAGAGCTACTGGATGGGAAAATTTTCCCATAGAAATACGAGATACCATGTGTAACTCACTGAGATTAGATAACATCTATGAGATCCCTCTAATCGAGGAGGGACTCGTCGATCCCAATAGTGAAATAGTTATACTAGTCTCACAGTTGGCTTACGATCTCTTTGACTTAAAGATATCTTCTTGGTTCCACCATTACACTGACATGGGAAGTAGTTATAAGAATGCCCACCTAGACACAACCTACACAGTTGGTATTATTAAACTAAAAGATGATATGACCCACTTAGGTTTCCTCTATAAGAAGTCCCCCCTTCACAAAGATACTCCTACACAGCCGAAATAGGACTAGTCCACCCTATTTCCCATGACCATGATTAGGGAAAATTTGACAGTCTTCACTGCGTGGTATCTACATTGACTCCTGCCAGGTTTGTCTATAAAATATCTCCCTAAGGGATGAAATACGAGAGTATCAATACTACTACGTGGATATCTTCTATGAATCCTTCATGATCGTGCAAGAAATGGATCTATAGGAACCATAGACTCCTTTCCCATAACAGAGAGCACCAAGAAACTGTCTTCGAAGAACCCCCATAAAGATAAAGAATATCAAGAAAATGCCTATGATGATGAAATCTAGTCATAATCCTCAATGTCCACACAACCCTCATCGAGGGCACCAAGCTAGATAGATAACCAAGTCCTGGCCACGATATATTGATATATCCATGTCTCAGTCCTTCTTGAAAATCTAGAATACGGCTCCCAAAATCCTAAAGCAAACCTCTATCTTAGATTGGACAGAAGTCATGGCCCCAAAGCCAACACCGCCTGCCATCGGCCCCACATCCTTGACGATCTCCTACTAGGCCTAGAGAAAAATAAATGAGAAAATAAGGAAAAACACATACTCGCCCCAAACAAAGAAGTTGATTGTCTCACTATGTCAGGTCAAAACTCCATTCCCCCAAACCCTATGGACAAAGAGGGAGGTTTCCACGTATTAACCACTATACCCCCTCTTCGAGAGAACAATAAGATCCAAGAATAACTCCAATGAACGTAAGCTAACATTACCATTTGGGAGTTGCTAGCTGCATCCCCAGAATACCGAGTTGCCCTCATTTGTCATTTATCCTAAGATTTTATGCCTACGGATCTAACCCCGATTGAGATGTCCACCGCCATCTATTCCATCACCACACAACAACACATCATCTTCTATGATGAAGACCTTCCCATGTAAGGTCGCAAGAAGTGATGTGCTACACATTACTACTAAAATCGATAGACTGATTTTACTCCTAGTACTAGTAGGCAATGATTCGACCATCAACATATGCCCCTCTTCACTTTTCCTATCTGGGATAGACCGCCTCAGAATTTATATCATCTTCCATGGCCATCAAGTACTATAATAACACTTTCTAGGAAGTCCTTGGGGCCATCACTCTCACTCTTATAATAGGGCCTATCAAATGCGATGTTGAATTTTAAGTACTCGATGTTCTAGCCAGTTTCAACCTCTTACTCGGGTCATCCTAGATAAACCCCATGGGGCATTACCCTCATCACTTCACATGAAGGTCAGGTTCTCGTTCGGCACCGAGATCATCATCATCCAGTGGGATGAAGGTTGATCCACCATAGTCAATAATAGCGCCGCCTGTCTCCTAAAACCCATCACGACAGCAATGATATTTACCTCAATAGATTTAAAGTCATCCCACTCGCTCACTTGAAAAAAGTGGAGCCAGTTATTCCCAATATACCCACCCTAATCATGCAAAAGATGGGATAAATGCATGGGTTCATACTCGAAATGAATCAACGTGAAACCCTCGAAGCTATCACCACTACAAAACACAAGGGAAAAGTTGATCTTGGGTACACTCCCAATAGCAAAGCCATAAACAATAACCTCAAAGGACCCAATACGGGTGAAATGGACACTTCCATCTCAAGGAAGAAGATATTCTATATTACATGCTCCACGAGCCATAGTGGGATAAAACAAAGAGATATCAACAACCCAGAATAGAGATCCTGTATCAAGAAGGGTTATACATGGATTATGAAAAAAATTCAAAAAGTCAATCAAATTGAATTTAATGTATCTTGAGTTAGTGAAAAAGATAAGTAAACCTCCCATTTAGAGATTGAATGGGGATTACTCGTGTTATTTCCAGATGAGACCACTCTGATAGCCATATTGGATCCACTGACTTGACCCTCGTTTAATGCTTCCATAATTGGCACACCGCCTCAACCACCCGACACCCCACTATAGAAAAAGGAAGGCTAGTCATCATCCTTAAGATCAACCTCTACCTTCATGTGCCAAACTACACCATCCTCTTATCTGAAATACCTCCTTCGATCGAGCCTCAAGACACGACCAACGAACCTCTATGGAATTATCAGTGGAATGAAGAAAGTCACTTGATTTTGCTAAAAGCCTGCTTTGAGGAACACCATTATGATGGCCCTAGCAAAGGCCTAACCAAAATCCAAAGTCCACCCCAAGGGAAAGAGGGCCCAACTTAAGAAACACCTCTTGCCTCAGCCTGTAGTCAATACTAAAGTTACAAAGTCCCCAAAGGTCTATCCAAAATTACCTCTGCAAAGCCCAAGTCCCCTCATTAGCCACATCAATGGAACTGCAGTAATGAAAAATTAAACCTCTATCGGATGTGACCGTCATACAAAGGCCCTTTAAGACTATCATATTAGCTAAAGATTCCCCCTTATCCCATCTCATAATGTATCCCTATATAAAAAAGAATTTTCTGCTATTTTCAATGATATCCTCCCTCCCTTTAATGGCATTATAAACAATGATTTCCTGTATTTTCCTCTGTGTGTTACATTTATTGATTACGGATCCAGCGATGGATTAGAACTCACACTTAATATTGATAACCCTGTGGACTTAAAATACTTCAAACACTTACAAAAACATGACCAAAGTCAAAATAATTGTATGTCTCCTAATGAGGATGATACAATAACCATAAACTTTGCCATTCCCAAAAACCCCAAAAAATAACAAATAAGGTCCTCCCTAGATGAGTGAGAAAGCTATGTGCCCCTAAGGTTTAAAAACATCACCAGCTTTTATTTTCATAATTTTTATGTAACTTTCACAAATTTAGAAAAACCACAAGTGTTGTGTAAAATAATTTACCAATTTTAATAAGCATGAGTAAAATAAGTAAATCATAACATGACGATGTACGAAGATAACCCACAATGGGAAAAACCTCGGACGGCCCAGCCACACAAGTCCACTACAATATAGGCAGTTTTACAAGACCAATTTAGACTTACTCATATTCTAGACACCTTCAAACGTTGACGCGCTTCGTTAATCCTTGTAACCTTCCTCACAGTCACTATTGGACTCCTTCTAATAGTAACACAATGTAGGAGATTTTTCATGTCTTGGTGTCCCACCGATCTTACTTGTCTCATTACCAGTCCAACCACCGCTCAATATAAACACAATGTCCACCATAGGAAATGCGCACAGTATGTAGAGCAAACTACTTTAATACAAAAAACAAAGATCTCAAAATGACATATGTATGTATGATTCTTGATTCTTGGATCTCAAACATAGGTGTAAACTAGGTTTTTTAGTTTTGAAGACTTTCTCTCAAAACAAACACATAAATTTGGAAAGATTTTCAAACGAGTTTAGGAACTTAAAAGTATTGACAAAAGTCTCATAAAAATTTGTTGTTCTGTGCTCCCATTTATAGGAGGTTTGTTGATAACGAGATGAAAATCAAAAGCTTCTTGAAATAGACTATAATTCTTCAAAAAATTGTGTACTCATTCAAACAAGGTAAATACCATTTGATTAAAGTATAATATCTCGTTCGAATACCTATCTAATGAAATTTCCAATGAGATTCCAGAGAGGCCAACGTTTGTCAAAATTTATCTCGTTCAAAGTCTTATTGGAAGTTATTCTAATAAGGTACTATATCTCATTCGAACGACATACCAATGGCATTCTAACGACCTTGCGAAAAGCATATTGTTCTTCTAAAAATATTAAAAAAGGTGAAATCATTTTTAAACAATTTTTTTTATAAAAATCCTAACACCCAAAGCAAAATACATGAATCAAACATAAACATGTACTCATACCTCATTCAGATCCCTGGATGATGAAGACGAAACTCGGTTCAAAACATGATGTTGCTTTGTCTTTGGCCGCTACAATATTCAATCACACATGACAGGCTTGAAGGACAAATAACTCAAATCCTAACAACCTATGACTTAAACATGTTTTTTCAAACACGTAATAAAGCCAATACATACAAATTGACCTAATTAAAAAAACAAATATTACAATGAGAATGAACAAAAGGAGCGCACGAATCTCCTCTCTAACTTTATAGATATTTTGTCTTAGTCCTACGTCGACATGCTCGATATCGACCCCTTTATCATCATGCATGATATACCTACTCTCACTAATGCAAAACCCGTGAAACACAAGATCTGGAAGATTATACACAAACAATCCTAAAAGTTAAAGGAGGGAGTTGAGAGATAACTTAGTGTCAGTTTCACCCAAGTGGTGAAGTACCCCCTTGGATAGCCAACATTATGCCAGTACCCCAAACCAACGGTAAAGTTAGGATGTGCATAGAATACATGGATCTTAATCGGTCAAATCAACTTATTGACGGACAACATAGCCCATGACACGCTCAAATGCTTAGTAGATGGATTTGTAGGCTACAATCGTAACAAAATGCACTTTTATCATAAAGAGAAGACTAGGTTCATCACCTCCTAGGGGACGTACTGTTGTATAGTCATGCCTTTAGGTCTAAAAAATGTTAATGAAATTTACTAGAGAGCAGCCATAGCCACCCTACATGAAATTATACACAAAGGTGTGGAATTCTATGTGGAATACATGATTATCAAATCCAAGGATCGTGAGGAACATGTTCTGGCACTTAAAAATTATTCCAAAGATTACGCCTTTTTAAAATGAGACTAAACTCGCAAAAATGCATCTTCGAAGTCATTAAGGGAAAAGTTCTTGGATTCATAGCCAGCAAGGACATAATCTAGGTAGACCCTGTCAAAGTCAAGGACATATCGTAAATGCCCCCAACCATAACAAAAAGAGAAGTCTGAGGGCTTCTAGGCCAAGTACAGTTCATAATTCAGTTTATCAACTAACTTACCACCATTTGTGAATCCATCTTCTAATTTCTCAAAAAATATTCCCCAAAAGAGTGGAATGTCCAATGCCAAGAGTCATTCGAAAAGATACAAGAATAACTCACTCACCTATCGATATTAATGCCTCTTCAACCAGGATGATCTCTCTTACTCTACATAACCATGAATGACACAGATGTTGGAGCCATATTGGCCCAATATGTAGAGAGTTCCCAAAAGTAATGCATTATCTAATATGTCAACAAAATATGGTATCCTATGAGCTCAAATACACTGTCATTGAAAAGGCTCGTATGTCCCTTATGTGGATTACTCGTAAATTGTGCGACTACATGATGTCTTTCATCATAAGACTCAACTCGATAATGGACCCCCTGAAATATCTATTTGAGAAACCTAATCTCTCTAGCAGAATGGCCATATGTCTGCTAATGTTATTCGAATTTGAGATCACGTATGTCACATAAAAGACCATTAAAGGGCAATCCATTTTCGACCTCCTTGTAAGGCAACCCCTGACGGACGAAGAACAACATGATGTAAAATTCCCCTATGAGGATCTTTTCTACTTAAATGATAGAGAGACTTGGAGGCTATACATTGATAGGATATCCAAAAAATAGGATTCGGCATAGGAAATCTATTTATATCCCCTTACTCACAATGACTCCCCACCGCTATCAAAATTACAAATGAGTGAACCGACAGCATGGCCGAGTATGAGGACGACATCACGGGACTCTAAATTTCCTTAGAAATATGGATCACCAACCTAAAAGTCTAAGGAGGTTCTAGCCTTGTCAATAGTCAAATACTAGGCATATGAATATTTGGGACAAAAAACTACAACCATGCCATGCCTACTTAGAAATGTTAGTTTCTCGATTTGAAAACCTCAAATTTGACTTCCTTGTAAGGGATAAAAATAACTTCACAAATGCAATTGTCACCCTAGGCTATATGATAGACATGCCAAAGGACACCATTGAAATCACATTTATCGTAAGAAGCCAAAATAACCCTTCATATTACTTTGAGGTTAATACTATCAAAGAAATAATAGTAGGACCCATATTCCGGTACGACGATATTTGGAACCTCCTCACCAAAAACCACTATCCAATATAAGCCTCTTCCAATGACCGACTTACCCTCTGATGATTGGTGGCCCAATTCATCATCTATGGGAGCCATCTTTATAACAGAGGGTTCGGATGAATACATTTACTGTGCGTCATTAAACATAAGACCCTCGAAATTAATGATCAAATCAATAGCGATGAATTTGTCCCACACGTGAGTGGCCACACCCTCTCGAGGAAAATACTCATACAATCATACTATTGGATCACCATACAAAAGGATTATAAGGAATACGTCAAAAGGTGCCTCAAATGTCATTTTTATGCCCCACGATGGCATATGCCGCCCCGAGAGATAAAATTCATGACCTCACTCTGGCCTTTCTCCACCCGGGGGATAGACATCATAGGGAAGTAACTCCCAAGGCCTCCATCGAGTTGGGTCAAAATTCATGAATTCATCTAGGTTTCCATAAACTATATCACAATATGGGTCAAAATCGAATCTTACGCAATTCTAAATGCTAAGAAAATGGCCAAATTCACACGAAAAAATATCATCTCCGGCTTCATCATTCCTCTCGAGTTAGTATCGAACAATGGATCTCACTTTGAGAAATAAGTTTCAAACCTATTACATGAGTATGGGATCATTCGGAACAAATCATCCCCTTATAAACCTCAAACTAATGGAGCAGTCAAAGACGCTAACAAAAACGTCAAAAATACCATCAACGAGATGACAAAAACATAAAATGACTAGACTGACAAGCTCCAATGCACCCTCTAGGGACACTGTACTACAAAGAAAAACTCCATCGGGACACCCTCTATTCACTAGTTGTGGCATGGAAGTAGTTTTACCCATCGAACTCGAGGTACCCTCGCTAAGGGTCATGTTCAAAATCTAAGTAGCGGAAACTGATTGGGTTCAATCCCGTTATGACCAACTATCTCTCCTTAATGAGAGGATACTAAAAGCTTCTTACCACAACTAGGGATACCAATATTGTATCACCCGAGCATTTAATAAACGAGTCAATACGTGAAACATCCAAGAAAGAAACTTAGTCCTAAAAGAAAATCTCAAACCTTCCCGGACTTTCGGAAGTAAATTTCACCCACCTGGGGAGGACACTATCTAGTCACCAAAATAATTTTCGGAGGTGAGGCTACCTTAGTTGATCTCGATCGATTCACATTTTCCTGTTGGCCCCTTTTTTGAAATGTTCTTTAAGGATGTTAAAACAATTTTCCTTTCAAAAACTTTTTCCAATTTTTAAATGTACCAAGTTTGTCAACCAATATCAATTAAGTCCAATTTTGTCCTGTTTAATCCTAAACATTCATCTAAGTGGTTAAATAAAGTACAATAAAGTAAAGTTCACAACGTCGGATGTACGAGGAAATCACAAAGGGAAAAAACCTCAGACGACCCAAGCTAGGAAATCATTATGATATGGTTTTACAAAGGAAGACAAATAGACTCACACAACGACTCGATCCCCACAATCCATGACACTCTTCTTCTCTTTAACCTCTCCTCCATAATGCCCACGCAGAAATCCTTCCATGATACTTATCCATAGCACATGCACCCACGGGTACCAAATTTCTATGATTTGGAACACAAACTCCTTTGTTTCTTCATCGCAACTGTATACAATGTTAACAGTGATGAACAAACCCTAGATAGTGCAAACAAGATCTCTATAGCAATTGTTTATGAAAGCTCGGATCTTTTAAATTCTAAGGATAGTTTTGATCTTTGAAAACCTTAGAACACTTTTGCGCAGAAAAACAAAACTGTTAAATTGTATTTTGGTTTTGCACCTCTTCAAAATTCTAAGAGAAAAATTCTTTAAATAAAAAACTTGAGTCGGCAAGTCATTCTAACGACTGTGAGATGTCGTTCGAACGACATCACATGTCGTTTGAAGTCTCAAAAATCAAGGTGAGAATTCACACGACTCTAAACAATAGATATCTCAGAATAAACAAAGACAAAACATTTTAAAATCATTTTAAACATTTTAAATAAAGTTTCCATCCTTTAAAACTCTTTTCGAACTTCATAAACATAATGCGTTCATACCTCATATATATTCGAAATGCAATTTGAATGAAGACATGAAATGTGCATCAATAAATATCGGCATGATATATCTTTGATGCTTTACCTTTACGTCTTCTAAACAAACACGTCATAGACCTTATGGTAATTATGACAATATAAATATATCTATGACTTAAAACAACAAGTTTTATTTCGGGAATGAGTTAAATACATACATATGGACTCAATTGGATATTTTTTCCTTACATATCTCGCCCTTTGACTATTTCAGGACATAGCCCAAATAGTAAAATGCCTAAGTCGGGCCTTCAAGCCATATGACACCTAAATTCCATCCCATAACACCCAAAAACAAAAATTATAGGCTAAGGACTAGTATATGCAGGTCCAGCATGAGCTGTCTGAATGTGATGTAGTCTTGAAATCAGGACTGGCTGAAGAATACCTACACATATGAAACGGACAAATACCCGGTGAAGTATGGAGTAACAAGTGATATAAAAATACCAATATAAAAAAATATATTGTTAAATATGTGAGCAAAATAAGATACCAATTTGTCTACAAATATGTGCAAGAAAACATGACACAAATAAAATACTAATAAAATATGAACATATGATAAAAAAATATGATACCAATAATAATATGTGCTCATAAAAAATTACTCCACCCTACATCACATAAATTTCTCCCCCTTTTGTCTCAAATAGACAATAAGTGAAAAAGATAACACTCAACCACATATCTACAATAAGATATTCAATGAAGTATATCTAGATAAACATCAAAACACCATCTAATAAGAATCACAAAGTGCCAAATCGAAGCTAGCAAAAAGTCACAAAGAATGAATCATCTATCTAAGCAAATATATGTGACTAAACGAAACAATGCAACATAAGAATCAAATTATCAATAAGTACTATCGACTGCATGTAAACTATCCAAGATAATTGAGAAGTACAAAAATAGTAAGATATAATCATATATACAAAGCAGATGCAAAAGAAGAAGAAGAAGGGCTCAAAAATCCAGGCAGATCGTTCGAACGACTATGCCATGTCGCTTGAATGACAGAAGCAAGTTATTTGAACGAGTTTAAAAATGACTCAATTCAGTAAGCTGCTGTTTGAAGCATCCTTCTAACGGCCGTACATACGAATATCTAATGACTATATCTGATCAAATTATCACCTCGAAAAATGTGTTGCGAGAAGAAGACTTTAAATGACTTGGACATGTCATTCGAACGACGTCCAGAAGTCGTTTAAATGACTTCAAGAAACTTTGTATTCTAGTTCCCAAAATGTTACAGTTTTGCCCAGTGAAAAAAATTGCATGAAAACAAGGACTGAAGATATGCAACAGAAGCAAAACAGACTAACAACTGAAAAATAAAATAAGCAAAAATAATGTGATTTTCATGCCAACATAGTATCAATGGCTCAAACATTGATATGGAGTGAATGGACATGAACTACAACATTTGAATCACAAAATGAACACATCAAAATGGTCAAGAAGCTCTAATTGATAGATAAATACCATCAAACTTAGTTTTAGCCATATGTGAAATTAATATATTAAGATTAATGAACTAAACAATCAACATGCACACAAATCCAAAATTTTGACGATTCTACAAACAATAGGGCCATGATACGATTTTCAACATTAAGGATTCGTGGTGCAAACCCGTTTATTTTTCCATCCAAACACCCTCAAATATTTATATTTTCTTTTTCAAGCTCTTTTGAAGTTTCTATTTTTCTCAACTTAGAGATATCCTATTGGCCCTATTTTTGGCATATGATTCTTTTTCTTGCCTTAATTTTTTTTGCGATCTCTTTTAAACAATGGCTTTCACGACGAGTTAATTGTACTCTCAGAGCCCTTTCCCGTGAACACTCATTATTTTTGAAATATATGCAATATAAATCTTCATGGTAAACGGTTCTTACATGCACACCTCCTCCTAAGTCTTATTGCGCATAGATGACAAAATTGAGATAAGAACGTCTCACCAAACTCAAATATGCATGCGATGTCAAACACTCATATAAACTCGTGCATATGTGTAAAAATGGCATATATACAAAGTCGAATCCAAATGCATGTCAACTTCAAAACAACCCCATTAGATAATGGTTAAGATCATTCAACGCATTAATAATTATGAACAAATGTCCTAGCCACATTGATAATGAAATGATGGGGGCCTAAGCACACTAACATGTCACATCAAATAAGAAAACTCGTGACGTAAAAAAATTGAAAATGTTTTTGTGTTATTCTAAATATATTTTTGACTAAAAAAATAAATCTTTTTATATTTTTCAAAAATATATGAAACCAAAAATCTTTTTGTATTTTTTCAAATAAGACTCATATAAATGAAAAAATATAATACAAAGAGATACACAAGTCATAACATTAGCAAGGTATAAATCATGAAGCAAAGACTAGCATATGACAAACATGATCATGCAAGAAATCATCCATGATAAATAACATCTGATGCATCATGTGTAAACATGATAAGGAAAGGGACCTTTAGGTTGACCTTTTCTAACACCCTCGGATGTGGTTAATGCTCTGAAACAAACTATGGTTTTGGCTGTTACGTTCGACGCACTAGAACACGATAAGCCACTACCATCACTACTTGAATTGCTTAAATCATATTTCAACTTCAAAATTTTGGACTCAAGCAAATAATTAGATTCCTCAAACTTTCGGGACTCCTTCTTTAGAAATTAAAATAGCCCTAGAAGGTTATCTCGCCCCCTCTCAATGTGAGCAAACTTGTTCCTAAGAGTTTTTTCACGTGCCACAAAATCATTAATCAAAATATTTTCATCAACGGCACAAACCCTAGAAATTTTAATGTCCTCCAACTCTTTTTCTAAAATAAGGACTCTATTATCACTCTCTTCCTTGACCAAAATTGAAGAATTAAACTTATCATACAAAGCCACAAACTTCTCATGAATGATATCTCTTTGAGTTTAAATCATTTGCAAATATATAATCAAATGTTTAAAACGAGAATTTTCTTCTTCAAGAATTTCAATTAGTTTTGCAACCTTCAAATTCAAAAGATTTAATTTGTCAAAACTTTGAGAATCCATTGAGAGAAAAATAAACCAAGAGTGAGAAACAAATAATCACCAAAAAAGCACAAAATAAGGATCTACACAAAATTGAATACAATCCACTCTGATACCAATTTGTAGGCCACTTTTTTCAAATGTGCTTTAAGGATGTTAAAATAATTTTTATTTCAAAACTTTTTCCAATTTTTATACGCACCAAGTTTGTGAACCAATTTCAATTAAGTCCAATTTTATCTTGTTTAATCCTAAACATGCATCTAGGTGATTAAAGGAAGTAAAATAAAGTAAAGTTCACAGCGTCGGATGTACTAGGAAACCACAAAGGGAAAAAAATCTCCGACGGCCCAACCCATACAATCACTATAATACGATTTTACAAAGGAAGATAGATAAACTTATACAACGACTCGATCCCCACAAGCCTTAATGATCTTCTTCTCTTTAATTGATCCTCCACAGTGCTCACGCATAAATCCTTCAACGATAATAGTCCACAGCACACACGTCCATGAGTGCCTTGGTGTCCACCGATGCATCTTGGCAACCGTCTACGATTCGGAACATGAACTCCTCCATTTCTTCATTGCAAAACCCAACAAACAATGTTTAAAGTGATTAACAAACCCCAAATGGTGCAAACAATATCTCTACAACAATTGTATATTAAAACTCAAATCTTTTAAACTCTAAGGATGGTTTTGATCTTTGAAAACCTTAGAAAACTTTTGGGAAGACAAAAAAAATTGTTAAATTGTATTCTGGTTCAGCACCTCTTTACAATTCTGAGAGAAAAATTCTTTAAATAAAAAACTTTAGTTGGAAAGTCATTCTAAGGAGATGCACATGTCATTATAAAGACCATGAGATGTCGTTCGAACGGCATCACATGTTGTTTGAAGTCTCGAAAACCAAGGTGAGAATTCACACGACTCTAAACAATAGATATCTCAGTATAAACAAAGTTAAGACATTTTAAAATCATTTTAAACATTTAAAATAAATTTTCCATCCTTTAAAACTCTTTCCAAACTTCATAAACACAATGCATTCATACCTAAGAGATATTCATAATGAAATCTGAATAAAGACGTGAAACGTTCACCAATAAAATTCAGCATGATATATCTTTGAAGCTTTGCTGCTAAGTCTTCTAAACAAACACGTCATTGACGTTATGGGAATCATGAGAATATAAAATCTATCTATGACTCAAAATAATAAGTTTTGTTCCGGGAATAATAAAATACGTAAATGGACTCAATTAGAAATTTATTCCTTACATTTCCCAACCTTTTAATCTCAACCGATTAAATAAATTATTTCTTTAATCCCGATCGTGGTAAAAAAGAACAAACCAATTGAATGTAAAAATAACTGGTCATAACAGGAAGGGAAGACTATGCAAGCCTATACACATTCCTCATCCCTACATCAAAAAGCTCACTTGATCTACCAACCTTTCTCTTGAAGTCAACTAGAACACTTTAAGACCCCAACCCATTTATTTTTTTCATTTTAGGGAGAACCATGTAAACCTAATTCTCCAATATATTATTGCAGACATTTACAGACACCCAATTATCTTTAAATCAGATATACGTAGGCAACCCGAGATATCACTTCGGTCCTTGTCTAAATAAACATGCTATGTGAAAACCCTATGTGTGTTCATTATGCCCTCACTCTCTAAGAGTCAACGCAAACTTGAAAGGCTAAAAAGTCAAATAAAACAAAATAGTGCTCTAAGGAATTTTAAAGACTCCGCAGGGTCATCGTTATTTAAATTACACACAAAGATTAATACCGTGAAAAAAATGAATCCTAGAAGGGAATGTGCACTACCCCTATATAGTTCTCCCCAGAAATAATAAAATAGTTATTTCCCCTCCAATCACCCTGCAACTCGTGATAAATATTATCGAAAAAGTTACACTCCCTAAGGGCTCCCTATGAAATGTCACCCTATTCTGGGTAAACAAGTGGTTCTCTAGTTCCCAGACCACTCCGAATCTCAGACACCCCGCAACCCGGGACAATTTCCAAGACATACAGAGTCCCTAAAGTCTCCCCGCAAAATAGCACCCTATTTCTGGTGAAAGGGCGACACCAATTCAAATCTACATGAAAAAGGCTCTTGCCCATCCAAAAGAAGGTAAATGGAATCTCCATCCCTCAATGTCAATACAAACAAATATATTCACTCAAGGGCTTCCAGCAAAATGACACCTTATTTCTGGTGAAAGGAGGATACTTCGATCCCAAAGCTACATCAAAAGTCTCTTGCCTCATCACATACATAAGAGAAAGGGACTTCCCTCTCCCACTCCGGCCTTCGTTTAAACAAGGTGGCGTGCCATCAAACGGATAAAAGTTATCTCTCCCAAAAAATAGTCTAAAAAAGACGGATACCTTTGTTTCCACCTTTTTCTTTATTTTATTATTTTACATTTTTCTCCTTTTATCTTTAGTTTATTTGTCTGGCACAAAAAAGTGTATGTAAATGTGTCACCACTTTTGTAAGAAAAAGTGCCTATGCTCAGTAAGTTCCATACATATGTTCATCATTCATTACCTTTTTTTTACGTAAACTGCATGCATATTATCAAAATATGAAATACAAAAAAACATAAAGGCACGAACATGAGTAAAATATTGCCAAATGCTATAAAAAATCTGTAAAATATCAAATACATAGTATCCAATCTCCTAATAACGAATAAAGAATATATAGTAATGCAAGAATTGGAAAGAATAAATGTATAATCGGTGGATACAGGCCCTCCATCTAGCCATAATTTTTATTTGAAACTAATCATGACGGGCCTTCTTGGCCTGCTCAGTAACATCACCAATATCCTCCATAATAACAGGATCCTTAGGGTACCTAATGCTTAGCTAAACAGGAGTAGGGGTCACATAGACGGCCCCTGGAGGGTACACCGAGCCTGCAAATGAATCTGACACCTTCTCATGATGGGAAAATGCATAAAAGTGGGTCCGAGTATGGGAAAAGGATGAACCTACCCACCCAAGGGATCACGGGTCCATGAACCTGAATGGAATAGACTAGATCCAAGTATAAGGAAGACCAATGAGTCCTCATCTCCTACAAACTAGCCAGCGAAAAAACCACATCCTAAAAAACATCAAAATAACAATATAATCAAATGGATGAAAGAAAGAAAGAAAGAAAGAAAGAAGGAAAGGAAAATATGGTAAAAAGATAAGGAAAGGAGAAGAAACACACCCCTTCCAACCCTATGATCATCCTCAAGTCTGGGGCCAAGCGGTCTAAATGAAGGATCCATATATGAATCAGGAACCTACCTGGGAAAATGTCCTCCATAGACTCCACCTCGAATGGAAAAATGGTAAGATCCACCTTCCTAGGAGGCACTTATCTCTGAGCAAGTAGCTCCCCCTGAATGGTCACTCCCTCCTGAATAGCTTCTCCCTCATGACCCAGTTGTAAGGCCTCATCCTCTAACTCCCATACAGGGCCTCTAGGGCAGAAATAAGAGTTATGCATAACTCCTCTATCTCATCCCTGACCTGAGCTACACCTTCTACACCACCCTAGCCCACACCTCAGATTCTAACTGCTAATTCCAACTATCAGAACCTGATAGGGCATAAAGACTCCGAAATTTCACATAAAAAGGGGTTTACATGCTACCCTGAGTAGGCCTCTAGGGACCCACACAATCTGCACCTGCACCCAACCATAAACCCACCCCAATATCATCCATTGACCCAAGGAAATGAACCGGTTCAGGAGAGAAAGATCTCCTCGAATATATGGGGTATCTCATGCTTCCCTCACCCATTGGTATACCCTGACCTATAGCACCCGCCTCAAGGGCCACCCCTAGAGCCTGCCTCGGGATCCACCCCATGATCCCCTAAACCCACCTCGATTCTCGGCCCCCCGACATCCACCTCAAGCACCCTCCCCGAAACTTCAACCCCACCCTCAGGATCTACCACCTCCTCATTCCTCTAATTATTTCCACCTGACTCGACCTTCGAAAATACTTGATCCTCTACCACGAGCACCTCCTCTATCGGCACCATACCTAACCGGGCCAATAATATCATCAACATCACTCGTCTCCCCACAAAAATGGTGTAATCAAAATCCTCTCTCAAAAAGTCCCCATAAGAAACCCCTCCACAAATGCTTTCCTATCTGCGTCAATCAACCCCTTTGTATGACACATACGATAAGGAGGGGGAATGGCACCCTGATTAGTGCATCCCACGTGTAATGATGAGTCGACCTTTCACCCAGTTAAAAGACAACCCATATGGCTCATCCATCAATAATCTCCTCCCCGGCAACTCCGCCACCATTACCCTAACTCCTAACATGTGGCGAGTCAATCCTTAGGGCACCTAAAATGAGAAAAACATAAAAATGATAGAAAGTCAGTACGAGCATGTAAATACTAAGTCATGAAGAAAGGAATAATGTATGCAAAAAGTGATAAAAGTACTTATCATTTCAACGGGTATCCCGTTAAGGAGCGCCCTAGCTACCTCCAAGGTCATAGATGACTCCACCCTCATATTCCCCTAAGCATAATGGGTGAAAAGAGAAAAAATACCCTCCATCAACTCTCTAACTGAAGCAGGCTCAGTATATGTAGCCGCGTAAGAAAAAAACCATACCTGCACCAATGCAAAAATAAGAAACAACTTCAGTAACATAGAAAGTAAAGGATAAACTAAAAGGGGGAAAAGGGAATATGGTAAACATGTACCTCCTATAAGTAAGAAAATCCCATGAATTTTTCCATGTGATACATAGAGAATAGGTACATGGATTCGTACATCTCGGCCATACGCAATGTTCTCCATTGATATCCTAAAATCTAGGTGAAATGCATCAAAAAATGAAAACTACCAGAGCTCGATACCACCAGCCTCCTCCGACGCCAAAAAACTTTCCAAATATGAGTAATAGAAAACTCCGAGCATACCATCTCGTCAATGAAATGTCTAATTTTGGGTTCTCTACCACCCTCTCTAATTAAGCAGGCAAAGTATTGGTCTCTATATAATCCGCCTAGAGGGAGGAACTACTATCCCCAAAACTATCAACATAACCTCCACCACTAGCGACACCCCAACAAATTACATCCCAGTCAAAGTAAAGAAGTCTAAGGAGGGCATCATCATATCCCCCATAAATAAATGAAAGTTATTAGTGGTATCCTACCAGCGCTCGCTCAACGCAACAGTAATCAGCCAATACCTCCTAAAGTGCTCCACAACCAAATAATCCAATAAGGAACCAAAACTCACATCGTATATGAAGGCGCGAACAAAATGAGGAATCACCACCCAAGACCTGGCCACATGTCCTATCGAGCTCCTCAATCTAGCACTCCCTCCATACGGCAAAGAAGAGGAAAACATGAGCATATAAGTCATATGGTGTTTATGTTATGCTATTCTCACACTTAATCTCCTAACTTTCGATTCAAGTTAACCAGGAAGGATAACTCATCATGAGGTGAACAATAAACCCCCCAAAGATTTCTCCATCTAGGTGTTTGGGTCACAATATTCCCACACTTAATATCCTAACCCTTGGTCCTAGATAACCAAGAAGGATAAATAGTCATGAGGTGACCAGAAAACCTCGCAAGAGCTTTCTCCCTCTATGTGTTTGGGTCAAGCTATTCCTACACTTAATCTCCTAACCCTCGATTCCAGCTCACCAGTCGTAAGACGACCAGGAAAACCCCCATAACTTTCTCCCTCTTAGTGTTTGGATCATATTATTCCCACACATAATCTCCTAATCCTCAATTACATCTAACCGATAATGATAACCAGTTGTGAAGTGAATAGGAACCCCTGGAGCTTTCTCCCTATAGGTGTTAGGGTCATGCTCTTCCCACACTTAATCTCCTAACCCTTGGTTTTAACTAACCAGGAAGGATAATAAGTTATGATGTGACTAAAAAAACCCTAAGCTTTCTCCCTCAAGATTTTTGGGTCACGATATTCCCACACTTAATCTTTTAACCCTCGATTCTAGCTAATCAGGAAGGATAACTAGTCGCGAGGTAACCAGAAAACCTGTCAGAGCTTTCTCCCTCTGGGTGCTTGGGTCACGCTATTCCCACACTTAATCCCTTAACCCTCGGTTTCAATCAACGAGGAAGGATAACCAGTCGTGAGGTGACCAGATAATCCACGAAGCTTTCTCCCTCCAAGTGTTTGGTTCACGCTATTCGCACACTTAATCTCCTAACCCTCAACTCCATCTAACTAAGAAGGATAACCAATCATGAGGTGATAAGGAAACCCTCCGGAGCTTTCTTCCTCCAGGTGTTTGGGTCACGCTATTCCCATATTTAATCTCTAAACCCTCGGTTCCAGCTAACGAGGAAGGATAAATAGTCATGACGTGACAAGGAACCTCTATAGCTTTCTCCCTCAAGGTTTTTGGGTCGCGTTATTCCAACACTTAATCTCCTAACCCTCGGTTCCAGCTAACCAAGAAGGATAAACAGTCTTGAGGTGATTAGGAAACCCTCGAAGAATTCTCTCCCCAGTGTTTCCCGCTATATATTCCTCAAAATGAGATATGCGTGTGACATACTTGTTCAACCTTCCATCGCAATGTCTCCTGACTAGGGTATATCTATTTTTGCAAGTATGTATATGCCCCTATCTCTATACACTAACTCACACCCATTTCCCCCCTGCCATGATATCTCAACTTTTATGGCTTAGTATCATAATACTACGAATACCCTAATAATGATTACTAAATAATAATATTATCATTATTTTATCGCTATTATTATCATGTTCTTTTTACCGCGACAACAAAAAATTGCACCATTTTATCTCTTTAGTTCCCCTCCTAACTGCCATCATGTCATTTTTATTTTTTCTTAACATCATTATCATCTCATTAATTTTACTAATGTTTTCATCATTATCACATTAATGTTATTACTACCGTTGCATATATTATCATCGCATCATAATTTTATTATCATAATCATTTACTATTAATTAAACATCAACAGCACCATCCTACGATCATTATTTTATCACCTATTACCATGATTAATAGTATTCTTATATTATCGTTATTATCATTATTTTACTATTTAAAAGCACATCATATCATCATTTTACTTATCTTTCATTACCATGTCCCTAAACTATCATATTTTGTATTTTTTCCACAAACATATCATTACCACATCCTCATGTTTACTAAGATCATTATCATCTATACCACATTATTGTTTTATCATAATTTTCATTTATTATCACCACCATAATATTATTTCTATTATTACTACTAATTATCACATTACCATAAAAATCATTATCACCACTCCATACTACATCATACATAAACATTCATATTTTACTTTGGGTCCACACCCTATTTTTTTGTAAAAGTAATTTCTCCTATCATCATCGCGGTTTGATTTATTATTTTATCATTTTTCTCTATTTTATCACTTTTTTCATTTTTACCTAGAAAAACATCATTTAAAAAAAGGCATGCAAACATGAGACTAAATAAAAAAAACATATGTAAAAAGCATAAACTTACCTGTGGAGCATGAACATGACGCTCCCCTGGAACCTGGAGACTTTCACACTTTCGCAAGAACATCTCGGTGTCCTCCGCATCCACTGGCAAAAGGGTCTCATACACCAGCACACATGTCCAAGTTACAACCTCTTCACCCCGCAAATCTACCCCTGCTCCATCATCCTCGTAAGGGACCACCTCCTAATGTCACCTCGGACCCAGGACGAACACTTTCGTCCAGTCCCCTATAGTAGCAACTCCTTCCGGCACAACCGCCACCCGACACCTCCCACGGCCTCCATGGCTAGATTCGACTCAAATGCAATCTCCCCCTCCGTTGGAATGCACTAATGTAGGTCCACAGTCAAGGTATAACACCAAAAATCACTCACAAAGATCCTAACACTTGATAGAAAGTAGACAAATATGATAGAGATGAAAAGAATGGAGGAATGAATGAAGAAAAGACTATGTTGATCAACACTTATAGGTGTGGGAAACTGGAATGGTTAACTAATCAGCTAAACGCTTTAAACATGAAAGCGGGGGTTATACAGATTCATTTATATATTAGGTCACACGTATAAAGATGTTATATCACCACAATAAAGTGATTTTTGAATTTGAATTCACCAAATTATGGTGTTATATCACAAGTCCCCTCTCATCATTTTGAGAGTGTGGACGAGAGTAACCTCATCCATACACTGTCACCTCGTCCAAGAGAGTATTTTCACCAAAATAATGATGTTAGGATGATATTCGCCCCTCTCGGTATTTTTGAGAGTCTATGGACGAGATTAGCCCCATCCAAATTGCCATGTCACCGAGAGCAAGGTAAAGCTACTTCGCCACGAATGATGTTCAATAGCTTAAGATGAACTGATATGTTCAATTTAGACTACTACTCATACAAAAAAATAGGAAAGAACACTTGGGAAATTTTTCTTGTATAACTTTCTTCTCATATGCTATTACATAGATAAAAGAAATTCATACAAACTTCCTACTGATAATACTTTTTTAGATGGTCAGCATTACAGGGGTTGGAGAATGGCTCTCCTTCCAAGTTCTCTAACCGATATGCTCCTGGAACCACCTCTTCTATAAATCGGTAGGGACCATGACAGTTAGGATGGAGTTTGTTGGGATTTTTATAAGTCTTCTTTAAAGTCTCCTACTGCCAATGGCCGGGACTTCACTCTCTTATTATAGAATTTTATTATTCTCTACTGATAGGCAACTTGCCTAACCTCAACATCCTCTCTTATTTCCTTTATTAGGTCCAAATCTAGTCTACGCTCTCCAGTATTCTCCTCTGGGTCATATGTCAGGACTCTGTGGGTTAGGAGACCGATCTCTGTTGGCACCACGGCCTCTGAACCATAGGCAAGCATGGACGATGTCTCCCCTATTGAAATAAACGCACATTTTCTATTGAGTTTTGGGTAAGAGAGGTGAACCACACATGAGCAGCACCGGTAAATGTGCTAGAGAAGGCCTGACACCTCACCTCGTTTGAGACCAAGTAGATATAAGCAGGGGATTAGTACATCTCCATAGGATGGACGTGATTAGTGCTCCCTTCATATTTTAGTGTTACTATCGACAACTTCAATTTAGCCCGGGTTAGATAACTCACAATATTTGCAATAAAAGGGGAGACTTTAGTGTAATCACTCTGCAAAGAGTCTCGGATCTTCAATATATCCCCTATTTTGTCCTCCAATCACTGTATAGAATCATTCTAAGGCCTCTCGACTGCAGTTACAACCTATCTCTCGGTCGAAACAACATTATCTCCAACACCCTCTCTATCAACTGGACGAATCGAAAGATCTCTAGCAGCTATCCTTTATCGTCTCCTCTCACTGTTCCTCATCTCGTCCTCGTGGAGGCCTACAAATGCTACATCTATCATTTTTCCTAGAACCAGTGATGCTTCGAGATCTGAAGAGTCAATTACTCAAGTCATCTATTGTTGGGCCGAGCCTATCAAAGGCCGACCGTTTGCTTAGTCCGTCTAAAGCTGATGCTCTGGCCCATATTCTTAACTCGGTCTTCCCGTATGCCCTCTTCTAGGATGAATTGGATGCATAGTGTCTCTAGCGATTTGATAAGGTTCTCAACATTCCGAGTTATCCTCATCATCGTACTGATATTCCTTATCATCATTTCATTCTCGACTCATCCTCCCCAGGTGTAAATGCCTAGGGTCAGCCACGTCTCTACGCGTTTTATGTGGAGGCACCTCTTTGTGAGGGTCCTGGGGAGGTCCCTTGGCCTCTGGATTTGGATGGCCTTCCCTGGAGACTGGAGTTATCATCTCATCTTCACCACCGGTAGGTCTAACCACCATCTTCTGGCTGAATACATTGAGTTTCTATTGGATCTTCCGTTGGATGTCCGCTAATGAGTGTAACGTCGCTGCCACCTCAGCCATTTCTAACTAGGGCGTGGCTTGGCTGGAACTGGGGCCAATGCCTAGAGGTAGATCGGAGGCCATATCTCCGATGAATTGGAAGAGCTAAAAATTTGAAGAAAATCTTGAGAGGCTTAACAGGAGCTCTTTCAATGGTGATACAGGCCCACCTAAGTAAAGCTGGATCACCACCGGAGAACTTGGTGAGTACAAGCTAAACTAAGATGAGGAAGAAGACATACTTCGTTCCCACAGATGGCGCCAGATTGATGATACAAGAAATGGTATCACCAAATTGAAGTGGTAAGCAAGGTAAAACTAGTGTATCAATGGAGTATAAGAAAGTGTGTGTATATATATATACATATATATAAATTAGAAAACTCATCTATCTCATAAGATCAAAACTGATGTCATCTTTATGATTTTTTTTGCACAACCTCTTTTGCCCTAAATTCTTTAGTTTCCCCCCTTTTTTTTACTTATCAAATTTAGACTTCAATTCAAAATTGGGGGTAATTTGGTTAAAATTACTTCATAAATATATTCCCCCTCAGATTCTCTACTTCTCTCCCGTTCTCTCATCATAGACCCAAACGAATCCTACCCCAAACATCAACCCATTCTCTCCCTCTCTCCAATCCACCGCCGCCCCTACTATCACCCTACTCCTCCCCGCCCCTCTCCCATTATCCCTTCTCCCTCCGCTTCCTCAACTCCCTGCCGACGTAGCTCTCACGCCATTGTCTTCTTTCCATGATGCCTCACCACTATCCATGTCACTGATTCTCTCATCTAAGTTTCAAATGGACTAACTTTCTATCTGTGTGGTTTAACCTTCTCTTTAAGTTTCACATCATAAGAAACAAATCAGAAACTAGGTCTTACAACCAACTCAACTCCGGTAGCCTACCCACTTGCTGCTACAAACCCTCTGGTAACCTACCACCTGCTGCTTTACCAACTACAATAGTCTTAAGAAAAGCATGCTTTTCCTTCTCCTATTGATTTCAGTAGATGTTTGTTTCCCTTCCTTATTGAGGACATTGAATATTGTTTGTTCTCCATTGTGGTGCTTATTTTTTTATTTCCTAATTTTTTTTATCTTATTTTGAAGATCATTGTGGTGAATATTATTTTAGCTGTTGGGATCGTGGATTAATTTCACGTTCTTATCTCATCAAGTTAAGGGGGTGGCTCGAATCTCATCCGATGGTTAATACTATTTTTAGAACTCTCAGATGGTTAATACTGTATTTTAATTAGCTTTCATGTAGTTCATAACCTAAACTACTTGAGGTAACTTTTTTACTTTATTTACTTGTTGTTTGCTTTTATGTGTACGTTGGTAATAGGATCCAAATTTCATATGTACCTTCTCTCTCGCTTTGATGCAATTCATAACCTAAAGTATAGGAGGTATCTTTTTTACTTTATTTAATTTTTTTGTTATTTTTATTAGAAACATTATTGATGAAATAACCCATAAAATGGTGTGGTTACCGTTGTAGGACTGAAGGTAGCTTTTAGTCGCTTGAAAAAGTGACAAGGGTGTTTAACTTTTCAATGTATGCCGATACATTTAGAGACATACGTTTTTGTGCGTATGTTTATTTTTTTTATTATCAATATTTTTAAATTATTTTACAAGGTCAACTTTTTTATTTTTTTTACATGGCATTTGTTGGATAAAATCTACGTCTCTACCATTTTATTTTTCTTTCTTTACACTTATTTTATTTTGCAATGGTTTCAAATATTTATTTACACTTATTTTCTTTACTATAATTTTTACTCTTCATTGATATTTTTGTAGATTTGTATAATATTATTCTGAAGTTACACATGTGACATTTTAAAAGTTTTTGAAAATAGCTCATTTTAATTACTTTCCATTTTTAATGAATATTATTATTGGACATCATTATTTTGAATATTGAGCCATTCAGATATTTTAATTTTTCTATATTCTTGGACTGGGGTTTTGTCTATCGTTGTGGTAACTCTTTAAAAGGAAAAGAGATCTAAGTATGCAACTCTACTCAAATCACCAAGAATAGGACTCAATACTCTTCATTATAGCCTAGAAAAGTCCAACTGTCAAAATATGTGTCACGCAGGTGCCCCTTAAAAAATAGGGTATATATCTAGTAGTTCCTCAAATTTTTTTAATACACGTTTAGTTCAAGCCATTTTATTTCGCACCAAAAAGTTCTTCATTATGCCAAAAAGATTTTACCATGTCGCTGGCGCGGACCTTTAAAGATAAGAGAATAAGAAATTTTTTTATACAAAATAAAAAACTTGGACTAAATGTGTATTAAAAAATATTTAAGAAACTTTTTGATATTTAATCCTAAAAAATATGCTATGCTAATTTCTAATGTAAAATTAATTTTCGTTAAAATAATTCTTTTACCATTAGTCTCCTATACAATCACACAAGTAGTAGAAAAGTTAAAAAATGAATATATCTTACTTTTTCAAGAAAGGTTAATGTACTCATTACATCTATAGGTAGTTGTTCGAACACTACTCATATACCACTATCATTAAATAAAGAGCAGACGTACCAAGAATGGGCCTCATACTAGAAAGAGAAGATGTATATGTTGTTAAGGTGTCTCGTCATCTTTCTTCTTCTTTTTTTGGTTAAAGGGAAATAAATACTAGGTTAAAGTTTTACAGCCACAAAACACATGAGCCACCAACGGCTATCAAAATAACAGGCAAAATACCAATAACCCCATACATGTGAACACCTACTAAAATGACTCGTTTGAATCACCATCTTCCACTTGGCTCTTGTTCTTCTCATCGTCAATGATTTGTCTGAGCCGTTCCGGTCGTTCCTCCAATGTGAAAAAATCATCCGCACGGGATTTAGCATAATTGGTCAGCCAATCAGCACATTGATTAGCCTCTCTCGGAATAAATGTCACATCGGTGTTAAGCTCCGTTTTCATATCTCTGCAATCCAGAATGATCGCCGAAAGTGGGTGGTTAGTCCAATCTCCCTCGTTGATCATATCCACCGCCACTTTGCAGTCCGATTCGAGTGTGAAGCTTTCCCATCTCCTGTCTTTGGCGGTGAGCAACCCATAGAAAATTCCTTCGAACTCCACTCTCAAAGGATAGATCCACGCGTATACCTCAAAATCTTAGGAGGTTGGTCTATCACATCACAACACATCACATGACTAAGTTTATTTTTATTAATAAATTGACCAACAAGTATTATCGAAAATAAAAAAAAATCTGACCAAGATAGTTTTATAGCGAGCTGACCAACACACTTTTCATGTTAACAAAGACAAATAAAAAAATATGTGTGATATTCCAAGTAGAGGACGTATAAGAAGGGATGTGACATGCGCATGGCCCTATGTTCTGCCTAAGGAGTGGATGTCATCATTATCATATACTAAAAATTGGAAGAGGTAGAAAGGGTGTGGCTAATGACACTTTTTAAAATTTTAAAATACTTTAAAAATATGTTAGAAGATAAAATTATCCTTCTTTTTAATATTAAACAAATTTCAAACATTTTCAATAATTTTTTGATTAAATAATTATAAAAACTGTTTTATTATAAAGTTAAAAAATAAACGGTTTTCTAATAAATAAAATTAGAAATTTTTATAAAAATAAATTGTAAAATAGTTTTTTTTAAATCATTATTTTTTAAAATGGGCATATTTTAAAAAAACAATTGGATATAACTTATTTAAAAAAACATTTTCGTTATTTAAAAAAATGATATTTATATTTATTAATGAGTATGGTATGTTCAAATATTTTTAGAATTTTTTTTTAATAACTAATTTGTGTAAGAATTTTTTTGGTTAAAAAATATTATATATATATCTTAGATTAATTATTGGTTAGTGCCGCTGGCACTGACCCACATCATTTAATGGATGCGGGTCCGCAGCGATACAAACCAATCGGTATTAAAGAAATTATAATATATTTTTAATATCGGCACGACACGACAAAATTTTCTTTTTTAACCAAACATGAATACGATCCTAATAAAAGTGATACGGCACAACATGAAATATTATTTTTTTTACAAAACAAGAACACGACCCAAGTAAAAGTGACAGGTAACAATATATGTTATTGTTTTAACCAAACACGAACCCAACCAAAATAAAAATGACACGACATGAATCCAAGAAATATTATTTTTTTGTACAATTTATTTAAAATGTTTTATAATACCGCTTATGCATACCGTTGTCGAGTACCAACATATTACTAAAAATGGTCCGCACCATGTATAGATAGTTGGACCGCCTATGCATACCCCCCGCATTGACCATTTTTTTAAATAGTAAAAAGATTATTTTTGAAATAATAAATAATGGTCCTCGCCACTGGTATAAAAAAAATATGACTCCATGCCACGTCGCGTTTTATTTGAGTCGTGGTCGTTTTACTTAAAAAATATAAAAAAACATTTTTCATTATAAAAAACAATTTTTTTGGTTGTTAATTTTTTTCCCCAGTTTAATCTATCTTTAAAAAAAATATTAAAACTATCATAACAGTTTATTACATAAAAAAAGGTTTTTAAAACTACCATAATCATTTTTTAACAGTTTTTTTATAACAAACAGTTGTTTTTAATTTTAAAAAATAAAATAATATTTTAAAAAACAGTTTGAAATACTGTTCTTTATTTGAAATAAATTAACAAATAGAAAAGTATTTGTTTGATTTTTAGAGCAAAGGGCAAGTTTGTTTTTTAAAAAGTATTTAGAGTGTTTTAAGAATTTTTGGAGTATGTAGAAAATGCTTCTTTGTTAATTAGACTACATCCATACTAATGCTACGCAAGTATTATTGGAAATTGTTCATATGCAAATTACTAAAATGAAGACAGTGGTTTTGCTGTATGGAGACTGAATGTCCATTAAGAATAAATAGATACATAAGGCACCAAAATATAATATTAAATTAAAATGTATAATAATTAAAATAATTGAATATGTAAGTAGGAGTTAATTACATTTTGGTTTCGCAATATATATCTATACAAAATTTTCGTAGTGGGTTGCATGTACAGTTTCATTTTTCTTTCATCTCAGTTTTGAAAAATATGTCCCTATGTTTGTGTTTTGTTTTAAACCAATATACTAAATTACTATTTGAGATTTTTCAGTTGAAGAAGCCGGATGTATTGGGGGTTTGACTGATGTTTCATAAAATCAAGGCTCTATTAAGGCGTACCATATGAATGTGGCCTGGTGTAAGTATATGAGATTTTTTTGACACGAAACCATTTCGTATGTGTATTTCGTTGCATAGCTATGTGTGTAAGACACTTTTATACGTGTCTGTGTAATTGGTTTTAGACCTTTATACAACCATGGTATCCCACACATTTCAAATACCTATGATAAAAGGCTATTATCAACGTGAAAACAATTCTATATATGTAAAAAAAGTCACAATTCTATACATTTCAATGAGCAGATAGTTTTTTTTTCTATCAAATAAGGTTGTTATTTTATTAATCGATTCCCCCAAGTTATATGCTAAATATTAGCTTTATTTAAGTTCAAATATGCTAATTTGGAGTTTAAATCTTATGAATATATACAGCACAATATATATATGGTATATATATACTGATGTGTTTTTTCGACTTACGAAAAAATGCCTCTTTTTTACAGTTATTGAAGATGAAATGAAGAAGTTTCAGCTGATTATATTTTTTTTAAATGTTTATATTGATGTGGTCGTGATACAAATTATGTTCCGTGATGGATTATATTCTTTTTAATTGTTTATACGGTGGCGTTTATGGAATAATAGTATAATTGTTGTTGTTTGTCTCTCCTCAAATAGGGCGAATTGTTTATAAACAAAGGAAATTTTGCTCATATTTTTTAATATGTTAGGTTTTCTATTAATAATAGTATAGTTGATATTTTTACTCTTAAATAGGGAGAATTGTTCTATAAACCAAGGAAATTTTGTTCATTTTTTTAAAACAATTATATTTAGCGTTAATAATAGTGTAGTTGGTAGTTATGTTTATAAACAGGGTGGATTGTCTCATAAAGAAAGGTAATTTTGCCAAATTGTTTTTAAACTAATAGGTACATATCAAAGGTTATTTAAAAAATTATTTATCTACTGCGAACTAAATACGACGCATGGCCCTATCAACGGCGTGCACTTTTGAAAATTAGCGTCGTGCCTTCAGGCACGGGCATACCCTAGTATATATATATATATATATATATGTATGTATGTGTGTGTGTGTGTGTGTGTGTGTGTTTGCAGAAGGCTATGAGGCAAAGAGGGAGATAACACCAAATATAAGTAGTTCAGCCAATTGTGGCACACTCCACTATGTGAGTGTGTGTGAAATCCACTAAAAATGGGCTCTAATGGCCTTGGCATACAAAATACTCAAGCTTTCTCTCTCTATGCAATGAATTTAGTAGAGTTTAAGTAGGGTTGTGAATTAGAGATCCTTTACAAAGATGTAGAAGACAAGTATTTATATGGCTAGGGTGGTGTTATGCGCACCCCAGACATGCAGAAAGCGTGTACAATATAAAGTGTCCAGTGCTATGTTTCCACCTGTCATTTCTATATGTAAATCATGATTGTGAAATATTCTACACACGTGAGGAAGATGTCGTTGCATCAGTTTTGCCCACGTGGGGCTTACAGCCCACACGCACTCTCTCATGTGTGCTTCATTCCACGCGCCCTGTCAGATGTCAAGCATACCCTGCTGGGATGAGGTGTCGGCTTGGTCGAGTATGAGCCCGTTGCGGTACTGTTTGATCACACGTTGACATTTTTTGAGTAGACTATTGGATGACTCACGTCAGGCCGATTTGGTCTCGATTTTCCTGAGGTAGACGAGTCGAAACATTAATTTGGCAAGGGGTCTCGAACTAGTCTTAGACGAGACTAAGATAAATGTTACTTTGATGAATTGAGAGAGCACATCCTATGAGGTTGGCTTGAGCTGAGCTCGTCTTGAGCCGAGATGAGGTCTCATATTGGCATATTAATCACTTTTTACCAAATTTTATCTTGTTAAGATTTAAGTGAACATGGAAAATTAAGTGAAGCCAAATTCCAAACTAAATAGGAAGAAGAAGAAATAGAGAAAAAATCCCTTTCGAGCAAAACCTATATTTAGCACTGTTTAAAAAAAGAAAGACACTTAATGCCTTAAAAAATACTTAAAGATACACTAAGTATAATGCGGTGATGTCTTCAAATCTTCAGATAAAAATAATGCAGTCGAGCACCACCCACAGCAAGAAGATCTTGCCTCGGTATCCACCGATCAGCCTCGAGAATTCGTAATTCCTTGCTTCTTCACCCGCAGAACCTTGACTCTATAAATCAGCAATAGATAATAATCTCTACAAGGGTTTAAAACTCATATTATGTTGTTCTTGGTTTGGAAAAGTGATCTTAAAAGATCCAAGGGTTTTGGATGAAAAAAATGTAGAGTTTGTTCATAAAAAGAACTCTAAAAAGGCTTGAAAACAAATGCATCCCCGCTTCTCTAGTTATAGGGAAAACGTTTATGAGGATATAGGGTAAAACGTTGCATTTGATTTATTTTAAAAAACAAAAATGCGCCTAATCATTCGAACAAACTACCACCTACTTCAAACGAAGTACATGTTTTCGTTCGAACATATTCCAACGAGACTTTGAATGAGATTCTAGAGTTGACCAAAAAGGCGTCATTTCAAAACTCGTTCAAATGAAGGAATTTTGTTCTAGCGACCAATAGCATCTCGTTCTAACAATAGGTCAAGTCGTTCTAACGAACAAGAGATTTAAAAAAAAATAATCATTTTAAAAAACATTTTGAAAACATTTGTAAAGACAAACTCTTTTAAAAAGAACCCTGGATATTTTAAGTTTACCAAACCACTGCATAATTCTTCTCGGGTAAATTTGTTACGAACAATCTTCAATCTTGCAAATATCACTAATGATTTTTCTCTTGAAAGACTTGAGAACGGTCATGAAGGTGCAATGGGGTGTAATGATATAAGCCAAATAAAAATAAAATGAGAAATTATAAATTTTTCTCTTATAACATAGGTAACCGATCGTTTACTAGTTCCCATCCCACTATTAACCGATCGGTTAACCGTCTAGATCTTGTTAAAATCCCACTTTCCTCCCCAAAACATTGAAACTATCACATGTAGACCCCATTTTCCTTCCAAAATAGGCAAACCTATCTCTAGAGTTCTTTCAATTTCGATGGGGAGTATTCAAACATGCACACTCTTAGTCGATTTCCTCTGTGGACACATCGATACACAATCGAGGTTTAAGGATGCTTTCTCTTGTCCCAAATAAGCCCTGGGCTCAAAACTTGGAAGAATCCGAAAAAATAATAACTTTCTGAACATATACTAAAGTTCAAAGTGTAAAAAACACTAAGAACCAAAGAATATATGGCCTAAGTGAAAATACCAAAAATAGAAAAACCCCATTAAAATAACAAATAAACACTCCCTCTGGGACAGTTAACCAATAGGTGAAACCTCCCCAAAACTATTAACCGATCGGTTGACCGTTTCCCAATAAATAACTAATTGGTTATCCATCCTCAGCACAATCGAGGACTATCCATCCTCAGCAAAGTTAAGGGTCCCAAACGGTTAATAGGTCGGTTAATCGATGGGACAAACCCATATAAATAAAGGTGCCCTCCATCCATTTCAATGCATTTCTATCTCCGATCCTAGAGCCAAAACATGACTTCGATCTAATTTTTTCAACTTCTTCTCCCCTAAGCATCTAAGAAACTTTAGCTTATTTTTAGAGTCTCAACAAATCTCCTACTTAAAAAAGTTATTTTTCCCACAGGAAAGGCCCGTACTTCCACAAAGTCACTTACAAGTCCCAAAAAAGAGGTTCGTACTTCTGAAAAATTTCCTTTGAGAAAGAAACCGAGTCTAACCTCTGTAGAAATTCTACAAAAGTCAGTCTTTCTAAATGAAGTTCTGCCCGACTAAACAGAACCAAAAAAGGGGACACCCCCTGAAAAAAAGTTGGCTTTCTCCTCGAGTGTGTGTGTGTGTGTGTGTGTGTGTATAATTGTCATAAACTGTACATATTTATTTTTCTTCTTTAGGTCGAACCCCGTTTAGGGGACCGAGTATGAATTTTACAATGTTTATATTTCAAAAGCATGGTTTAAATCCAACACCTCTACTTGTCTACAATATTGACATGCTCGTATATTAAACAAATATTAATAAAATTCCATGATTAAAATACATCAACCTGAAAACGTACTTTTCAAAATATGTTCTGAGGAAAGTGTTTATGAGCCAAGTTAACCCAAAACTTTGTTCAACCAAAGTCTAAAATCCATATACAACTCACCACTTCTCCAAGAGAACTAATACCATCAAGGAAGCAACGCCCTGAATATGTGTTTTTATACAAATACTTTTAAAACATCGACATTTAATCAATGTAATTTCTTAACATATAAATATATCAATCCAACAAATTGGAAATTATATATTACTTTTGAAGATTGATCAACTTACACAACTCCACCAAAGTAAATATAACTCCACAAAAGTTAAGCCAAACATTCTAAGCTTCACCATTCCTTGGAGCAAATATATCTCAGTACATTTATATGAGCAAAATTGATCCATTAGCATAATCATCATTCCAGTTGTCAACAAAGTAACACATTAAGGAAGAAAATACCATAGGTAAAGTATTATTCTATTTTAAGCAAGCATTGTTCTGTTTTAAAACAACAAGTCTTGAAATTTTAAGCAAGCATTGATTTGCTTCATGAAATATTTTATATATAAAATATGCCATTTTCAAGTTTATGGCATATAGAATCGATGCCCAGAGCCTTGTAGAGAAAGCTAAATGATATGCAAAGTATCACCACGTATATGACATGCAGCCTCGACCCTAGCCGAACGACATCAATTGTTCAGAGGTAAAATGTTGTGACTCGGCCAGATCTAACTCGATCGACACAGACATGTTTATTTCCCCAGCCTCGGCCTTGATACTGTCTAAGTACAAGATACCTTCATTACCCCTAGTGAATGAATACCCTCATCCTCGACCTTACCCAGGCCGACAAGGACATACCTAGATGAATCAACATCACAGATGTCACTCCTTCTCGGCTCAAAGGTCTATAAGTCTAGCCTCAGCCACTATTGTCAACTAAGGTGACATTACTGACAGAGTGCGTGCATTGGGAAACGCATGGATGTGCGACACATGTGAGCTGAAACCATTATACCTAGATCATTCTCTCACTTGAGGGAATATTTGATCATCATGATCTACATGCGACGAAGATAGCTGGATTCTCCCTATTGGCTAGGAACATTTAGTACATGATTACTGCACGCTTGAGGTGCTATACACCCCCAAGGCACTATAAATACATCTCACCTTCTTCATTGTAAAGGATCGATTATTGACATCCCTAGCTGAAACTCTGTTAAAATCACTATAGGAGAGAGAAAAGCTTGAGTGTTGTAATCAGGCCATTAGAGCCATATTTGCTAGTGGATTTCCCTCACACACATACATAGTGGACGTAGGCTCCGGCTGAACCACTTAAATTCAGGTTTTTATCCTTTTCACCTCATCTCCTTCTTTGTTGACATATTATGTGTTTACTGCCATTACTGTATACGTGTTTGAGCTTCTTATCTCTGTGACTTGGTGCTATTATTTTTGGTATCATTAGTTTGGCGCCGTCTGTGGGAAGCAAGAATTATCATCTATTACTTTATTTATCTTATCCTCACCGGAGTCTCTAGTGGTGAACCAGTCCTTCCCCATTGTGGAAGTTATTTCACCATTAAAAGAGTTCCTATTGAGATACTAAGCTTTGTTCTTCAGTTACAGCTCATCCATCAGGTTCAATATATGGCATCAGAATTTCCACCACCTCCACCACCAACTGGTGGTGTTAGCTCTGGCCACCAAGGACGACCATACAAGAGCAGTTGGTTGCCTTCGCCAAAATGTGATAATTAGGCCAGTAGGGGTCTTATCAAAGATGATCACTCAGCTATCCATGGAGCACCATCAAGACACCAGGGGACCACCCTAGGCACCGTGCAAAGATCTGCGACCTCTTCAGCCGAGGAGGGACGTTGCTGAGCTTAGGTGTTTACGCCTAGGGAGGCAAGACCAACCCTGCCCAGGGGACCGTTACAATGATTATGATGCTGAAGATGCTCAGGCTCATTATTGGGAGCCTTATGAAATATCTAGAAATACAGTACGCCCCATCCAAGGAAGCTGAGGCCACGAAAGGAGGCCAAGTCATGATTCATAACCAAGGGGTTTAGCTTTTGATCGATTAAGTAGAGGGTCAGCCTTTGTGAGACTCAGCCCAGTTGGTGATCTGAGTAAAAGGCTATCCAAGTCAAGGAGAAATGTTGGCTTAAGGAGAGAGGGGGAAAATTACCGACCCCCATGTGGCCGAGATGAGGGCCAACGAGAAGTGAACAGCCGACGTAGGTTGATAGCAAGAGAACTTTCGGCCAATTGAGGTAGTAGGGGATAACATTGTCCAGACTGACATTGTGGTAGCAACTGAGATCCTTGGAATGACTCAATTCAAAGGCTAGAAGACAAAATTAAAGATATCCTCAAGAGTCGAGACCCTTTGCAGAGGGGGTATTCTGAACGCTCTCCTTTCGTGGAGAGGATAGTCAATTTACTAACACAAGCCAAGTTCAAGCCACTCGTGCTTACTCCAAAATATGATAAGAGTACCAACCCTGTGCACCATGTAGAGATGTACCAGTCGGCTGCAGACAGCTACTCCATCTCGAATGAGATGAGATGTCGTTTCTTTTCAATCACTTTGACTTGGGCTGCCCATGTATGGTTTACTTCACTCCCGAAGAACTCCATTGAAAATTTTAAACAACTTGCAGAAAGGTTCATACACAACTTCTATTTTGGGATGAGACCTCAGAAAAAGACTACCCATCTACTGGACATCATGCAGGGGAAGAGTGAGAGTCTTAAAGACTACATTATAAGGATCAACAAGGAAAAGCTGGAAGTGGAGGATTACAAAGAAAGTATTGCGATGACAGCATTGATAGGAGGTCTCCAAAAGGGGAAATTTCTCTTGAAGCTTGTCGAGGACCCTTCAAAGTATATGGTCGAGCTATTGGCGATGGCCGAAAAGATCATGAACGTAGAGGAAGCTATGGAAGTAAAATATAAGGATGACAAAGGGACTAGCAGTGGGAGAAATTTCCAAAATAAGAATAAAGATGGAAATAAGAGGTCAGTAGATGAAAATTTTGTCAACTACACTCCCTTCATGGTAAGTTATGAACTTATTCTGAATGAAATTAAGAATGATCGGTCCCTGAGGTGGACCGAAAAGCTAAAGGCTCTTCCTTATAAGAGGAACATAAACTTATGGTGTGAATTTCACCAGGACCATGGGCACCTGACCAACAAATGTTTTTCTTTGAAAGACAAAATAGAGAAGATGCTGAAAGATGGAAAGCTGAGGATGTATGTAGACAGGTGTGCTTCGAAGGGTGGCCGAGACAACACCCAAAGTAAGAGGATATATAATAAGTATAAGCTTGACAGTCCAGCTAAACGAGGCAATAATGCCTCAGATAACGATGGTGATGACGATGACCCAGACTTATCGCTAGAAGATAATGACCCCAAACACCATCTCCATATGATCTCGTTCGATGTAAAGATGATTTACGGAGGCCTCACAGGGGGAGGTGCAGAGGCGGCTAACAGAAAGGCACACATTGCAGTGGTTAAGGCTTTTCCCAAGATGGAAGCAGTTAACTCGGCCGCAGTAAATGCAAAGACAGAAAAAAGAAAGAAGGTTGATATTGACACTTTAATAGTGGGTTTATCAAGAGTTAACTTCAAGGGAATCCTAGATCTTCAGGGTGACCCTCTGGTAATCACAACTAGAGTGCATGGGTATGATGTGTCGAGAATATTGATCGATGGGGGAAGTTTGGCCGACGCTATGTTTTGGCCATGCTTCAAAGGCTTGGGACTCAGCAAAAAGAGGCTCAGTCCTTATCATCCTCCCTGATAGGGTTCAGTGGTGAGAAGGTCCATCCATTGGGAATGTATGAAATGGATGTCCGAATGGGAGATATTTGGCCATAGAGGCTTATAAAGAAGGTCAATTTCTTCGTGATGGATGAAAGTGTATACTCGACTTATAATATATTCATGGGGAGAGTAACCCTCAAGGAGTTTGAGGTTATGCCATCTACTGTACACCAAATAGTAAAATTCCTGACTCCTTATGGGGTAGGGGAAGTCCAAGGTGATCAAGTGTTGGCACGTGAATGCTACTTTAACTCAGCTGAGGAGAGGGAAGCTCATGAAAAATCAACTACGACCTAAAATATCGATACCCTGGACCCAAGAGACGAGAAGAAACTCAAGAAGGGGGAAGTCACTAAGGAGGTAGAATCCATCATCCTTAATGAGGACAAGACAGAAAAAAACATCCAAATTAGAAAAACCCTAAAGAAGGAGGTTAAGGAAGAACTGGTGAAGATGTCGAAAAAGAGGCAAAGCATCTTTGCATGGAGCCATAAAGACATGCCAGATATTAACCCAGAAGTTATGTGCTATAAGATCAACGTGGCCGATGATGCTAAGTCGGTACAACAGAGAAGACGAGTCTAGTCAAGAGAGAAGTATGACGTTATTAGAGAGGAGGTTAAAAAGTTGGAGAAGGTTGACTTCATCCGGGAGGTTATCTATCCTAACTGGATGGCAAACGCTATCATCATCCCCAAGGCCAATGGAAAATGGAGGATGTGTGTTGAATTCACAGATATAAACAAAGTATTCTCGAAATACAAATTCCCTTTGCCCAAGATTGATCAGATGGTAGACGCTACAGTCGACCATGAAGTGATGAGCTTCATGGATTCCTACTCAGGCTACAATCAGATATTCATGGACCCAACCGATAAAGAGAAGATAACCTTTATCACTGATAAGGGGAACTATTGCTACAAGTTCATGCCCTTTTGGTTGAAGAATGCTAGGGTGACATATTATAGGCTAGTCAACAAAATATTTGAAGAGAAGATCGGGAAGACAATGGAAGTGTAAGTTGATGATATATTGACTAAGAGCCTCAAGGCTGACACTCATGTGGCCGACCTTGAGCGCACTTTTGACACAATGGACAAGTACCAGATAAAGCTCAGCCCCGCCAAGTGTGTCTTCAGTGTAGGAACAGGAAAGTTTTTAGGATTCATTATGAATCAGAGAGATATCGAAGCCAATCCTGAGAAAATTAAGGAATTATTGGAGATGAAGACTCCTACGATGATAAAGGATGTGCAAAGACTCACTGGAAGAGTGGCAACGCTAAACAGGTTTGTCTCTAGAGCCACTAATAAATTCCTTCCTTTTTTTTAGTATTGAGAAAAGCTTTCTAATGGAACAAGGAGTGTGATAGAGCCTTTAAGGAATTGAAGTCCTACCTCGGTTCTCCACTCCTACTATCAATACCAGTCCAAGGGGAGAGATTGTATCTTTATTTAAAAGTATCTGAGTCGTCCATTAGTGCCACCATTGTAAGAGAAGAGGATGGAATTCGAAAACTAGTGTATTTAAATAGTAAGGTGATCTAAGTGGCTGAGAAGAGGTAACCCAAGATGGAGAAGTTAGCCTATGCACTGATCCATGCCTTGAGGAAGATGAAGCCCTACTTTCAGTCACATACCATGGTGGTCCTCATAGACTGACCCCTCAGATAAGTAATCCACAAGCCTGAGAAATCAGGAAGACTAATGGCTTAGGAAATCGAATTGGGAGACTTCGACATCATTTATCAACTGAGAACGACTATGAAGGGGCAAGACCTAGCGTACTTTATGGTCGAGTTCACTTAGGACGTGGTCGATATTAAAGATGTTGAAGCTATACCTTTTGGGCAAGAAAGCACAATATGTCCTCTCCCAACCGAAGTCGGGACCAGTTCATCAAGGAATATAGTGTCTAAGAATGAGGATGAGACCTATCTTTTCAAGAATGGAGCCCTGGAAGAGGTTAGTTTCTCACTAGATGGTACTGTGTGGAGAGTCTTTGTTGATGGGTCTTCATACAAAAATGGAAGCGATGCAGGATTGATAGTGTCGGCTCCAAATGGGACCGATATCGAGTACGCATTGAGTTTTAACTTTAAAGCTTCCAATAACGAATCTGAGTATGAGGCTCTACTAGCAGGTCTTTCCAAGCCCAAGCGCTGAATGTTGGCCCAACTCCTCGCGTATAATGATTCCAGACTGGTAGTTAGTCAAATTTTAGCAATGTATGAGGCCAAAGATGACATAATAGCAAAGTACCTGGGAAGGGTTAAGAAAATAATTAAGCAATTTGTTAAAGTGAAGTTAAAGAGGATACCCCAGCTAGAAAATAATCGAGATGACGCCTTGGCAAGGTTAGTTTCGACCATCAGAACTGAAATCAGATGGATAGTCCCAATAGTGGTTCTTTAATGGCCAACGATCGAAGGAGAAGAGAATACCGTGGAATTTGGTTTAAATGTGAGTATGGGAGCCTCTTAGATGGATCCTATAGTCCATTATATTAGAGATGGGGAACTACATGAGTCCATGACCGAGAAGAAGAAACTGAGGTACAAAGCTGCTAAGTTCTCCCTCATAGGAGATATTCTATACAAGAAAGGGTTCTTGCTTCCTCTCCTCAGATGTGTCCATCCATCTGAGGTAAAGTATGCTTTAAAATATGTGCATGAAGGTTCATGTTCCAGCCATATTGGAGGAAGACCATTGGCTAAGAGGATCATTACTCAAGGTTATTAGTGGCCGATATTGGCCAATGACGCAGCTTCTTACGTCAAGAAGTGTGATAAGAGCCAGAGGTTTGCTACCATACCTCATTAACCTCTTACCTCCACTACGTCTCCTTGGCCCTTTGATGTTTGGGGGATCGACCTGGTTGGACCAGTTCCTAAGGCTGTGAACAATTATCACTACTTAATCATGGAGATTAATTATTTCTCAAAATGGGTAGAGGCCGAGCCGATAATAACATCTATGGAGAACAATACCTTCCAGATTATCTAAAAAACATCAACTGTAGGTACAGACTACCCTATAATCTGATCTCTGATAATGGAATAGAATTCAAGAATGTCTCCCTGGAAAAATACTGTGAACGAGTAGGCATCAAGCAGTTATTCTCTATTCTTGGCTGACCACGGGCTAATGGGAAGACATAATTAACAAACATGACGATCCTCGAGGGAGAAAGGGAGATGGTTTGAAGAAGTATAAGCTATCCTATGGGCCTATAGAAGAACAGAGAGGACTCCTACCTAGGAAACTCGATTTACGATGGCTTACGGTTCATAGGCAGTAGTGCCGACAGAGATAGGTCAATCTACTCATAGGATTCAGACCTACGACCCAGAAAAGAACATTATTGAGAGGAGGCTTGACTTAAATCTTATGGAAGAGATAAGGGAAGACGCTGAGGTTAGGCAAGCTGCCTACCAGCAAAGAACAATAAGGTTCTACAACAAGCTAGTAAAGGCACACCCACTGAAGGTAGGGGACTTAGTGTTGAATAAGACTTGGCAAAACCTAATAAGCTTCATCCAAATTGTCATGGACCATATAGACTAGTCAAAGAGGTGATGCCGGAGACATATAGATTGGAAAATCTGGAAGGAGAGCCATTCTCCAACCCATGGAACGCCGACCACCTCAAGAAATATTACCAATGAGATTCCAATTTTGCTCAATTTCTTTTCAATTCCATTATAATACGTGTATGAGACTCAGATGAATGAAATTGAATAAAAATATCCAAGTGTTTCCTTGTGTTTTGTCTATCTATTTGGATGCTTATTTGTACGTATCAACTCATCTTAATCTATAAAACATCATTCGTGGTGAAGTTAGCTTAAGTTTCCTTCGGAGATATGACAGCCTAGACGAGGTCAACCTCGTCCTTGGGTTGTCAATAACATCAAAAGACATTTATTATTAAACATCATTAACTTAGTGGAAAAACTCTCTCGACCGAGATGACAGTGAATGGACGAGACAACACTGATCCATACACTCTCAAAACAATGAGGGGGACTTATGCTATAACACCATAATTTTGTGAATGCAAATTGAAAATCACTTAATTGTGGTTAATTATTAAACATCACAAGTTTGGTGGATCTACTCCCTCGGCCGAGACAACAGTGCATGGATGAGACGACACTCATCCATGCACTCTCAAAATGATGAGGGGGACTTATGCTATAACACCCTAATTTGGTGAATGCAAATTAAAAATTACATAATTGTGGTTAATTATTAAACATCACTAGTTTGGTGAATCTACTCCCTCAGTCAAGACGATAGTGCATGGACGAGACGACACTCATCCATATGCTCTCAAAACGACGAGATGGGACTTGTGCATAGTTTAAATTTATGGCACACAAATAAATCAAGACGAGATTGAGATAAAAGAACAATAAAAAGATTCCATTCATTCAATGAAGTATGAAAACGACAACAGATTTGAGTTAATAAAGTGTTTAGAGGAAAAAATATTACAATCAAAGCACGATATAGGTCATAGATGACCACCCTATGAAGTCGGCTCAAAAATAATGGTGGGAGTCCCCTCGGTGTTAGGCTCATCCTGGACAACCCTACCCTTATCCTGGATCGCTCGATCTTGGGCATCAGTCTGAACTTGGGCCCTGGCCTCGGCTACCGCCATTAGCTCGATATATTCTAGAGCTGCATAAAAAAGGGGATCTCATAAGTCTGGAGCATCTAGTACAGGTCGTATGGAAAAGACGACCTCAGAGAACTTAGTTTAAATCCACCAACAGGACATCCTTACACCCCTCTCCAGGTAGATGATGTTGAAGCTACCGAACTCATCTGAAGACTTAAAAGTTTCAGCATCTTCAGCCCTGATCTTTTTAAGGGACTCAGGAGACAGAGCATCATCTTTCACCTTCTGTATGGTCGTGGCAAGCTCTTTGGCATGAGCAACTGACTGCATGATCAAGGTGTTGTCCTTCCCTTTGAGCAGGTCATCATTTGCGTTCAAGGCATTGTCTCTGAGCTTCAGATCATCCAGAGCCTGTTGAAGGTCGGCTCGGTATGACTCCAGACACTTCTTTAGTTTTTCTTCAGACTTAAGATCTTAGTCAACCTCTTGAACCTTTGGGTAGTTCTCAACCATCCATTTGTTGGCTGAGGCAAAAGTACAAACAAACTATGGAAGAAAGGAAAGAATGTGTTAATGCACGCAAGATAAGAGTATGAGAAAATACGTGTGTTTAAACTGAAAGCAATGACCTGAGCCATCAGATGAAGGCCTAAATCAAAGACCTGAGGAGGAGCCATATTCTCTAAGAACTCGTAGTTGTCCATAGTGGGTAGCATGGACCTCTTCAATCTTGTAGCTAAGGGTAGGATCAAGCCCAAACATTTCCTAAGCTGGGCTATGTTATTTTGCGAGTACTCCTGGAAGGAGTCCCTAGAGCAAGAACTCAACCCAAATTTGCTTAGAATTTATTGGCCTGGAGGGATCACCCTCTGCCTCTGAGAGTATCGCTCAGGCCGACCTTCAAAAGGAATTTATTAATGAGTCATTTTCTGGTCGACCTCTGGCTGTGTCATCCCAATAGCCCTCGTCTTCTTTAGATGACTTTTGCCAGTCGATTGCTTCTTCTTGTAGAAAGCACTGAAAGCTTCACCTAAGTGTGGGGTATCCTTGATTCATCTTCTCGTCTCTCATGGTCGGTATCAGCAAGAAATTCCCAAGCCCCAGAAGCATAAAATAATCTTTCTTTCCAACTGTGATTAGCCGTCTGATTGGTATGAAGAATTTTCTTGTCAGACTTCCTAGATCCTAGATGATAGTAGCCAACCTAGTTTGCAAAGGACGAGATGTGATAGCAAGAGTGGAATATTTTAACCAAATTCTCATCCTCGTATTTGTTTCTCCACAAGGAAATATAGCCCAGTATAACCCTCTAAGAGTTTAGGGCTATTTGGGTGGGAGTAAGGCCGAGGCTAGAAAGAATATCTTGTACAGTTGGGTCAAAGGGAAGATGAAATCCAACCCTAAACATTTGGTCATAGAGGGTGATCTCTCCTTCTCGTCTATCGTATACCCTCTCTTCCGGGTCTGGCACTCATAGGACGATACCAGGCTTGATGCCATACAGATGTCTGAAATAAAGAAGATCAAACTCTATGATAGAAGATTGGTATTGCTCAGCATACGAGCAGTCTACCGATTTATCACACTCAAAGTCTTCCTCATCTTACCCTCAGCCTTTCATTCCCCATCCTCAGCGTCAGCAGTGGAAATTACGACAGGATAAGTCTTTTGGAACTCGGTATCCATCATGGCAGATAAAAGAACGATAGTCGTGGGAAAAACTGTGTTGGCGATTGGCTCAACAGACTCTAATAAGATCTCAATGAAAGATTCATCCCTTCCAGACGTCTCGGATCAGCCTGGCGAGGAGGCTAGAGACATGATATCAGGTTCTCTCGTCTCCCCGAGATGGGTTAGTGAATATTTCATGGCATCCTCATACGAATCCGTATTGTCAACTCGGGTAGAGGATGAGCCGACCATCTCGTTAGTGGAGGGAAAAACTGTCTTTAAGGGAACGGGAAAAAGAGGTCGTCCCCAAATAGGGTCGGCTTGGAACTTTCTCTAACCTATGTATTTATTGGAAATACCTATCCCTAAGAGTTGGGTATTAAAAGGCTAACTTATATAGAGTCTTTAACATTCATAGGTGGAGGCAACACTTAGAGATTAAAAGTTTGGAAAGAATAAACAGTTTGAGAGTTGACCAAGGTGGACTCAAGGATCAAAAGAGTGGAAATGAATCGTTTTGAGAATAAACGAGCCAAGAACAGTTTAAAGGCTCGCAGGGGAAGGTTACCAAAGTCTCGTCGGAGCAAGGTCAAAAGTCAAATAAAGGCTTAAATAAACCCAAAACTAAACAAAAAAACACTCCTACTGTCCTATGCCTACTCAAAACCACCACAAACAAGCCCTAGTAGCCTAATGCGGTCTCTAGAGTATGGATTAAACCCACCAAAAAAATGAAAAAACCTTGAAATAGGTTGAAAGACTAAACAAGTTTGAAAGAAATGGCAGAAAATGGTTACCTGGAGGGGAAAGAGGGACGAAGGAGCAAGAATGGCCTTGAAGGCAAGCTTGAAAACATTGGAACTGATAAATAGGTCTCTGGTTCAGAAAGGAATCATGCGTAGAAGGCATGAAGCAAGATGAAGAAGAATAATTATTTTAAAAAAGCCTTAATAAAAAAATAGCAATGATTTGTGCACATTTTACAAAGTAGCGCACAATTCCCAATAAAAAGTCATCATGCCAAGCGCAAATGTTTAAGCCGTAACTTGTGCCTCGATTGGCTACAACCCTATGGGAATTATGACATTTATCAATTCAAGCTGCCACTCACCTGATGGTTTCCATGTTTCCTCCCAATAATCATCAATAGTGTCACCAGACGACGTAACATCATTACCCCTCAAACTCAACCACACGTCAGAGACTAAGGGCTAGGGGTGATTGATATGCCAAGTATCACCTCGTTTATGACATGCAGCCTCGGACCTTACCGATCGACATCAACCATTCAGAGGTAGGACATTGTGACTCAGCCAGATCAGACTCGATCGACACTGACATGTTATTTTCCTCGGCCTCGGCATTAATAATGTCCAAGTATGAGTTACCTACATTACCCCTAGTGAATAAATACTCTCGTCCTCGGTCTTACCCAGGACGACAAGGACAGGTTGAGATGAATCAGCATCACAGATGTCACTCCTTCACGTCTCAAAGGTCTACGAGTCTAGCCTCGACCACTATAGTCGGATAAGATCACAGTGCTGACAAAGCACGTGCATTGCGAGACACGTAGAGATGTGCACATGGATGTGCGACACGCGTGAGCTAAAACCCTTATACCCAGATCATTCTCTCACGTGAGGGAATATTTTATCATCATGATCAACATGTGATAAAGACAAGTGGCTTCTCCCTATTGGTTGGGAATATTTTGTACATGCTTGGGGGTGCAATACACCCCCAAGGCACTATAAATACATATCATCTTCTTCATTGTAAATGATCGATTATTAGCAACCCTAGTTGAAACTCTGTTAAAGTCACTGCTGGAAAGAGAAAATCTTGAGTGTTTTAATCAGGCCATTAGAGCCATATTTGCTAGTGGATTTCAGTCACACACACATAGTGGAATTAGGCTCCTACTGAACCACTTAAATTCAGGTGTTCATCCTCTTCACCTCATATCCTTCCCTGTTGACGTACTGTGTGTTTACTACCATTAATGTATACCTATTTGAGCTTCTTATCTCTGTGACCGAGTGGTACCATTTTTGGTATCATGACTAAACTTTTGCATATCTTTAAACAACACAAAAATGAATACAATTGAAGAAAATTGCCAAAGAAAACAATAGCATTCACTACAAAAAAAAATAGCTTTTGAGACGGTGGCCTAAGAGTCCTAAAAGATCATTTATCCGTCTCAAATACTTTTTGTGACGCTATTTGGGACGGCTAGGGGGGGTCTTTTTGATAGGGGGTTATAAATACTTTTTGTGACGCCATAGCCGTCTCAAAAGAGTTTTTTGAAACAGGAACAGATCCGTCTCAAAAGGTCCTCATTTTATATGACCCTTTTGAGACGGCACAAGAGCTGTCACAAAAGATTGTTTTTGAAACGAAAATTAATCTGTCTCAAAAGATTACTATTTTAAAAAACCTTTTTGAGACGACAACATAGCCGTCTTTAATATATTTTTGGGACAGTTTTATCCATCCCAAAACAGGTGAAGGGGTCTTAAAATTTTTGCACCAATATTTTGTGGAGAATAAAATCTACCGCTAAAGTTTAATATAGAATTTAATTACATTTGAAACAACACAAACAACGAATAATAATAAAATGTAATACATAAGATGATTTTCAACCAACAGAACGAATCATTTTCATTCAACAATAAATAGAGTTCTTACAACCATCTCCAAATATTCATCAAAACAAGAATTATAACACTAAGTTCAAATATTTGACTTGACAACAAAAATACATTAATTTATTATTACTCCAAACACGAAATGCTTTTATCAAACTAATTCCGCAACACTGAAGCGTACGACCTCCAAAACCACTAATTGACATTTGCATGTTCTACAAAAATTGTCACCTGCACAAAAAAAAATATAGTTTCGATTATGTCAGAATTAATACCCCTCGTCAACAATACAATGTGCAAAATGAATCAATATAGTATATTTTCATCATTAACAATATAAATATCCAACTATTATTATTTTTTTAAAAATTCGGCAGAGTCTCCTTTGTTTATTCATGAAAACCACAGGTAGCCAGCCTGTTTTAAACATCCAAATTATTGATTCTAAGAATGATATACACCAACAGCAGAAAATTTTAACCACCACCATAATAAATTCTCACTACTATAACAAATTTTCCCCACCGCCATTGAAAATTTAACTTTAAACAAGAGAATTTTTCATTATATATATATAAGTAATTATATGTATGAATTATATTGTATTACCTAGTCGGACTGAATCGTCGAGGTAGTGGAAGCTTGCTGAAGGGTAAAACTTTGGAACAAACTTTGCATTTCACTTCGCATTTCACTTCGCATATCATTCTTCATCTGTAATAAAGCTTGTTGGTTGCGAATCTCTAACTCCTCAAGCTCCTGTAGATGTCGAGTCTCTCGATCTTCAGCTTCTTTCTTTAACTGGTTAATTTCTTCCAATAATAACTGAGATGAACATGCTTTTGTCGACGTTGGCCTAATACCTGCTCCCTTTAATAAAGCATACCCATGCCCTCCATATCCTACTACATCAGTAAAAATCTTGTTCCGCACTTCTGGGTCATTTTGTTGCTCTTCTGGTAGCTCATTTAGTCGTCTTTCAAGCATTTTCTACCAATTGAATTAATATTATTATTAATGAACATAAAATAATTTTCAAGAACACAATTTATAACAAATATTAAATAAATCTTTCAATCATCTCTTACGAATTAATATTTATACATACCGCTCTATCAAATGATCCATCTTCAACACTAAAAGTTTTATTATTTGGAGCTCGAGTGGCTTTCCACATGCTAATATTGTCGATGGGCTCCCCCAGTTCTATCCTCTGAAAAAAACAATGTATGTATATTAATACTCTTATATTAAAATCAGAAATATTTATAATAATAAAAATTCCAACCTCCTTGGCTATTTTAGCATGTGGCTTTCGTCATGTCCTTGAGTAAGCACATTCAACTTCACGGTTCTTAGTGTTTTGATCGGCAATATCCTAAATATTTGAATAAATAAAAATAAAAATTATGATACTAGTGAAGAAGAATGTATGTATAAAATTCTTAATAAATGTGATATTTATACCTTAATCTTCTTTAGACCCCAGTATTTCACCAATTCAGGCCACTGATCTTTTTCGACTCGTTCAGGCGTATAACTCAACCGCTCTTCATCTGTTTGAAACTTTTTATAGTGATTCGCCTTCACTCGATGCTTCCATTGCTTCCACGCAAGTCCCATCCTTGCAAAGCAGATTTGTTTAAAACCTTCCGGTGCATTTGTGTTATTCTAAGAACAAAAAGAATAAATTAGTTAAAACTTGACAGCTAATGTACAACAGAACAAATAAATAAATCAAACTAATAAGTTACCTTCACTTCCTTCCAAATATTATCAAGTGCTTCCTCGTCCGCCTCTCTCCAATCCAACATTGTCAATGGAAATAAATTTCCACACCTTACGTAATAACCTAAATGTGACATCAATTTACTTTCAAGTTTACAAACTGGCTGACAAAGTTCATTCCATTCCAATATCTTATTTTTGTTATCATTCCATTCGAGCCAAGGCCTTGCCCCCTTTCTAACCCTTTTTTTACTAGTAAGGGTAGCCATTGTACCTGGAAAAAAAGTTGATAAATAATGTTTATACATCTTATTCAATATGAATATAAACATAATAGTAATACAAATGGAGATATACAAACACTGTGTAACATAGCATACCTGTAAGATCCTCACCATCTAAAGCGGATGGAGGATTGGCATTCCCAACTGAATTATCAATCTGTTCAATATTTGGGGAAAGTTGACGTGTAGGTGTTTGAAATAAAGAAACTTGAGCTCTTGAGTTGAGGTGTGTATTATGGTATGTTAATTCAATATTTGGTGAAAGTTGTGGTTGCATCTCTCTATTTCCATGGTCCCTTATGTTGTGTTGCACGGGAGTAATTTGAGATGTCCTCTCTAAATCATTTCTCACTGGAGTTGTGAGTGGTTGCTTCTCGAGTAGTCTTTCCTCGCCTATGAGGTCGGACATAGTCAACCGACGACGACGACGACGCCTCAATGTCATGGATCTGTATATTTGCATTTATCATAGCAAGAAGTTACATTTCAGTTATATATCACATTTCAACATCGGTTATAAAACTAATCAAACATGAAACAAAATATAAAATGATCGATCATTACATTAAAATGATCGTGTTCATTTCAAAATCATTTCCAAGAATAAGAGGAGCAACTTAAACCCATTACTGATAAATACTTATTAATTTGAGTCATAGAGATCTTGATTTCATCCATTAGCATCATTATCATATACATCATTCTTCCCTCCTTTAAAATATTACTCCATAAAAAGATCTCGACTTAAGCTTTCGTGGAAAACTGGATGGGCCATACAACCAAAACAAATATTTTTGAGAATTTTGGATTTTTTATCTGAGACACCTGATTAGTAAATGCCATTGAATTTGATGATACCTGATTAGTAACTGATTTGGATGATACTGAATTTGGATGATATACAGATATACTAATTTTAAGTAACTGATATACTCATTTTTAGTAACTAATATACTCATTTTTAGTAACTAATATGCTAATTAGTAACTCATTTTTAGTAACTGATATCTACTATACGAATTTAGTTTGGATGATACCCGCTATAGGAATTTAGTAACTGATGTGTAATTTGGATGATACCTGATTAGTAAATGCTATTGAATTTGGATGATACCTCATTAGTTACTGATTTGGATTATACTAGATTTGGATGATATACTGATATACTCATTTTTAATAATTGATATAATGATTAGTAACTGATATACTCATTTTTCGTAATTGATATACTCTTTTTTAGTAACTAATATACTAATTAGTAACTTATTTTTAGTAACTAATATATAAGTTTTGAAGCAGGAATCATTATATGGAATAATCTTGTGTTATGCAGATGCTATAATCATTTTTTACTAGGGGTCTAAAGAGAAGTCTCAAGCAGTTAATGTCTTTCTTGAAGAGTTATGAAGATGTTGACGAAGTGAAACTTTAAACTACATCAGATCGTTGTTAAGATGAACCTTTTTTAGTACAATGTTTTTTTATCATGTGCAACAAAGTAGTAGGTTTTACACGTTCCTATTTCAACAATTGAGAATAAATCATACAATTCAACAGATTAAATTACCTCAAGTTTTTGTATAGCATCGGGCTCAGATGCGTCAGTGATGCTCATGAACGTCTCAATTTATTTCTTGTTCGCTCATACAGATCAGTGTCCTATATTCTTATAAAAGAATAAATTTCTTTTATAAAGCACTTACATCTTCTTTGGAGTTTTGCCTTCAATTACTGTGAATTTCTGCTTCAAATCAGTTTAATTTCATCAATTAACAGAAAATATTAACCGAGCAATGAGTTTATAATGGACAATTAAGCACTCATATAATGAGAGCAGTGGTGGTGATGATGTTGACGAAGCTTCTTCCTCCCAGGTCTAAGAAAAATAAGAAACTCTAAAGAAAGCCTTCTGTTTGTGATCTGCCAATAGGTAGTATTCCCCTTAGCCCCCTCAGATTTCTTGGTAAAATAAAAATGATTTAAGCATCAAACTTGTTGAAGTGATTCTGAGGGTCATAAGACCTCTGCTATACACTTGTGAAGTTTCTGAAGTCAACACTGAGGTTTTAAAATGGGTCGTAAGACCTCTGCTATACACTTAGTCAGTTTTAGTGGAATCAAGGATGAAAGCCTTGGTAATTACTTTAGTCTTTTTTGGATCTTTGGACCTTTGACTATTCATTCGAGTCAAGGATTGAAAACTTGTATCTCTTTCTCAATCATTGAAGACCTTAAGGACTTTGGGAGCTAATGATTGAAGCCTTAGAACTCCATGAGTCTTGGGACTGAGGTTGTGTGGACCTCAGCCATGCATTTTAAGTCAAGAATTTGCTGCTTGTAACTCATATGGAACATATGAAGACATTAGGTGCAACAAAATAGATCTTTTTCATTTCATTCAAGTGTTGAAATACATAATTGATAATATTTTTTGAGGTGCTCACTGTTCCAGAGGTGCAAAAGTTCATATCCTTTCATGTATTTAAGGTAGTAACATGTTATTTTGGTCACTACTTAGGAACCTTCCCACTTTGGTCCTAGCTTCCCTTCACTTGGGGTTCTGGTTGCAAGAGTGACCTCTCATAGGACCAAGCCCCCCACCTTGAATTCCTTGTGATGGACTTTTTTTTATTAAAGTAGGAGGTTGTCCTTTGCATAAATGCAGCCATTCGGATCAGTGCAACTTCTCTTTTTTCCTCCAACTTGTCTAGAGACCTCTTGAGATATTCGTCATTGGCCCCTTGTTCGAACCGACGTACCCTCTGTGTAGGTACTTCAACTTTTGCTAGAATCATTACCTCAGTGCCAAAGGTTTGGGAGAATGGAGTTTCCCCTATTGGACCTCTGGTCCTGTAAGCCCATAGTTTGCTCGATAACTCATTTGTCCATAGCCCCTTAACATTTTCTAACCTAATCATCAAGCTGTGGAAGATAGCCCTATTTATGACTTCAACTTGGTCATTAGCTTAAGGGTGGCCTGGAGATGAATAATGATTGCTTATGCCATAGTCTGAGCAGAACTCCCTGACAATGAGATTGTCAAACTGTTTGTCGTTATCTGAAATGATGACCCGAGGTAGGATAAACCTGCATATGATGTTTTTTCAAATAAAGTTGGTGGTATTCTTATCTGTGATGGTGTCTAAGGGCTTAGCTTCAGCCCACTTGGTGAAGTAATAAATGGCAATAATACATAACTTGTTTTGACCCTTGTTGATGGGCAGGGGCCCTACCAAGTCCACTACTCTTTGAGAAAAATCTATGGACTTAACAGCGAGGCCATCTTCTCTACTGGCTATTTTGGTACAATGGTGAACCTGCGGCATTTGTCAGAATGCTGCACCAGGTCCTTGATTTCCTTCCACAATGTTGGCCAAAAGTACCCTTACCGCAAGACCTTATAGACTAAGGTATTTGGGATTGTATGGGCACCACATATAGCTTTTTGGAGGTCTCTGAGGACATAATTGGCCTCTGATGGTCTAAGGCATCTATGACGCGCCAAGCAATACTCGTTCTTTAACAATACCCCATTCTCTATGTCGTATTTGGAAGCTATAAAATTTATGTGTCTGACCTGGAGCTTATCTTTGGGCAAGACTCTATCTCTAAGGTAGGCTTTGAAGGGAGTGGTCCAATATGAGTTATGATCCACCTCTGCTCAGCGATACTTGATTAGTCCAAGGTGACAACTAGGACCTCCTGATCCATATCTGTGCGAGATGTTCAGCCTCTGAGTTTTCTGCTCTAGGGCCCCTTCTGATGCAAAAGTTAGGGATTCTCTAGACGAGGTGTTTCACAATTGCTAAGTACCCTGCCATTATGCCACATTTGTCTTCATAAACCTCAGTCACCCAGTTGACCACTAGTTGAGAGCCACTGGCGACCTATACATGTTCGACTTTCAGATGGATGGCTAAACTACCACCAAGGTCTCATACTCCACCTCATTGCATCGAGATATGTATGCTACTTTAAACTTACATAATCAATGAATCATCTGTTCATATGGGGATTACTTATCTTCCAAATTCAATCCATGGCTTAGTGATCCAATGGTGCATTCAAGCTAGTGATTCAGATTCTTTCAAATGGTTGTTCAAGATCACTCCTCTATGTATTCTTTGGGATATTTGGCTAAGTAGGAACAAATTAATTTTTGAATCTAAGCCTATGAAACATTAAAAAATTATTGAAAAGGTGATCTCTTCTATTGCTGATCAAGCCTCTCCTATAATTTTTAAAGGAGGATTAAAATAATTGAGCACAGATGTCCGGAATTTCTTCAAAATCAATATACAGAACCATATATTTCTACTCCCTTCTTCTATTTCTTGGTTGAAACCATATATGGGCAGAGTCACGCTCAACTGTTCAGGAGCTGAAGATCATCATTCAAATTTTGGTACTTGGGTTATAATCAGAAATAGTATGGGAGTTTTTATTTGGGATGCTACACACAGTGATCATACACATATGGGGATTCATCCCTCATCATCCCTCATCCCCATATTAAATCTCCGTGTTTGCTTGGAAATGGTTATCTTCATGTGTTCTTATAGAAGAGAAGGTTTAAAAGGTGGGAGTTAGACTTGCATCGAGATATATATGCTACTTTAAACTTACATAATCAATGAATCATCTGTTCATATGGGGATTACTTATCTTCCAAATTCAATCCATGGCTTAGTGATCCAATGGTGCATTCAAGCTAGTGATTCAGATTCTTTCAAATGGTTGTTCAAGATCACTCCTCTATGTATTCTTTGGGATATTTGGCTAAGTAGGAACAAATTAATTTTTGAATCTAAGCCTATGAAACATTAAAAAATTATTGAAAAGGTGATCTCTTCTATTGCTGATCAAGCCTCTCCTATAATTTTTAAAGGAGGATTAAAATAATTGAGCACAGATGTCCGGAATTTCTTCAAAATCAATATACAGAACCATATATTTCTTCTATTTCTTGGTTGAAACCATATATGGGCAGAGTCTAGCTCAACTGTTCAGGAGCTGAAGATCATCATTCAAATTTTGGTACTTGGGTTATAATCAGAAATAGTATGGGAGTTTTTATTTGGGATGCTACACACAGTGATCATACGAATTTAAAAATTGATCAGCAATAGAAGAGATCACCCTCAGCAACCCAAACTCAAAAGCCTTCTGTCCACGTTCACTCAAGCTCTGGGATTTCTGTGCAAAGGCCATTTCACCAGCCACAGGCACCACCGGTTCAATTCCCTGGCCCTAACCCACAAATGCAGTCTCAGGGCTTGACGAACACTTCAATGCCGATGCCTATGCCTATACCAATGGGAAATCCAGCACAAGTGCAGCAGCCGGTATATGTTCCAGGTCTTCAACCCCATCCGATGCAGTCTCAGGGGATTATTCACCAGGGCCAGGGCTTGGGTTTCTCATCTCCATAATTTTGTGAATTATGGCCTTGTTACTTTGGTGAGTTAATGGTCATTCTTTCTATAGAGCTTCTTCTAAGATGATATTGGATAGGACCATCGAGAGATGATACTTTTAGTCACTTTCACTTTCACTTTGATACGAAATTGGAAGCCTAGATAAACATGACTATGAGCAAATGGATGCGTAAAATAAATAGACTAAGCTTCAGCAAAAATCATGTCTTTTACATTTTTAATAATTTGAATTGCACGCAGTTGAGTTCCATTAAAAAACTATTACACAATATCACCATAGGAAAAGGCATGTGATCTTTAATACCTCACATATGCCAACTACTTAGGCATGTGAATCAAGGTCGCGATAACCATGACTCATTTATATAAGTGTAAGTGAGGTATTAAAGATAACCATGACTCATCTAATACCTCGCATAGTTGGCTCGAATATACGAGCATCATTATGTGCATGGGCATACATCTGAGTGCGACTCATGAAACATAAATATAGTATAAATTTGTTCCTTCATTGAGTTGAATATCACCATAAGACTGCGCAAGCTAATTATGAAAAGGCCAGAACTGAGATTAAGGAGAAGTATGATCAATTTGTAGTGAACGTTCAACAACTATTAATTATAAAGCATATGATATAGCGAATTCAGTAATCACAAAGCAAATTCAGTAAACTAGCTAATTCAGAAAACTAACAAAATATATGTTCAGATATGCAGCAAACTATCTGTTCAGTTATGCATTTGTTATAAGAAACACTACTCAGTTATGCATCAGTACAAAACCAAACTACAAATGCTCCAGTTCAAAAACAAAAATAACTAGTTTATAACTATATCTCCCTCAAGCATTGCCCCTCTAAATTTCATCTCCATCTTCGTCTGCATCTGCATCTGCATCTTCGTGATCATTAGCTTGAACAACACTAGTGTCAACTATTAATCCATCTCCATCCCTCACCCACCGTAAGTTGTGATCTTCATTCAAATTTTGCATGACAAACGGCTCATCTCCATTAAGCAATAATTCTTCTCCAGTTTCTTGAACTGTCGTGTACCTATCAAATTGGTCTCTTGGTGTCATGGGAATAACAACATGCCAATCTGTATCGATAGGGTCCTGCACGTAAAATACTTTTTCTGCTTGGGATGCTAGTACGAAAGGTTCGTTACTCTCTCGATCATCTTTATATTTCAAATGCTTGAAATTCACCAGCGTATAGTTAAACTCGTCAACTTTTGTACCCATGCGATTTTCAACCCAATCACACTTGAATAACACAAACTTTATGCCATTAAGATACTGAAATTCAATAATATCCGTTAGTTCCCCATAGTATGTAATATCACCCACAATGGGGTTTTTATCCTTCCGGCTAGAATAACTCATTTGTTCGGCTTTTATAAAAACTCCTCTATTTTGAGTTTTCTTTCCCTTATCAAGTCTCTTTGTTCGAAATCTAAAACCGCTAACAATATAAGTGTTGAATCTGACCGCATCCTTAAGAGGACCTAAAGACAAGCATGTGATTTCTTCGGATACTTGCACACCGTCACGTCCCAATTTATTAACCTATAGTATATTAAAGTAAATGTCAATATAAAAGTATAGTATTTATTCATAATTCAACTATTAGTTATGATATTTTCGCTTACATAATCCTTAAACCATTTGTGGAACTCATCGTTGTGAAGACGATTAACACGATGCTTTTGTGAATCTTGAGGATACTTTGATAAAAGTTCCGCAAGATGCTTTCTACAAGTAAACATATAGCCATATGTCAATTCCACAAAAAATATAAAAATGGTTTTCAAAAACACCAATTACTTATAATAAAACTTACTCAACAAATGGCGCCACTGCCTCAGTGTTGGTAAGAACGTGCCGATGAGCTTGCATATACATTACAGAATCAAGTTCAAATTGAACTTTTTTCCCAATTGCACGACCATTTATATGCCCCCAGTCATCATTTCTAGCCGGTCGGTTAGACTTAGTTTCCACATCCACATACTGGGAATAAAAAGTCATGCATTCCTGAAGAATAACAGAGTTGGCAATCGAGGCCTCGGGATGAGCCCGATTACCAACGTAGCCTTTTAAAGTGTGGAGGTACCTTTCAATCGGATACATCCAACGGTAAAGGACACATCCAGCAATTAAGAGTTCGTCCGGCAAATGTATAGGCAAATGTTCCATCACATCAAAGAAACTCGGAGGGAATATCTTCTCAAGGCTACAAAGTGTAAGGGCCATCCGATCTTCAAACCTTTCCAAATCAGCTGCGATAACTGCTTTTGAGCACAGTATAACAAAGCAATTGCTCAATTCAATCAAGGCTTTGACAATATGAGTGGGCAATACCCTTCTCGCGGCTATTGGAAGTAATTGTTGCATTAAAATATGATTATCATGGCTCTTTAATCCCGAAATATTTCTTTCTTGCATGTTCACGCACCGTGAAATGTTCGAAGAGTAGCCATCAGGAACTTTAACATTCTGCAACACTTTTAAAAAAATCTCCTTCTCTTTGTTACTCATCGTGTACTCTGCTGGGGGGAGGTACTCTAGATTTGACCCTCGTGGTTGAGGATGTAGCTCTGATCTAATACCCAATTTTTTTAGATCTTTTCGAGCCTGTAAATTGTCTTTTGTCTTCCCTTTAGTACCCAACAATGTAAACAGGACATTATCGCAGACGTTTTTCTCAATATGCATGACATCAAGATTATGGCGAATAAGATTATCCTTCCAATATGGCAATTCAAAAAATATGCTCTTTTTTTTCCAACCAAATCTACATTTTCGAACTACCTGTTTACTTTTTTCTAACACCTCTCTTTCCCTCCTTCTAAAGACATCTTCCATCTTATATTCACATTCAACGTCAAGATCATTCAACTGTTGCAATACTTGTAAGCCCGAAAGTTTAAGTGGGGATGGACGTAATTCTACCCTCCCATTAAATGGTGCTTTCTACCTACGAAGCCTATGGCGCGAGTCTAAGAATCGACGATGACCCCAATAACAGAACTTCTTACCCTTATCTAATCGCATTGACTGGTGGTCTTCGTTACAGCAAGGGCAAGCAAATGTACCTTTTGTGCTCCATCCCGATAACATCGCATAAGCGGGGAAATCATTAATGGTCCACAACAACGATGCATGCAACTGAAAGAACTCCTTACTTGACGCATCGTAAGTGCGTACACCATCAACCCATAGCTCAATCAACTCATCAATCAATGGCTGTAAAAATACATCAATCTTATCTCCGGGTCCTTTTGGTCCATCTATAAGAATAGACAAAATCAAGTTAGGTTGCTTCATGCACAACCACGGAGGTAAGTTGTAAATAATGAGGATAACTGGCCATGTGCTGTGCTTAATGCTCATATTACCAAACGGATTAAATCCATCAGCAGCTAACCCAAGTCTAACATTGCGAATCTCCCTCGCAAAAGAAGGGTTTTTCTCATTAAAAGTTTTCCAAGCAGGAGAGTCAGCGGGATGTCTCATTACACCATCGTCGATCCTTTCTTCAGCATGCCATTTCATTAAAGGAGCTGAATAGGATGACCAAAATAATTTATGCAATCTCGGTTTCAAAGGGAAGTATCTCATTTTCTTTACGGCTACCTTCGGACCATGGAGACCATCAATACTTGAGTCCTCATCTTTATATCGAGAAGATCCGCATATGCCACACTTTTCAAGACCCTCGGTTTCATTACGAAACAACATACAGTTATTTGGGCATGCATCCCATGTCTCGTACTTGAATCCCATGTCTTTTTTTAGCTTGTTGGCTTGGTAGTAAGACTTGGGAATTCTAGCATGCGGAAACATCCTCCCCAAAAATTTCAATAAAGCCGTGAGAGAACAATTTGTCCAACCATGAAGTTGCTTCATTTGCAAGAGTTCAACAACAAATGATAATTCGGTAATCCCAGGCGGACAATTTTCATAAAAGTCGCATTGAGCCTTTTTCATAAGAGTATAGTACTCTGGAACATCTCCGTCGGATTCAAAGACATCTTCGGTGTTATATTCCTCCTCACGCATATTGTCATGCGCGTGGGAAATACCTATTCCCTCTTGAACCATTGTAACCATGTTATCTCGAGCACTCAGTTCAACAGGTATATGTATATCATCAACTAACATATCATCCCCCGGAGTATTTATATTGCTGCTTACACCACCAAAATTTCTCCGTGAAAAATCCAAACCTTATATGTCTTGTCGAAACCATGCATCTCAAGGTGATCTCTCACAGTTTGTCGGGCGTGGTACACTCGATTTGCACATCTCTTACAGGGGCAATAGATTTTCATTGTCTCAATGTTTTTATTAGCATATGCATAGCTAAGAAACCCTTCAATCCCATTAATGTATTCCTTTGAACACCGATTGCGAAAATCAATCCAACTCTTATCCATGGTTCCAATCTATGAATCTAAAAAAAAAATGTCAGTAAATTTATATTTCATAATATAAAGATAAAGAGATTAATAATGTTTTCGTAAGATGATGAAAAGCTAAAAAGATTAATAATGGCAAACATGAATTCCTAAAAAGATTAGCACATAAAAAGAGAACAAACTATAAAATAAGAACATAATTCATCACATCAATTTAAGTATTATTATGGCTAACTAAACCGAGCAATTCAAATTTGAAATATTGAAGTATTAATGCACGCATGATAATGGAAAGTATCAAACAAAAATTCACACAATCAACTAATTAACATCTACGTCACTAAACATTTACACATTAAAAAACTCACAAGGCACATACCCATTTTCATCCTCGTTTGAATCCGTATGCTCATTTTCTTCTTCACGTGGCACAAACTCGTCATCATCACCAATGATTTTTTTTTTACTCTTTGAACCACTTTTTTTATTTTTATCTTTGTTTTGAAGTGCCGAATACAATTCATGTATTCCCAATTCCTTCAATTTTGCTCTATTCTCTTCTATTCTCTTCCTCTTTTCTTTCTCGTACTCCTTCATTGTCACAAACTTTTTCTGAGAAAAGATATGTAATTAAAGAAGGAATGAGACTCATACTACTTCTTTAACATGTTAATTTCATTTCTATACTTGCTCCCAAAGTAGTTGTAGAACTTTAATGACTCATTTGGTTCGAGGTTTGGAAAAGGAATTTAGAATTCCCCTCATCTAGAATTACAATGTTTGGTTGGAAATTTGGGAGGAACTTAGAATTACTGGAATTTATAATTCCAACAAAATTGGAATTCTCATTTCCCCTCTAAAATGGGGGAATCCTATATTCCCGGGCATTCTAGTTTACTTTTGTGGTGAGACAAAAATACCACCTCACTTAAACTCACACATACATTATCTCTCTCTTACACACACACACACTCTATCTCTCTCTTTCACACACACACACATATACACACTCTCTCTCTCTCTCACACACACACACACACTCTCTCTCTCTTTCTCTCTCATACACATACACACACTCTCTCTCTCTCACAACACACACACACATAATATCTTTCTCTATCACACACACACGCTCTCTCACATATACACACGCTCTCTCTCACACACACACACACTCTCTCTCTTTCTCTCACACTATCTCTCTCTCTCTCACACACATACATATACTCTCTCACACACACACACACACACACACTCACCACACACTCGCGCGCACACACTCAAATCAAGTAGAAGGGTATTTTAATTAAATGATATTTATTCCTAATATGGGGAAATAATTTAGATGCCGAAAAAAAAAAGAATTCCCGTTCGAACCAAACAATGGAAAGGAATTCAAGATTCCAGGAACTTAGAATTCCTGGAATCAAGAATTCCCATCCCTTTTCTAAACCTCGAACCAAACGATCCCTAAATCATTTTTATCCTTGCCTTTAGCTTTGTAGTAATAAGACCCAATATCATTTAACTTCATTCTTAGAAATACATAAAAAAAAAAAGATCTACCAATCATAACTTTACATCAAAAACCTAATCAATCGTTCTACAAACCTCAAATACATAAAAAAAAAACATTAATGGTTTGGGAGAAGAATAATTTTAGGATCTTTGAATAATTGGTTCATGCATTTAAGAATTTCTTTAAAAATTAAATAAAAAATTATTATAGAATCATTGAGCCAACATGAACCATAATGCTATATAACATCAAACAAAATAAATAGCCTATTATAGATCTTCTTATTAGGTCACATTGAAAGCTACAAAAAAAATTAAAATCAACAAATAAGCATCCACTCTTTATTTACATTTTATATAAGTATTATACATATGGTTATTTATTTACAGTTTTATGTATATGGCATCATTAATTATGTCTAAAGAATAATTTTTGATCACCCATTGTTACCATTGTGCAACAGACTATTTACAGTAGCATATTTTGAAGAAGAAACATAATAAATAAATTAATAACAATAATTTCTATGCTGTTTTCCTCAAAAAAAAAAGTAAAGATGAAAACTTACCATGAAAAGAAAATAACGGGAGAGATAACGCAGCTGGGGGAGGGAGAAAACGCAGCTGTGGTGGGTGGGGGGGGGGGGCGGAGCGCGCCTCTGTTGGCTGGAGAAGAAACAGGGGCGTGCGTGGGTGGGTGGGGGGGGGGGAGGGGGGGCGGAGGGCGCCTCTGTTGGCCGGAGAAGATAAAGGGACGTGCGTGGGTGGGTGGGGGGGGGGGGGGGGGGGAGGGGGGGCGGTTTGGGTTTGTAGGTGACGAAAATTTAGGTTTTTGGTTTTTGTTTTTTGTTTTTTGTTTTTTTTGAGGTGGGAAGTTAAGTTAAAGTGTTAGAGCGGGAGATGAAAATAATTAGTGGTGGGAATTAATTTTTTTAGCCGTCTTATTTGGTTTATCTTTTGATACAGTAAGTATTTACCGTCTCATTTGCTTTACTTTATAAGACGGATATAATTAATCGTATCAAAAAGTGACCTTTTTTGAGACGGGTATAATTAACCGTATCAAAAAATGACCTTTTTTAGACGGATATAATTAGCTGTCCCAAAAAATAATAGTTTTTGAGACGGCTCATTATATCCGTATAAAAAAGTATGTTTTAAAGACTACATTTTGTCTGTCTCAAAAAATAGGGTCTTAAAAGCAACTTTTTTTTGTAGTGATTATATCTAAATGCAAAATAAAAACACAACTAATCACTAAAACTTGAATAACCCCATTTAAGTGTCTAGTCACAGAAACATTAGTAATCCCAGCTTGACATAAGTCACATAATCAATTGCTAACTGCAATGAAATTATTAGCGCATCTATGGTAAGCATCTAGGTACAAAAGTATTTTTCTCACCTTAAATTAGAATGGATTATTGTCGATTTCTGTATTATCCTTGGCTTGTATTGTTCATAAAATCTCTAGTAAGAGGAATAAATTAGGTTCTCTGCTGGAGTCCTCTACTTATGCATTATATTAAATCAATTGCATCATCAAGAAGAGAAAATAAGTAAAGAAAAGGAAAAATAAGAAAGAAAAAAAACCACAAAAAATTAAACTGCCAATTCCAAATACATAAAAAATTACCATAATTTATAATATAATCCAATAATTTCAAAAAAATAATCCTCTCTACAGTATGAAATACATACTATAGAGATCAGATTTATACAAATAAAGGGTGCAAATAAAAAGAAGACTACAATTTAAAAAGGATGAACAATAATTCACAACTCTGCTGGATTATTCAAGATGCTTTAAAGGTGAGATGGTTGGCATGTAACACAACCCCCTTAATCCCATAATAGAGTATGTATTTTACCTAGTAAATCCCTAGGTTCAAAAACCAATGTTAAAACCATAATTTCATCCTACAACCTGTATTGACAACCATAACACCAACCTGGAAAAATCCAAAAAAACAAATCTACTACTTTTAGCAAAATGGTAACATATTTGAGCCTGAAATTGGCTTACGATAAGTCTTAAACTAAATTACTCCAGATTTGGAAACCAAAGCCCATGATATTAGGGAAGTGTAAATATCAAAATCTATTTAAAAGAACATCTTATAATTAAAAATATGTACCTGACACACTGGAGTAATCACAAAAGCCCCATCAAGCATTAAAAAATTAATGAGATGTCTGAACATAAATACCCGAACTGTCCCATGAGAGGTATTGGAGCCACTCACAGGGCTGTTTCAAGTTTTCACCCACTAACGCCATGTTTTTATGCCTAAGTCTAGAAATATGCAAATTATAATTGTATTCACAAACCGGGAGTCCCGTGATCGGGCAATCACTTCTTACGAGTTACATTTATCTCGTGCGAGGAGTTGGTGCCACTCACGGGCTTGTTCGGGGATGTTTTGTGTTCTCACCCCCTAACGCCATGTTTTTAAGCTTAAGTCTAGGAATATGTAAATTATCATCGTATTCTCAAACTGGGAGTCCCGTTATTGCACGGTTAGTTCATACGTGTTATATTTGTCCCATTCGGGGGCTGTTTCGGGTTTGCAACCACAAACGCCATGTTTTTAAGCCTAAGTTTAGAAATATGCAAATTATCATCGTATTCTCAAACTAAGACTCCCATGATCGCGCGGTCAAATCCTACGGGTTACATTGGTCCTGTATTAGGGCTTGGTGCCACTCACGGGGCCGTTCGAGGGCTATTTCGAGTTTTCACCCACTAATGCCATGGTTTTTTACCTAAGTCTAGTGATATGCAAATTATCATCATATTCTCAAATCGAGAGTCCCGTGATCGCCCGATCACTTCCTACGAGTTACTTTCGTGCGAGGAGTTGGTAGCACTCATTAGGCCATTCGGGGGCTGTTTCGGGTTCTCACCCACTAACACCATATTTTTAAGCCAAAGTCTAGAAATATGCAAATTATCGTCGTATTCTCAAACTGGGAGTCGCATGATCACGTGATCATTTCTTACGAGTTACATTGTTCCTGTGCGAGGTGTTGGTGCCACTCACGGGACCGTTCGGGGACTATTTCGAGTTTTCACCCACTAACGCCATGTTTTTATGCCTAAGTCTAGAAAATATGCAGATTAGTTGTATTCTCAAATCGAGAGTCTCGTGATCGCGCGATCAGTTCCTACGAGTTACACTGGTCCCGTATAAGGTGTTGGTTCCACTCACGGGGACGTTCGGGGGTTATTTCGAGTTTTCACCCACTAATGTCATGTTTTTATGTCGAAGTCTAGAAATATGCAAATTATCGTTGTATTCTCTAACCGAAAGTCTCGTGTTCTCTCGGTAAGTTCCTACGAGTTACATTAGAACTGTGCGAGCTGTTTGTGACACTCACGGGGCCGTTCGGGGGCTATTTCGAGTTATCACCCATTAACGCCATGCTTTTAAGCCTAAGTCTAGGAATATGTAAATTGTCAGTGTATTCTCAAACTGAGAGTCCTGTGATCGCATGGTCAGTTCCTACCTGTTATATTAGTTCGATGCCAGGTCTTAGTGCCGCTCACGGGGCCGTTCGGGGGCTATTTTGGGTTTTCAACCACTAACGCCAAGTTTTTAAGCCTAAGTCTAGAAATATGCAAAATATCATTGTATTCTCAGATCGGGACTCCCATGATCACGCGGTCAGTTCCTACGTGTTACATCGGTCCCGTGCGAGGTGTTGGTGCCACTCATGGGACCGTTCGGAGGATATTTCGAGTTTTCACCCACAAACATTATGTTTTCATGCCTAAGTCTACAAATATGTAAATTAGCATCATATTCTCAAACCGAGAGTCACGTGATCGCTCGGTAAGTACCTACGAGTTACATTGGTCCCGTGTGAGGTGCTTGTCCCACTCAGGGGGCTGTTCGGGGACTGTTTCGAGTTTTCACCCACTAACGCCATGTTTTTAAGACTAAGTCTAAAAATATACAAATTATCATCATATTCTCAAATCGGGACTCCCATGATCGCGCGATGAGTTCCTACGTGTTACATTGGTCCCGTGTTAGGGTTTGGGGCCACTCACGGGGCCATTTGGGGGATGTTTCGGGTTCTCACCCACTAACGCCTTGTTTTTAAGACTAAGTCTAAAAATATGCAAATTATCGTCATATTATCAAACCGGGACTCCCATGATCGCACGGTGAGTTCCTACGACCTGCACTGGTCTTGTGTGAGGTGTTGGTGCCACTCACGGGGTCGTTCGGGGGATATTTCGGGTTTTCACCCACTAACGTCATGCTTTTATGCCTAAGTCTAGAAATATGCAAATTATCATCATATTCTCAAACCGGGAGTCCCGTGATCGCGCGATCACTTCCTACAAGTTACATTGGTCCCGTGTTAGGGGTTTATGCCACTCACGAGGCCGTTCAGGGACAGTTTCGAGTTTTCACCCACTAACACCTTGTTTTTAAGCCTAACTCTAGAAATATGCAAATTATCATCGTATTCTCAAATCGAAAGTCCCGTGATCGTGAGGTCACTTCTTACCACTCATGGGGTCGTTTGAGGGCTATTTGGGGGTTTTCATCCCCTAGCGTAATGTTTTTCAGCCTAAGTTTAGAAATATGCAAATTATCATATTATTCTCAAACCAGGAGTCCCACAATCGCGCGTCCAATTCCTACGAGTTATATTGGTCCCGTGCGAGGTATTGGTTCCACTCATGGGGCCGTTCGGGGGCCGTTTCCGATTTTGACCCACTAATGCCATGTTTTTAAGCCTAAGTCTAGAAATATGAAAATTATTATAGTATTATCAAACCGGGAGTCCCGTGATCACGCGATCACTGCTTCAGAGTTAAATTGGTCCTGTGCGAGGTGTTGGTGCCACTCAAGCGGCCGTTCGGGGGCTATGTTGGGTTTTCACCCACTAACGCCATTTTTTGAAGCATTAGTCTAGAAATATGCATATTATCATGATATTCTCATCTTGGGAGTCTCGTGATTGCACGGTCAGCTCCTACAACTTGCATTCGTCTCGTGTGAGGTGTTGGTGCCACTCACGGGGTCGTTCAGGGGTTGTTTCGGGTTTTTACCAACTAACGCCATATTTTTAATCCTAAGTCTAGAAATATGAAAATTATCCTCGTATTCTGAGACCGGGAGTCCCGTGATCACGCAATCAGTTCGTACGAGTTATATTGTTCCCATGCGTGGTATTGGTGCCACTCGCGGGGTCGTTCAGGGGTTGTTTCGAGTTTTCAACTACTAACGCCATGTTTTTAAGCCTAAGTCTAGGAATATGTAAATTATCATCGTATTCTCAAACCGATTGTCCCGTGATCGCGCGGTCAGTTCCTATGTGTTATATTAGTCCTATGGCAGGTGTTGGTGCCACTCACGGGGACGTTCGGGGGCTATCATTAACGCCACATTTTTAAGCCTAAGTCTAAAAATATGCAAATTATTATCGTATTCTCAAATTGGGACTCATAAGATCACGCGGTCTATTCCTACATGTGACATTGGTCCCGTGCGAGGTGTTGGTGCCACTCACGGGGCCATTCGGGGACTGTTTCTGGTTTTCACCCACTAACGCCCTATTCTTAAGCTTAAGTCTAGAAATATGAAAATTATTATCATATTAACAAATCAGGAGTCCTATGATTGTGGAATCAGTTCCTACGTGTTACATTGGTCCCGCGCGAGGTATTGGTTCCACTCACGAGGTCGTTCAGGGGCTGTTTTGGGTTTTCACCCACTAACGCCTTGTTTTTAAGCCTAAGTCTAGAAATATGAAAATTATCATCGTATTCTCAATCCGGGAGTCCCATGATCACATGGTAAGCTCCTACGAGTTACATTGGTCCCATGCGAGGTGTTGGTGCCACTCATGGGGCCGTTCGGGGGATGTTTTGTTTTTTCACCCATTAACGCCATGTTTTTAAGGCTAAGTCTAGGAATATGTAAACTATCATCATATTTTCAAATCGAGAGTCCCGTGATTGTACGATCAGTTCCTGCGTGTTATATTAGTCCCGTGACAGGTGGTGGTGCCACTCACGGGAACATTCAGGGGCTATTTCGGGTTTTCAACCACTAACGCCACAATTTTAAGCCTAAGTCTAGAAATATGCAAATTATCATCTTATTCTCAAACCGGGACTCCCAAGATCATGCGGTCAGTTCCTACATGTTACATTCGTCCCCTTCGAGGTGTTGGTGCCACTCACGGGGTCGTTCGGGGGATTTTTTTGGGTTTTCACCCACTAATGCCTTGTTTTTATGCCTAAGTCTAGAAATATGCAAATTATCAGCGTATTCTTAATTCGGGAGTCCCGTGATCGCGTGATGAGTTCCTACGAGTTACATTGGTCCCTTGCGAGGAGTTGGTGCCACTCACTGGGCCATTCGGGGGCTGTTTTAGGTTTTCAACCACTAATGCCAAGGTTTTAAGCCTAAGTCTATAAATATGCAAATTATTATCGTATTCTCAAATCGGGACTCCCGTGATCACACGGTCAGTTCCTACGTGTTATATTGGTCCCGTGCAAGGTGTTGGTGTCACTCACGGGGGCATTTGGGGACTATTTCGGGTTTTCATCCTCTAATGCCTTATTTTTAAGCCTAAGACTAGAAATATACAAATTATCATCGAATTCTCAAACCGAGACTCCCATGATCACGGGATCAGTTCCTACGTGTTACATTGGTCCCATGAGAGGTATTGGTGCCACTCACGGGGCCGTTCGGGGGCTGTTTGGGGTTTTCACCCACTAACACCATGTTTTTATGCCTAAGTCTAGAAATATGCAAATTAACAACGTATTCTCAAACTGGGAGTCCCGTGATCGCGCGGTCACTTCTTGCGAGCTACATTGATCTCGTGCGAAGAGTTGGTGCCACTCACGGGGCCGTTCAGGGATGTTTCGGGTTCTCACCCACTAACGCCATGTTTTTAAGCCTAAGTCTAGGAATATGTAAATTATGACCGTATTCTCAAATCGAGAGTCTCGTGATCGCACGTTCAGTTCCTACGTGTTGTATTAGTCCCGTGCTAGGTGTTGGTGCCACTTATGGGGCCGTTCGGGAGCAGTTTCGGGTTTTCAACCACTAACGCCATGTTTTTAAGCCTCAATCTAGAATTATGCAAATTATCATTCTATTCTCAAACCGAGAATCCGATGATCGCACGGTCAGTTCCTACGTGTTACATTGGTTCCGTGTTAGGGGTTGGTGCCACTCACGTGGCCATTCGGGGCCTGTTTCGGGTTTTCACCCACTAATGCCATGGTTTTATGCCTAAGTCTAGAGATATGCAAATTACCGTCATATTCTCAAACCAATATTCCCGTGATCGCCCGATCACTTCTTACGAGTTACAATAATCTCGTGTAAGGATAACGTCATCTTTTTAAGCCAAAGTATAGAAATATGTAAATTATCATCGTATTCTCAAATCGAGAGTCACGTGATCGCGCGGTCAGTTATTAAAAGTTACATTATTCCCGTGTGAGGTATTGGTGCCACTCACGGGGCCGTTTGGGGGCTATTTCTGGTTTTCACCCACTAACGACATGTTTTTATGCTAAAGTCTAGAAAATATGCAAATTAGTTGTATTCTAAAATTGGAGTTTCGTGATCGCGCGCTCAGTTCCTACGAGTTACACCGATCCCGTATGAGGTGTTGGTACAACTCACGGGGCCGTTCGGGGTTTGCTTTGGGTTTTCTCCCACTAACGCCATGTTTTTAAGCCTAATTCTAGAAATATGTAAAATATCATCTTATTCTCAAATCGGGACTTCCATGATCGCGTGGTCAGTTCCTACGTATTACTTTGGTCCCGTGCGAGGTTTTAGTGCCACTCTCGGGGTAGTTCAGGGGCTATTTCGGGTTTTCACCCACTAACGTCATGTTTTATGCCTAAGTCTAAAAATATTCAAATTATCATTCTATTGTCGAATCGGGAGTCCCGTGATCGCTTAGTAAGTTCCTACGAGTTACATTAGTCCTCTGCGAGGTATTTGTGCCACTCACGGGGCCGTTCAAGGTCTGTTTCGGGTTTTCACCCACTAACGCCATATTTTTAAGCCTAAGTCTAGAAATATGCAAAATATCATCATATTCTCAAATCGGGAGTCCCGTGCTCGCGCGGTCACTTCTCTCGAGTTAAATTGGTTCCGTGTGACGTGTTGGTGCCACTCATGGGGCCGTTCGGGGGCGGGTTCGGGTTTTCACCCACTAACGTCATGTTTTTAAGCCTTAGTCTTGAAATATGCAACTTATTGTAGTATTCTCAAACCGAGAGTCCCGTGATCACACGGTCAGTTCCTACGAGTTACATTGGTCCCGTGCGAGGTGTTGGTGCCACTCACGGGGCCGTTTGAGGGCTATTTCAGGTTTTCACCCACTAACATCATGTTTTTAAGCTTAAGTCTAGAAAAATGCAAATTATCATCGTATTCTCAAATCGAGACTCCCGTTATCGTGCGGTCACTTCTTCTGAGTTAAATTGGTCCCGTGCGAGGTGTTGGTGCAACTCATGGGGCCATTTCGGAGCTATTTTGGGTTTTCACCCACTAATGTCATTTTTAAGCCTAAGTCTAGAAATATGAAAATTATCATTTTATTCTCAATTCAAGAGTCCCATGATCGCTCAGTAAGTTCCTACGAGTTACATTTGTCCTGTGTGAAGTGTTTGTGCCACTCACGGGGCCGTCGGGGGCTATTTCGAGTTTTCACCCACTAATGCCATGTTTTTAAGCCTAAGTCTAGAAATATGCAAATTATCATCATATTGTCAAACCGGGACTCCCGTGATTGCGTGGTCAGTTCCTATGACTTTCATTGGTCTTGTGTGAGGTGTTGGTGCAACTCACGGGGCCATTCGGGGGCTATTTCGTTTTTTCACCCACTAACGTCATATTTTTATGCCTATGTCTAGAAATATGTAAATTATCATCATATTACCAGACCGGGAGTCCCATGATTGCGCGATCAGTTCCTAAGAGTTACATTGGTCCTGTGCGAGGTGTTTGTGCCACTCATGAGGCCGTTCAGGGGTTGTTTTGAGTTTTCACCCACTCACACCATGTTTTTAAGCCTAAGACTAAAAATATCCAAATTATCATCGTATTCTTAAATCGAGAGTCCCATGATCACGAGGTCACTTCTTACGACTAAAATTGGTCCCGTAGGAGGTGTTGGGAGCACTCACGGGGCCATTCGGGGCCTGTTTAGGGTTTTTACCCACTAACGCCATGTTTTGAAGCAAAAATCTAGAAATATGCAAATTATCATCATATTCTCAAACTGGGAGTCTCGTGATTGTGCGGTCAGTTCCTACGAGTTACATTGGTCCTGTGTGAGGTGTTGGTGCCACTCATGGGGCCATTCGGGGGTTGTTTCGAGTTTTCACCTACTAACGCCTTATTTTTAAGGCTAAGTCTAGAAATATGCAAATTATCATTGTATTCTTAATTCGAGAGTCCTGTGATCACTTGATAAGTTCCTACGAGTTACATTGGTTCCGTGCGAGGTGTTTGTGCCACTCACTGGGCCGTTCGGGGGCTATTTCAGGTGTTCAACCACTAATGCCAAGGTTTTAAGCCTAAGTCTAGAAATATGTAAATTATTGTCGTATTTTCAAATCGGGACTCCCATGATCGCGCAGTCAGTTTCTACGTGTTACATTGGTCTCGTGTGAGGTGTTGGTGTCACTCACGGGGGCATTAGGTGGCTGTTTCGGGTTTTCACCCACAAACGCCTTGTTTTTTAGCCTAACACTAGAAATATGCAAATTATCACCGAGTTCTCAAAGTGGGACTCCCATAATCACGGGATCAGTTCCTACATGTTACATTGGTCCCATGAGAGGTATTGGTGCCAACCACGGGGCCGTTCGGGGGTTATTTGGGCTTTTCACCCACTAACGCCATGTTTTTATGCCTAAGTCTAGAGATACGAAAATTATCATCGTATTCTCAAACCAAGAGTCCCGTGATCACCCGGACACTTCTTACGAGTTACATTAATCTCGTGCAAGGAGTTGCTAGCACTCACGGGGCTATTCTGGGGCTGTTTTGGGTTCTCACCCACTAACGCCATCTTTTTAAGACAAAGAATAGAAATATGCAAATTATCATCGTATTATCAAACCGATAGTCACTTGATCGCGCGGTCAGTTCTTACGAGTTACATTGTTTCCGTGCGAGGTATTAGTGCCACTCACGGGGCCGTTCGGGGGCTATTTCAAGTTTTCACCCACTAACGACATATGTTTATGCCTAAGTCTAGAAAATATGCAAATTAGTTGTATTCAAAAATTGGGAGTCTCGTGATCACGCGGTCAGTTCCTATGAGTTACACGAGTCCCGTATGAGGTATTGGTGCCACTCACGGGGCTGTTCGGGGTTCGCTTCGGGTTTTCACCCACTAACGCCATGTTTTTAAGCCTAAGTCTAGAAATATGCAAAATATCATCGTATTCTCAAACCGGGACTTCCATGATCGCGTGGTCAGTTCCTACGTGTTACTTTGGTCCCGTGCGAGGTCCTAGTGCCACTCTCGGGGTAATTCGGGGGCTATTTTGGGTTTTCACCCACTAATGTCATGTTTTTATGCCTAAGTCTAGAAATATTTAAATTATCATTCTATTCTCAAATCGGGAGTCCCGTGATGGCTCAGTAAGTTCCTACGAGTTACATTGGTCCCGTGCGAGGTGTTTGAGCCACTCACGGGGCCGTTCGGGGTCTATTTCTGGTTTTCACCCACTAACGCCATATTTTTAAGCCTAAGTCTATAAATATGCAACATATCATCATATTCTTAAATAGGGAGTCCCGTGCTCGCGCGATCACTTCTTTTGAGTTAAATTGGTTACGTGCGAGGTGTTGGTGCCACTCATGGGGCCGTTCGGGGGCGGTTTCGGGTTTTCACCCACTAACGCCATGTTTTTAAGCCTTAGTCTTAAAATATGAAAATTATCATCGTATTCTCAAACCGATAGTCCCGTGATCGCACGGTTAGTTCCTACGAGTTACAATGGTCCCGTGCGAGGTGTTGGTGCCACTCACGGGGCCGTTTGCGGGCTATTTCAGGTTTTCACCCACTAACGCCATGTTTTTAAGCTTAAGTCTAGAAAAATACAAATTATCATCGTATTCTCAAACTGGGAGTCCCGTGATCGTGCAGTTACTTCTTCCGAGTTAAATTTTCCCCGCGCGAGGTGTTGGTGCAACTCATGGGGCCGTTCGAGGAATATTTTGGGTTTTGACCCACTAACGTCATGTTTTTAAGTCTAAGTCTAGGAATATGTAAATTATCTTCGTATTATCAAATCGATAATCCCGTGATCGCGTGGTCAATTCCTACGTGTTATATTAGTCCCATGCCAGGTGTTAGTGCCGCTCACGGGGACGTTCGAGGGCTGTTTCGGGTTTTCACCCACTAACGCCATGTTTTTAAGCATAAGTTAAGAAATATGGAAATTATCGTCGTATTCTCAAATCGGAAGTCCCGTGATCGCGCGATCAGTTCCTAAGAGTTATATTTGTCCTGTGCGAGGTGTTTGTGCCAATCATAAGTCCGTTCGGGAGCTGTTTGGAGTTCTCATCCACTAACGCCATCTTTTTAAGATAAAGTATAGAAATATGCAAATTATCATCGTATTATCAAACCGAGAGTCACTTGATCGCGCGGTCAGTTATTACGAGTTACATTGTTCTCGTGTGAGGTATTGCTGCCACTCACGGGGCCGTTCGAGGGCTATTTCTAGTTTTCACCCACTAACGACGTATGTTTATGCCTAAGTCTAGAAAATATGCAAATTAGTTGTATTCTAAAATTGGGAGTCTCGTGATCACGAGGTCAGTTCCCATGAGTTACACGAGTCCCGTATGAGGTATTAGTGCCACTCACGGGGCTGTTCGGGGTTCGCTTCGGGTTTTCACCCACTAAAGCCATGTTTTTAATCCTAAGTCTAGAAATATGCAAAATATCATCGTATTCTCCAACCGGGACTTCCATGATCGCGTGGTCAGTTCCTACGTGTTACTTTGGTCCCGTGCGAGGTTCTGCTGCCACTCTCGGGGTAATTCGGGGGCTATTTCGGGTTTTCACCCACTAATGTCATGTTTTTATGCCTAAATCTAGAAATATTCAAATTATCATTCTATTCTCAAATCGGGAGTCCCGTGATGGCTCAGTAAGTTCCTACGAGTTACATTGGTCCCGTGCGAGGTGTTTGAGCCACTCACGGGGCCGTTCGGGGTCTGTTTCTGGTTTTCACCCACTAACGCCATATTTTTAAGCCTAAGTCTAGAAATATGCAACATATCATCATATTCTCAAATTGGGAGTCCCGTGCTCGTGCGGTCACTTCTTTTGAGTTAAATTGGTTCCGTGCGAGGTGTTGGTGCCACTCATGGGGCCGTTCGGGGGCGGTTTCGGGTTTTCACCCACTAACGCCATGTTTTTAAGCCTTAGTCTTGAAATATGCAAATTATCATCGTATTCTCAAACCGAGAGTCCCGTGATCGCACGGTCGCTTCCTACGAGTTACAATGGTCCTGTGCGAGGTGTTGGTGCCACTCACGGGGCCGTTTGCGGGCTATTTCAGGTTTTCACCCACTAACGCCATGTTTTTAAGCTTAAGTCTAGAAAAATACAAATTATCATCGTATTCTCAAACTGGGAGTCCCGTGATCGTGCAGTTACTTCTTCCGAGTTAAATTGGCCCCGCGCGAGGTGTTGGTGCAACTCATGGGGCCGTTCGAGGAATATTTTGGGTTTTGACCCACTAACGCCATGTTTTTAAGCCTAAGTCTAGGAATATGTAAATTATCTTCGTATTATCAAATCGATAATCCCGTGATCGTGTGGTCAATTCCTACGTGTTATATTAGTCCCATGCCAGGTGTTAGTGCCGCTCACGGGGACGTTCGAGGACTGTTTCGGGTTTTCACCCACTAACGTCATGTTTTTAAGCATAAGTTAAGAAATATGGAAATTATCATCGTATTCTCAAATCGGGAGTCCCGTGATCGCGCGATCAGTTCCTAAGAGTTATGTTTGTCCTATGCGAGGTGTTTGTGCCACTCATAAGGCCGTTCGGGGGCTGTTTCGAGTTTTCACCCACTAACACCATGTTTTTAAGCCTATGTCTAGAAATATCCAAACTATCACCGTATTCTTAAATCGAGAGCCCCATGATCATGGGGTCACTTCTTAGATTGGTTCCGTACAAGGTGTTGGTAGCACTAAAGGGGCCCTTCGGGGGCGGTTTGGGGTTTTTACCCACTAACGCCACATTTTTAAGCATACATCTAAAAATATGCAAATTATCATCATATTCTCAAATCGGGAGTCCTGTGATTGCACGGTCAGTTCCTATGAGTTACATTGGTCCCGTGCGAGGTGTTGGTGCCACTCTCGGGGTAGTTCGGGGGCTATTTCGGGTTTTCACCCACTAACGTCATGTTTTATGCCTAAGTCCAAAAATATTCAAATTACCATTCTATTGTCAAATCGGGAGTCCCGTGATCGCTTAGTAAGTTCCTACGAGTTACATTAGTCCCGTGCGAGGTATTTGTGCCACTTACGGGGCCGTTTAGGGTCTGTTTCGGGTTTTCACCCACTAATGCCATATTTTTAAGCCTAAGTCTAGAAATATGCAAAATATCATCATATTCTCAAATCGGGAGTCCCGTGCTCCCGCGGTCACTTCTTCGGAGTTAAATTGGTTCCGTGTGATGTGTTGGTGCCACTCATGGGGCCGTTCGGGTGCAATTTTGGGTTTTCACCCATTAACATCATGTTTTTAAGCGTTACTCTTGAAATGTGCAACTTATCATAGTATTCTCAAATCAAGAGTCCCGTGATCACATGATCAGTTCTTACGAGCTACATTGGTCCCGTGCGAGGTGTTGGTGCCACTCAGGTGGGCGTTTGAGGGCTATTTCAGGTTTTCACCCACTAACGCCATGTTTTTAAGCTTCAGTCTATAAAAATGAGAATTATCATCGTATTCTCAAATCGGGACTCCCATTATCATGCGTTCACTTCTTCTGAGTTAAATTGGTCCCGTGCGAGGTGTTGGTGCAACTCATGGGGCCGTTTCGGGGCTATTTTTGGTTTTTCACCCACTAACGTCATTTTTTAAGCCTAAGTCTAGAAATATGAAAATTATCATTTTATTCTCAAATCGAGAGTCCCGTGATCGCTCAGTAAGTTCCTACGAGTTACATTTGTCCCGTGCAACGTGTTTGTGCCACTCACGGGGCCGTTCGGGGGCTATTTCGAGTTTTCACCCACTAACGCCATGTTTTTCAGCCTAAGTCTAGAAATATGAAAAATATCATCATATTCTCAAACCGGGAGTCCCGTGCTCATGCGATCACTTCTTTCGAGTTCAATTGGTTCCGTGCGAGCTATTGGTGCCACTCACAGGTCCGTTCGGGGGCGATTTCAGGTTTTCACCCACTAACGCCATGTTTTTAAGCCTTAGTCTAGAAATATGCAAATTATCTTTGTATTCTCAAACTGAGAGTCCCGTGATTGCACGATCAGTTCCTACGAGTTACATTGGTCCCGTGCAAGGTGTTGGCGCCACTCACGGGGACGTTTGAGGCCTATTTCAGGTTTTCACCCACTAACGCCATGTTTTTAAGCTTAAGTCTAGAAAACTGCAAATTATCATCGTATTCTCAAACAGGGAGTCCCGTGATTGCGCAGTCACTTTTTCCGAGTTAAATTGGTCCCATGCGAGGTGTTGGTGCAACTCATGGAGCCGTTGGGGAGCTATTTCGGGTTTTAACCCACTAACGCCAGGTTTTTAAGCCTAAGTCTAGGAATATGTAAATTATCTTCGTATTATCAAATTGAGCGTCCCATGATCACGCGGTCAGTTCCTACGTGTTATATTAGTCCCATGGTTAGTGCCGCTCACGGGGACGTTCGGGGGCGGTTTCGGTTTTTAACGTAGTAACGCCATGTTTTTAAGCCTAAGTTTAAAAATATGAAAATTATCATCGTATTCTCAAATCGGGAGTCCCGTGATCACGGTCATTTATTTCGAGTTACATTGATCCCGTGCGAGGTGTTTGTGCCACTCATGGGGCCGTTTGGGGGCTATTTCGGGTTTTCACCCACTAACGCCATGTTTTTAAGCCTAAGTCTAGAAATATGCAAATTATCATCATATTGTCAAACCGGGACTCCCGTGATTGCGTGGTCAGTTCCTATGACTTGCATTGGTCTTGTGTGAGGTGTTGGTGCAACTCACGGGGCCGTTCGGGGGCTATTCCGTTTTTTCACCCACTAACGTCATATTTTTATGCCTATGTCTAGAACTATGCAAATTATCATCATATTACCAGACCGGGAGTCCCATGATCGCGCGATCAGTTCCTAAGAGTAACATTGGTCCTGTGCGAGGTGTTTGTGCCACTCATGCGGCCGTCCGGGGGCTGTTTTGAGTTTTCACCCACTAACACCATGTTTTTAAGCCTAAGCCTAGAAATATTCAAATTATCATCGTATTCTTAAATCGAGAGTTCCATGATCACGGGGTCACTTCTTACGACTAAAATTGGTCCCGTACGAGGTGTTGGTAGCACTCACGGGGCCGTTCGGGGGCTCTTTAGGGTTTTTACCCACTAACGCCATGTTTTGAAGCAAAAATCTAGAAATATGCAAATTATCATCATATTCTCAAACTGGGAGTCTCGTGATTGCGCGGTCAGTTCCTACGAGTTACATTGGTCCCGTGCGAGGTGTTGGTGCCACTCACGGGGCCATTCGGGGGTTGTTTAGAGTTTTCACCTACTAACGCCTTATTTTTAAGGCTAAGTCTAGAAATATGCAAATTATCATTGTATTCTTAATTCGAGAGTCTCGTGATCGCGTGATAAGTTCCTACGAGCAACGTTGGTCTCGTGCGAGGTGCTGGTGCCACTCACTGGGCCGTTCGGGGGCTATTTCAGGTGTTCAACCACAAACGCCAAGGTTTTAAGCCTATGTCTAGAAATATGTAAATTATTGTCGTATTTTCAAATTGGGACTCCCATGATCGCGCAGTCAGTTCTTACGTGTTACATTGGTCCCGTGCGAGGTGTTGGTGTCACTCACGGGGGCATTAGGTGGCTGTTTCGAGTTTTCACCCACAAACGCCTTGTTTTTTAACCTAACACTAGAAATATGCAAATTATCATCGAGTTCTCAAATCGGGACTCCCATAATCACGGGATCAGTTCCTTCATGTTACATTGGTCCCATGAGAGGTATTGGTGCCAATCACCGGGCCGTTCGGGGGTTATTTGGGCTTTTCTCCCACTAACGCCATGTTTTTATGCCTAAGTCTAGAGATATGAAAATTATCATCGTATTTTCAAACCAAGAGTCCCGTGATCACCCGGACACTTCTTACGAGTTTCATTAATCTCATGCAAGGAGTTGCTAGCACTCACGGGGCTATTCTGGGGATGTTTTGGGTTCTCACCCACAAACGCCATCTTTTTAAGACAAAGTATAAAAATATGCAAATTATCATCGTATTATCAGACTGAGAGTCACTTGATCGCACGGTCAGTTCTTACGAGTTACATTGTTCCCGTGCGAGGTATTGGTGCCACTCACGGGGCCGTTCGGGGGCTATTTCTGGTTTTCACCCACTAAAGACATGTTTTTATGCCTAAGTCTATAAAATATACAAATTAGTTGTATTCTAAAATTGGGAGTCTCGTGATCACGCGGTCAGTTCCTACGAGTTACACTGGTCCCGTATGAGGTATTGGTGCCACTCACGGGGCTGTTCGGGGTTCGCTTCGAGTTTTCACCCACTAACGCCATGGTTTTAAGCCTAAGTCTAGAAATATGCAAAATATCATCGTATTCTCAAACCGGGACTTCCATGATCGCGTGGTCAGTTCCTACGTGTTACTTTGGTCCCGTTCGAGGTTCTGGTGCCACTTTCGGGGTAATTCGGGGGCTATTTCGGGTTTTCACCCACTAATGTCATGTTTTTATGCCGAAGTCTAGAAATATTCAAATTATCATTCTATTCTCAAATCGGGAGTCCCGTGATGGCTCAGTAAGTTCCTACGATTTACATCGGTCCCGTGCGAGGTGTTTGAGCCACTCACGGGGCCGTTCGGGGTCTGTTTCTGGTTTTCACCCACTAACGCCATGTTTTTAAGCCTAAGTCTAAAAATATGCAACATATCATCATATTCTCAAATTGGGAGTCCCGTGCTCGCGCGGTCACTTCTTTTGAGTTAAATTGGTTCCGTGTGAGGTGTTGGTGCCACTCATGGGGCCGTTCGGGGGCGGTTTCGGGTTTTCACCCACTAACGCCATGTTTTTAAATCTTAGTCTTGAAATATGCAAATTATCATCGTATTCTCAAACCGAGAGTCCCGTGATCGCACGGTCAGTTCCTACGAGTTACAATGGTCCCGTGCGAGGTGTTGGTGCCACTCACGAGGCCGTTTGCGGGCTATTTCAAGTTTTCACCCACTAACGCCATGTTTATAAGCTTAAGTCTAGAAAAATACAAATTATCATCGTATTCTCAAACTGGGAGTCCCGTGATCGTGCAGTTACTTCTTCCGAGTTAAATTGGTCCCGCGCGAGGTGTTGGTGCAACTCATGGGGCCGTTCGAGGAATATTTTGGGTTTTGACCCACTAACGCCATGTTTTTAAGCCTAAGTCTAGGAATATGTAAATTATCTTCGTATTATCAAATCGATAATCCCGTGATTGCGTGGTCAATTCCTACGTGTTATATTAGTCCCATGCCAGGTGTTAGTGCCGCTCACGGGGACGTTAGTGGGCTGTTTTGAGTTTTCACCCACTAACGCCATGTTTTTAAGCCTAAGTTAAGAAATATGGAAATTATCGTTGTATTCTCAAATCGGGAGTCCCGTGATCGCGCGATCAGTTCCTAAGAGTTATGTTTGTCCTGTGCGAGGTGTTTGTGCCACTCATAAGGCCGTTCGGGGGCTGTTTCGAGTTTTCACCCACTAACACCATGTTTTTAAGCCTAAGTCTAGAAATATCCAAATTATCACCGTATTCTTAAATCGAGAGTCCCATGATCACGGGGTCACTTCTTATGACTAAGATTGGTCCCGTACGAGGTGTTGGTAGCACTCAAGGGGCCCTTCGGGGGCTGTTTGGGGTTTTTACCCACTAACGCCATGTTTTTAAGCATAAATCTAAAAATATGCAAATTATCATCATATTCTCAAATCGGGAGTCCTATGATTACACGGTCAGATCCTATGAGTTACATTGGTCCCGTGCGAGGTGTTGGTGCCACTCACGGGGCCATTCGGATTTTCACCCACTAATACCTAATTTTTAAGGCTAAGTCTAGAAATATGAAAATTATCATCGTATTCTCAAACTGAGAGTCCCGTGATCAAGCTGTCAGCTCCTACGTGTTATTATTAGTCCTATGCGAGGTTTTGGTATCACTCACGAGGCCGTTTGGGGGTTATTTCGGGTTTTCACCCACTAACGCCATGTTTTTAAGAGTAATCTAGAAATATGCAAATTTTCATCATATTCTCAACCGGGAGTCCCATGATTGCGTAGTCACTTCCTACGAGTTATATTGGTCTCCTGCAAGGTGTTGGTGCCACTCACAGGGTCAATCGGGGGGCTATTTTAGGTTTTTACCAACTAACGCCATGTTTTTAAACCTAAGTCTAGAAATATGAAAATTATCATCGTATTATCAAACCAGGAGTCCCGTGATCACGTAGTCAGTTCCTACTAACGCACATAGGGTCGTTTGGGGGCTGTTTCGGGTTTTCACCCACTAACGCCATGTTTTTAAGCCTAAGTCGAGAAATATGTAAATTATCATCGTATTCTCAAATCGGGAGTCCCGTGATCGTGCGATCAGTTCCTACGTGTTACATTAGTCCCATTCAAGGTGTTGGTGCCACTCACGGGGCCATTCGGGGGCTGTTTTAGGTTTGCAACCACTAACGCCATATTTTTAAGCCAAAGTATAGAAATATGGAAATTATCCTCGTAATATCAAAGTGGGTGTCCCATGATCACGCGGTCAGCTCCTACATATTACATTAGTCCCGTGTTAGTTGTTGGCGCCACTCACGGGGCCGTTCGGGGGCTGTTTCGGGTTTTCACCCAATAATGCCATATTTTTAAGCCTAAGTCCAAAATTATGCAAAATATCATCATATTCTCAATCCGGGAGTCAAGTGGTCGTGCGGTCAGTTCTTACGAGTTAAATTGTTCCTGTTCGAGGTGTTGGTGCCACTCACGGGGACGTTCGAGGGCTGTTTCGGGTTTTCACGCACTAACGCCATGTTTTTATGCCTAAGTCTAAAAAATATACAAATTATAGTTGTATTCTCAAATTAGGAGTCTCATGATTGCTCGGTCAGTTCTTACGAGTTATATTGGTCCCGTGCAAGGTGTTAGTGCCAAGCACAGGGCCGTTCGGGTGCAATTTCGGGTTTTCACCCACTAACGCCATATTTTTAAACCTTAGTCTAGAAATATGCAAATTATCCTCATATTCTCAAATCGAGAGTCCCGTAATTGCACGGTCAGTTCCTACGAGTTACGTTGGTCCCGTACGAGGTGTTAGTGCCACTCACGGGGCAGTTTGAGGGCTATTTAGGTCTTCACCCACTAACGCCATGTTTTTAAGCTAAAGTCCAGAAAAATGCAAATTATCATCGTATTCTCAAACCGGGAGTCCCGTGATCGTACGGTCACTTCTTTCGAGTTAAATTGGTCCTATGCGAGGCCGTTCGGGGTCAATTATCGTTCAGTTCTCAAACTGGGACGTTCGGGGGACGTTCGGGGGCTATTTCGAGTTTTCACCCACTAACGCCATGTTTTTAAGACTAAGTTTAGAAATATGGAAATTATCGTTCAATTCTCAAACCGGGAGTCCCGTGATTACGCGGTCACTTCTTCCGAGTTACATTTGTCCCGTGCGAGGTGTTGGTGCCACTCATGGGGCTGTTCGGGAGCTATTTCGGGTTTTCACCCACTAACGCCATGTTTTTAAGCCTAAGTCTAGAAATATGCAAATTATCCTCATATTGTCAAATCCCGTGATTGCGTGGTCAGTTCCTAGGACTTGTATTGGTCTTGTGTGAGGTGTTAGTGCAACTCACGGGACCGTTCAGGGGCCATTTCGGTTTTTCACCCACTAACGTCATATTTTTATGCCCACGTCTAGAAATATGCAAATTATCATCATATTATCAAATCGGGAGTCTTGTGATCGCGCGATCAGTTCCTAAGAGTTACGTTGGTCCCATGCGAGGTGTTTGTGTCACTCATGAGGCCGTTCGGGGGCTGTTTCGAGTTTTCACCCGCTAACACCATGTTTTTAAGCCTAAGTCTAGAAATATAAAAATTATCATCGTATTCTTAATTCAAGAGTCCCATGATCACGGGGTCACTTCTTACGACTAAAATTGCTCCCGTACGAGGTGGTGGTAGCACTTACGGGATCGTTCGCGGGCTATTTGGGGTTTTTACCCACTAACGCCATGTTTTTAAGCATAAATCTATAAATATGCAAATAATCATCAAATTCTCAAATCGAGAGTCCCATGATTGCGCGGTCAGTTCCTACGAGTTACATTGGTCCCGTGCGAGGTGTTGGTGCCACTCACGGGGCCATTCGGGGGCTGTTTCGGGTTTTCACCCACTAACGCCTTATTTTTAAGGCTAAGTGTAGAAATATGGAAATTATCCTCGCAATCTCAAAGTGGGTGTCCCATGATCGCGCGATCAGTTCCTAAATGTTACATTGGTCCCGTGTTAGGGGTTGGTGCCACTCACGGGGCCGTTCGGGGGCTATTTCGAGTTTTCACCCAATAACGCCATATTTTTAAGCCTAAGTCCAGAATTATGCAAAATATCATTGTATTCTCAAACCGGGAGTCAAGTGGTCGTGCGATCAGTTCTTACGAGTTACATTGTTCCTATTCGAGGTGTTGGTGCTACTCACGGGGCCGTTCGAGGGCTGTTTCGAGTTTTCACCCAGTAACGCCATGTTTTTATGCCTAAGTCTAGAAAATATAGAAATTATCATCGTATTCTCAAATCGGGAGTCTTGTGATTGCAAGGTCAGTTCTTAGGAGTTACATTGATCTTGTGCGAGGAGTTGGTGCCACTCACGGGGCCATTTGGGGGTTGTTTTGGGTTCTCACCCACTAACGCCATGTTTTTAAGCGTAAATCTATAAATATGCAAATTGTCATCGTATTCTCAAATCGAGAGTCCCGTGATCGTGAGGTCACTTCTTACGAGTTACATTGATCTTGTGCGAGGAGTTGGTGGCACTCACAGGGCCATTTGGGGGCTCTTTCGGGTTCTCAGCCACTAACGCCATGTTTTTAAGCGTAAATCTAGAAATATGCAAATTATCATCGTATTCTTAAATCGAGAGTCCCGTAATTGTGAGGTCACTTCTTACGAGTTATATTGATCTCGTGCGAGGAGTTGGTAGCACTCACGGGGCCGTTCGGGGGCTGTTTCGGGTTTTCACCCACTAACACCATGTTTTTAAGCCTAAGTATAGAAATATGCAAATTATCAACGTATTATCAAATCGAGAGTCTCGTGATCGCGGGGTCACTTCTTACGACTAACATTGGTCCCGTGCGAGATATTGGTACCACTCACGGGGCCGTTCATGGGCTGTTTGGGGGTTTTCACTCACTAACGCCATGTTTTTAAGACTAAGTATAGAAATAGGTAAATTATCACCGTATTCTCAAACCGAGAGTCCCGCGATCAATTCCTATGCATTACATTAGTCCCATGCGAGGTGTTGGTGCCACTCACGGGGTCGTTCATGTTTTCACCCACTAACACCATGTTTTTAAGCCTAAGTCTAGAAATATGCAAATTATCGTCGTATTCTCAAATCGAGAGTCCTGTGATTATGCGGTCACTTCTTCAGAGATAAACTGGTCCCGTGTGAGGTACTCATGGGGCCGTTCAGGAGATGTTTAGAGTTTTCACCCAATAACACCATATTTTTAAGCCTAAGTTTATAAATATGTAAATTATCATCATATTCTCAAATCGGGAGTCCCATGATCGCGCAGTCTGTTCCTACGTATTACATTGGTCCCATGCGAGGTGGTGGGGCCACTCACGGGGCCATTCGGGGGCTGTTTCGAGTTTTAACCCACTAACGCCATCTTTTGAAGCCAAAGCCTAGAAATATGCCAATTATCATCGTATTCTCAAACCGGGAGTCACGTGATCGCGCGGTCACTTATTACGAGTTACATTGATCTCGTGCGAGGAGTTTGCGCCACTCTTGGGGCCGTTCGGGGGCTATTTCGGGTTCTCACCCACTAACACCATATTTTTAAACGCAAGTCTAGAAATATGCAAATTATCGTCGTAATCTTAAACCAAGAGTCCTGTGATCGCACGATCAGTTCTTACGATTTACATTGTTCCCATACGAGGTGTTGGTACCACTCACGGGGCCACTTGGGAGCTATTTCAGGTTTTCACTCGCTAACGCCGTGTTTTTATGCGTAAGTCTAGAAAATATGCAAATTAGTTTTATTCTCAAATCGGGAGTCTCGTGATCACGCGATCAGTTCCTACGAGTTACATTAGTCCCGTATGAGGTGTTGGTTCCACTCACGGGGACTTTCGAGGGTTGTTTCGGGTTTTCACACACTAACACCATTTGTTAAGATTATTTCTAAAAATATGCAAATTATCGTCGTATTCTCAAATCGGGAGTCCCGTGATGTCCTGGTACGTTCCTAGGAGTTATATTGGTCCCGTGCGAGGTTTTTGTGGCACTCACGGGGCCGTTCAGGGGCTGTTTTGGTTTTTCAATGACTAACGTCATATTTTTAAGACTAAGTTTCGAAATATGGAAATTATTGTCGTATTCTCAAACCGGTACACCCAAGATCGCGCGGTTTGTTCGTACGTGTTACATTGGTCTCGTACGAGGTGTTGGTGCCACTCACGGGGCCATTCGGGGGCTGTTTTGGATTTTCACCCACTAACTCCTTATTTTTAAGGCTAAGTCTAGACATATGCAAATTATCATCGTATTCTCAAACCAAGAGTCCCGTGATCGTGCGATCACTTCTTCTGAGTTAAATTGGTCCCGTGTGAGGTGTTGGTGCCACTCATGGGGCCGTTCGGGGGTTATTTTGGGTTTTCACCCACTAACACCATGTTTTTAAGCCTTAGTCTAGAAATATGTAAATATCATCGTATTCTCAAATCGGGAGTCCCATGATCGCGCAGTTTGTTCGTACGTGTTACATTGGTCCTGTGTGAGGTGTTGGGGCCACTCATAGGGCTATTCGGGGGCTGTTTCGGGTTTTCACGCACTAACGCCATGTTTTTAAGGCAAAGCCTAGAAATATACAAATTATCGTCGTATTCTCAAATCGAAAGTCACGTGATCGGGCGGTCCCTTCTTACGAGTTACATTGATCTCGTGCGAGCAGTTGGCGCCACTCTTGGGGCCGTTCGGGGGTATTTCAGGTTCTCACCCACTAAAACCATGTTTTTAAGCGTAAGTCTAGAAATATACAAATTATCATCTTATTCTCAAATCGAGATTCCCGTGATTGTGCGGTCAGTTCTTATGAGTTACATTGTTCCCGTGCGAGGTGTTAGCGCCACTCTCGGGGCCATTCGAGGGCTATTTCGGGTTTTCACTCGCTAATGCCATGTTTTTATGCCTAAGAATAGAAAATATGCAAATTGGTTTTATTCTCAAATTGGGAGTCTCGTGATCACACGGTGAGTTCCTACGAGTTACATTAGTCCCGTATGAGGTGTTGGTTCCACTCACGGGGCCTTTTGCGGGTTGTTTCGAGTTTTCATCCACTAACGCAATTTGCTAAGATTAATTCTAGAAATATAAAAATTATCATTGTATTCTCAAATTGAGAGTCCCGTGATCTCTTGGTACGTTCCTAGGAGTTATATTGGTCCCGTGCGAGGTTTTGGTGGCACTCATAGGGCCGTTCAGGGGCTGTTTTGGGTTTTCAACCACTAACTCCATGTTTTTAAGACTAAGTCTAAAAATATTGAAATTATCGTCGTATTCTCAAACTGGGACTCCCATGATCACGCGGTCAGTTCCTACGTGTTACATTGGTCCCGTGCGAGGTGTTGGTGCCATTTATGGGGCTGTTCGGGGGCTGTTTTGGGTTTTCAACCACTCACGCCTTGTTTTTAAGCCTTAGTCTAGAAATATGGAAATTATCATCGTATTCTCTAACCGGGAGTCCCATTATCGTACAGTCAGCTCTTACGTGTTACATTGGTCCCATGAGATATTGGTGCCACTCACGGGGCCGCTTGGGGGCTATTTCGGGTTTCACCCACTAACGCCATATTTTTAAGCATAAGTCTAGAAATATTAAAATTATCATCATATTCTCAAACCGGGAGTCTCGTGATTGCGCGGTTAGTTCCTACGAGTTACATTGGTCCCCTGCGAGGTGTTGGTGCCACTCACGGGGCCATTCGGGGGCTGTTTCGGGTTTTCACCCACTAACGCCTTCTTTTTAAGCCTAAGTATAGAAATATACAAATTATCATCGTATTCTCAAACCGAGAGTCCCATGATCGTGCGGTGACTTCTTTCGAGTTACATTAGTCCCGTGCGAGGTGTTAGTGCCACTCACGGGGCCGTTCAGGGGCTGTTCTGGGTTCTCACCCACTAACACCATATTTTTAAGCCTAAGTCTAGAAATATGCAAATTATCATTGTATTCTCAAATAAAGAGTCTCGTGATTGCGCGGTCAGTTCCTACGACTTGCATTGGTCCTGTGCGAGGTGTTGGTGCCACTCACGGGGCCGTTCGGTGGATATTTCGGGTTTTCACCCACTAACATCATGTTATTATGCCTAACTCTTAAAATATACAAATTATCATCGTATTCTCAAACCGAGACACCCCTGATCGCGCGGTCAGTTCCTACGTGTTACATTGGTAACACAAGAGGTATTGGTGCCACTTATGGGGCCGTTCAGGGGCTGTTTTGAGTTTTCCTCCACTAACTCCATATTTTTAAACCTAAGTCTTAAAATTTTTAAATTATCATCGTATTCTCAAACTGGGAGTCCCCTGATGGCGCGATCAGTTCCTACGTGTTACATTGGTTCAGTGCCGGGTGTTGGTGCCACTCACGGGGCCGTTCGGGGGCTGTTTTAGGTTTTCAACCACTAACGCCATCTTTTTAAGCCTAAGTCTATAAATATCCAAATTATTGTTTGATTCTCAAACCGGGAGTCACGTGATCGCAAGGTCACTTCTTACGATTTACATTGATCTCGTGTGAGGAGTTGGTGCCACTCACGGGGTCGTTCGGGGGCTGTTATGGGTTCTCAACCACTAACGCCATGTTTTTAAGCATAAGTCTAGAAAAATAAAAATTATCATCGTATTCTCAAACTGGGAGTCCCGTGATCATGGGGTCACTTCTTATGAGTTACATTGATCTCGTGCGAGGAGTTAGTAGCACTCACGGGGCCGTTCGGAGGCTGTTATGGGTTGTCACCCACTAACACCATGTTTTTAAGCCTAAGTCTAGAAATATGCAAATTATCATCGTATTCTCAAACCCGAAGTGACGTGATCACGCGGTCACTTCTTACGATTTACATTGATCTCGTGTGAGGAGTTGGTGCCACTCACGGGGCCTTTCGGGGGCTGTTACGGGTTCTCACCCACTAACGCCATGTTTTTAAGCGTAAGTTTAGAAATATGAAAATTATCATCGTATTCTCAAACTGGGAGTCCCATGATCATGGGGTCACTTCTTATGAGTTACATTGATCTCGTGCGAAGAGTTAGTAGCACTCACGGGGCCGTTCGGGGGCTGTTATGGGTTCTCACCCACTAACACCATATTTTTAAGCCTAAGTGTAGAAATATGCAAATTATCATCGTATTCTCAAACCCGGAGTGATGTGATAACGCGGTCAGTTCTTACGAGTTACATTGTTCCCGTGCAGGGTGTTGGTGCCACTCACGGGAGCGTTTGGTGGTTGTTTCGGGTTTTCACTCACTAACGCCATGTCTTTATGCCTAAGCCTAGGAAAAATGCAAATTAGTTGTATTCTCAAATCGGGAGTCTCATGATCGTACGGTTAGTTCCTACGAGTTACATTGGTTCCGTATGAGGTGTTGGTGCCACTCACGGGTCCGTTCGGGGGTCGTTTCGAGTTTTCACCCAGTAACGCCATGTTTTTAAGCTTAAGTATAGAAATATGAAAATTATCTCCGTATTCTCAAATCGAGAGTCCCGTGATCGCGGGGTCACTTCTTACGAGTAACATTGGTCCCGTACGAGGTGTTGGTGCCACTCACGGGGCCGTTCGGGGGATGTTTCGAGTTGTCAACCATTAATGCCATATTTTTAAGCCTAAATGTAAAAATATAAAAATTATCATAGTACTCTCAAACCGAGACTCCCGTGATTGCGCGGTCAGTTCCATCGTGTTACATTGGTCTCGTGCGAGGTGTTAGTGCCACTCATGGGGCCGTTCGGGGACTATTTTAGGTTTTCACCCACTAACGCCTTGTTTTTAGGACTAAGTCTAAAAATATAAAAATTATCATCGTATTCTCAAACCGGGACACCCCTGATCGCGCGATCCGTTCCTACGTGTTACATTGTTCCCACAAGAGGTATTGGTGCCACTCACGGGGCCATTCGGGGGCTATTTTAGGTTTTCAACCACTAACTCCATGTTTTTAAGCCTAAGTCTAGAAATATACAAATTATTGTTGTATTCTCAAACCGGGAGTCACGTGGTCACGCGGTCACTTCTTACGATTTACATTGATCTCGTGTGAGCAGTTGGTGCCACTCACGGGGACTTTCGGGGGCTGTTATGGGTTCTCACCCACTAACGCCATGTTTTTAAGCGTAAGTTTAGAAATATGAAAATTATCATCGTATTCTCAAACTGGGAGTCTCGTGATCATGGGGTCACTTTTTATGAGTTACATTGATCTCGTGCGAGGAGTTAGTAGCACTCACGGGGCCGTTCGGGGGCTGTTATGGGTTCTCACCCACTAACACCATGTTTTAAGCGTAAATGTAGAAATATGCAAATTATCATCGTATTCTCAAACCCAGAGTGACGTGATCACGCGATCAGTTCTTACGAGTTACATTGTTCTCGTGAAGGGTGTTGGTGCCACTCACTCACGGGAGCGTTTGGGGGTTGTTTCGGGTTTTCACTCACTAACGCCATGTCTTTATGCCTAAGTCTAAGAAAATGTAAATTAGTTGTATTCTCAAATCGGGAGTCTCATGATCGTGCGGTTAGTTCCTACGAGTTACATTGGTCCCGTATGAGGTGTTGGTGCCACTCACGGGTCCGTTCGGGGGTTGTTTTGAGTTTTCACCCAGTAACGCCATGTTTTTAAGCCTAAGTCTAGAAATATGCAAATTATCATCGTATTTTGAAATTGGGAGTCCTGTTATCTCTCGATAAGTTCCTACGAGTTACACTGGTCCCGTGCGAGGTGTTGGTGCCACTCACGGGGACGTTCAGGGATGTTTTGAGTTGTCAACCACTAGTGCCATATTTTTAAGCCTAAGTGTAGAAATATAAAAATTATCATAGTATTCTCAAACCGAGACTCCTGTGATTGCGCGATCAGTTCCAATGTGTTACATTGGTCTCGTGCGAGGTGTTAGTGCCACTCATGGGGCCGTTCGGAGGCTATTTTGGGCTTTCACCCACTAACGCCTTGTTTTTAGGACTAAGTCTAAAAATATAAAAATTATCGTCCTATTCTCAAACCGGGACACCCCTGATCGCGCGGTCAGTTCCTACATGTTACATTGGTCCCACGAGAGGTATTGGTGCCATTTACGGGACCGTTCGGGGGCTGTTTTGGGTTTTCACCCACTAACTCCATGTTTTCAAAACTAAGTCTTGAAATTTGTAAATTATCATCGTATTCTCAAATCGAGAGTCCCCTGATCACGTGATCAGTTCCTACGTGTTACATTGGTTCCGTACCGGGTGTTGGTGCCATTCACGGGGCCATTCGAGGGTTGTTTTAGGTTTTCAACCACTAACGCCATGTTTTTAAGCCTAAGTCTAGAAATACGCAAATTATCGAAGTATCCTCAAACTGGGTGTCCCGTGATCGCACGATTAGTTCATATGTGTTACATTGGTCCCGTGTTAGGGGTTGGTACCACTCACGGGGGTCGTTCGGGGGCTGTTTTGGAGTTTCAGTCACTAACGCCATGTTTTTAAGCCTAAGTCTAAAAATATGAAAATTATCGTCGTATTCTCAAAACATGAGTCCCGTGATCATGCGATCACTTCCTATGAGTTACATTGATCCCGTGCGAGGTGTTGGTGTCACTCACGGGGCCGTTCGGGGGCAGTTTCGTGTTCTCACCCACTATCGCCATGTTTTTAAGCCTAAGTCTAGAATTATGCAAATTATCATCATATTCTCAAACGGGGAGTTACGGGATTGCACGGTCATTTCTTACGAGTTACATTGTCCCGTTCGAGTTGTTGATGCCACTCATGGGGCCATTCGGGGGCTATTCCAAGTTTTCACCTAGTAATGCCATATTTTTAAACTTAAGTCTAGAAATATGAATATTTTAATCATATTGGCAATCCGGGAGTCCCGTGATCGCGCACTAAGTTCCTACGAGTTACATTGGTCCCATGCGAGGTGTTGGTACCACTCACGGCGCCATTGTGGGGCTGTTTCAGGTTTTCACACACTAACGCCATATTTTTAAGCCTAGGTGTCAAAATATGCAAATTATCAATGTATTCTCAAACTAGGAGTCCCGTGATCGTGCGGTCACTTCCTATGAGTTAGATTGGTCCCGTGCGAGGTGTTGGTGCCACTCACAAGGCCGTTCGAGGGAAGATTCAGGATTTCACCCACTAACGCCATGTTTTTAAGCCTAAGTCTAGAAATATGTACTTTCTCATCGTATTCTCAAACCGGGAGTCTTGTGATCGCGCTATCAGTTCCTACGTGTTACATTCGTCATGTACAAGGTGTTGGTGTCACGCACGGGGCCGTTCGGGGATGTTTTGGGTTTTCAACAACTAATGCCATGTTTTGAAGCCTAAGCCTAGAAATATGCAATTTATTATTGCATTCTCAACTCGATAGTCCCGTGATTGCGTGGTCAGTTCCTACGAGTAACATTGGTCCCGTGCGAGGTGTTGGTGCCACTCAGGGGGCCATTCGGGGGCTATCTCTGGTTTTCACCCACTAACGCCATCTTTTTAAGGCTAAGTATAGAAATATGAAAATTATCATCGTATTTGAAGACCAAGAGTCCCGTGATCACGCTATCATTTCCTACGAGTTACATTGGTCTCGTGCGAGGTGTTGGTGCCACTCACGGGGCCGTTGTGGGGCTGTTTTAAGTTTTCACACACTAACGCCGTGTTTTTAAGACTAAGTGGTAAAATATGCAAATTATCATCGTATTCTCAAACTAGGAATCCCGTGATTGCGCGGTCACTTCCTACGAGTTACATTGGTCCCGTATGAGGTGTTGGTGCCACTCACGGGGATGTTTCAAGTTTTTACCAACTAACGCCATGTTTTTAAGCCTAAGTCTAGAAATATAAAAATTATCATCGTATTCTCAAACTGGGAGTCCCGTGATCAAGCAGTCAGCTCCTACATGTTATTATTGGTCCTATGCGAGGTGTTGGTTCCACTCACGAGGCCGTTCGGGGGTTATTTTGGGTCCCCCTAACGCCATGTTTTTAAGAGTAAGTCTAGAAATATGTAAATTATCATTGTATTGTCAAATCGGGAGTCCCACGATCACGCAATCAGTTCCTACATGTTACATTGGTCCCGTGCAAGGTTTTGGTGCCACTCACGGGGCCGTTCGGGGGATGTTTCGGGGTTTTAACCACTAACGCCATGTTTTTAAGTCTACATCTAGAAATACGTAAATTATCAATGTATCCTCAAACTGGGTGTGCCGTGATCGCACGGTCAGTTCCTATGTGTTACATTGGTCCCGTGTTAGCGGTTGGTACCACTCACGGGGGTCGTTCGGGGGCTATTTTGGGTTTTCACTCACTAAAGTCATGTTTTAAGCCTAAGTCTAAAAATATGCAAATTATCGTCGTATTCTCAAAACATGAGTCCCATGATCATGCGATCACTTCCTACGAGTTACATTGATCCCCTGCGAGGTGTTGGTGTCACTCACGGGGCCGTTTGGGGGAAGTTTCGTGTTCTCACCCACTAACGCCATGTTTTAATTCTTAGTCTAGAAATATGCAAATTATGGTCGTATTCTCAAATTGGGGGTCTCGTGATCGTGCGATCATTTCTTACGAGGTACATTGTCCCGTTCGAGGTGTTGGTGCCACTCATGGGGCCGTTCGGGGGCTATTTTGGGTTTTCACCCACTAACGCCATGTTTTTAAGCCTAAGTCTAGAAATATGAAAATTTTCATCGTATTCTCAATCCTGGAGTCCCGCGATCGCGTGGTAGTTTCCTACGAGTTACATTGGTCCCGTGCGAGGTATTAGTGCCACTCACAGAGCCGTTCAGGGGTTGTTTCGAGTTTTCACCCACACACACTATGTTTTTAAGCCTAAGTCTAGGAATATGTAATTATCTTCATATTCTCAAATTGGTAGTCCCGTGATCGTGCGGTCAGTTCTTACGAGTAATATTTTTCCCGTGCGAGGTGTTGGTGCCACTAACGGGGACATTCGGGGGATGTTTCAGGTTTTCAACCACTAAAGCCATGTTTTTAAGCCTAAGTCTAGAAATATGCAAATTATCATCGTTTTCTTAAACCAAGAGTCCCATGATCGAACGGTCAGTTCCGTCGACTTGCATTTATCCTATGTGAGGTATTGGTGCCACTCCCGGGGCCGTGTGGGGGCTATTTTGGGTTTTCACCCACTAACATCATATTTTTATGCCTAAGTCTAGATTTATGCAAATTATCATCGTATTCTCAAATCGGGTGTCCCATCATCGTACGGTCAGGTCCTACGAGTTACATTGGTCCCGTGCGAGGTGTTTGTGTCACTCACGGGGGCGTTCGGGGCTGTTTCAAGTTTTCACCCACTAACGCCATGTTTTTATCCTAAGTCTATAAATATGCAAATTGTCATCGTATTCTCAAATCAAGAGTCCCGTGATAGCGGGGGCACTTCTTACGAGTAATATTGATCCCGTGTGAGGCGTTGGTACCACTCACGAGGCCGTTCAGGCGCTGTTTTGGGTTTTTACCCACTAACGCCATGTTTTTAAGCCTGAGTCTAAAAATATGCAAAATATTGTCATATTCTCAAAACGGGAGTCCCGTTATTGCGTGGTTAGTTCCTACGAGTTACATTGATCCCATGCGAGGTGTTAGTGCCACTCACGGGGCCGTTCGGGGGCTATTTTGGGCTTTCACCCACTAAAGCCTTATTTTTAAGGCTAAGTCTAGAAATATGAAAATTATAGTGGTATTCTCAAACCGGGAGTCTCATGATTGTGTGGTTAGTTCCTACGAGTTATAATGGTCCCGTATGAGGCTTTGGTGCCACTCACGGGGCCGTTTGGGGGTTGTTTTTGGTTTCACCCACTAATGCCATGTTTTTTAGCCTATGTCTAAAAATATGTAAATTTTCATTGTATTCTCAAATCGAGAGTCCCGTGATTGTGTGGTAAGTTCCTTTGAGTTACATTTTTCTCGTGCGAGTTATTGGTGCCACTCACGGGGCCGTTCGGGGGCTGTTTTGAGTTTTCACCCAATAAAGAAATGTTTTTAAGCCTAAGTCTAGAAATATGTAAATTATCATTGTATTCTAAAATCAAGAGTCCCGTGATAGCACGGTCACTTCTTACGAGTAACATTTTTCCCATGCGAGGTGTTGTTACCACTCACGGGACCATTTCGGGGCTTTTTTGGGTTTTCACCCACTAACGCCACATTTTAAAGCCTAGGTCTAGAAATATGCAAATTATCATCGTATTCTCAATTCGGGTGTCCCTTGATCGCGCGATAAGTTCCTACGAGTTACATTGGTCCCGTGTGAGGTGTTGGTACTACGCACGGGGCCTTTCGGGGGTTGTTTCGTGTTTTCACCCACTAACGCTATGTTTTTAAGCCTAAGTCTAGGAATATGTAAAATAACACCGTATTCTCAAATTGGGAGTCCCATGATCGCACGGCTAGTCCCTACGAGTTACATTGGTCCCGTGCGAGCTGTTGGTGCCACTCACGGGGCCGTTCGGGGGCTATTTCAGGTTTTCACCCACTAACGCCATGTTTTTAAGCCTAAGTTTAGAAATATGAAAATTATCATCATATTCTCAAACCAGGAGTCCCGTGATCGCGTGGTTAGTTCCTATGACTTGTATTGGTCCTATGTGAGGTGTTGGTGCCACTCACGGGGACGTTCGGGGGAAGTTTTAGGTTTTCACCCACGAATGCCATGTTTTTAAGCCTAAGTGTCAAAATATGAAAATTGTCATTGTATTCTCAAACTGGGAGTCCCTTGATCGTGTGGTCACTTCCTACGAGTTACATTGGTCCCATACGAGGTGTTGGTGACACTCACGAGATCGTTCGGGGGCTGTTTCGACTTTTCACCAACTAACACCATGTTTTTACTCCTAAGTCTAGAAATATGAAAAATATCATCGTATTCTCCAATCGGGAGTCCCGTGATCAAGCAGTCAGTTCCTACGTGTTGTAGTTGGTCCCATGACAGGTGTTGGTGCTACTCATGGAGTCGTTCGGGGGCTGTTTCGGATTTTCACCCACTAACGCCATGTTTTTAAGCCTAAGTCTAGAAATATGTAAATTATCATCGTATTCTCAAACCGGGACTCCCATGATCGTGCGGTCAATTCCTACGTGTTATATTAGTCCCATGTCAGGTGATGGTGCCACTCACGAGGCCGTTCGGGGGTTATTTCGGGTTTTCACCCACTAATGTCATGTTTTTATGCCTAAGTCTAGACTTATAGAAATTATCATCGTATTCTCAAAATGGGAGTCCTGTGATCACGCGATCACTTATTTCGAGTTACATTGGTCCCGTGCGAGGTGTTGGTGCCACTCACGGGGACGTTTGAGGCCTATTTCAGGTTTTCACCCACTAACGCCATGTTTTTAAGCTTAAGTCTAGAAAAATGCAAATTATCATCGTATTCTCAAACCGAGAGTCCCTTGATCGCGCGATCACTTCTTTCGAGTTAAATTGGTCCCGTGTGAGGTGTTGGTGCAACTCATGGGGCCGTTCAGGAGCTATTTCGGGTTTTAACCCACTAACACCATGTTTTTAAGCTTAAGTATAGGAATATGTAAATTATCTTCGTATTATCAAATTGAGAGTCCCGTGATCGCGCGGTCAGTTCCTAAGTGTTATATTAGTCCCATGAAAGGTGTTAGTGCCGCTCACGGGGACGTTCAGGGGCGATTTTGGGTTTTCACCCACTAACGCCATGTTTTTAAGCCTAAGTTTAAAAATATAGAAATTATCATCGTATTCTCAAATCGGGAGTCCCGTGATCGCGCGGTCAGTTATTTCGAGTTACATGGGTCCCATGCAAGGTGTTGATGCTACTCACGGGGCCGTTCGGGGACTGTTTCAGGTTTTCACCCACTAATGTCATGTTTTTAAGCCTAAGTGTTGAAATATGCAAATTATAATTGTATTCTCAAACTGGGAGTCCCTTGATCGTGTGGTCACTTTCTACGAGTTACATTGGTCCCGTACAAGGTGTGTGTGACACTCACGGGGTCGTTCGGGGGATGTTTCGACATTTCACCAACTAACGCCATGTTTTTACTCCTAAGTCTAGAAATAAGAAAAATATCATCGTATTCTCAAACCGGGAGTCCCCTGATCAAGCAGTCAGTTTCTACATGTTGTAATTGGTCCCATGCGAGGTGTTGGTACCACTCATGGGGTCTTTCGGGGGCTGTTTCGGGTTTTCACCCACTAACGCAATGTTTTTAAGCCAAAGTCAAGAAATATGTAAATTATCTTCGTATTCTCAAACTGTAACTCCCATGATCGCGCGGTCAGTTCCTACGTGTTATATTAGTCCTATGCCAGGTGATGGTGCCACTCATGGGGCCGTTCGGAGGTTATTTCGGTTTTTCACTCACTAACGTCATGTTTTTATGCCTAAGTCTAGACTTATAGAAATTATCATCGTATTCTCAAAACGGGAGTCCCGTGATCACGCGGTGAGTTCCTACGAGTTACATTGGACCCGTGCGAGGTGTTTGTGTCACTCACGGGGCCATTCGGGGGCTGTTTCGAGTTTTCCCCCACTAACGCCATGTTTTTGAGCTTAAGTATAGAAATAAGAAAATTATCGTCGTATTCTCAAATCGAGAGTCCCATGATCGCGGGGTCACTTCTTACGAGTAACATTGGTCTCGTGCGAGGTGTTGGTACCACTCACGGGGCCGTTCGGGCGCTGTTTTGGGTTTTTACCCACTAATGCCATGTTTTAAGCCTAAGTCTAGAAATATGCAAATTATTCTTGTATTCTCAAATCGGGAGTCTCGTGATTGTGCGATTTGTTCCTATGAGTTACATTAGTCCCGCGCGAGGTGTTGGTGCCACTCAAGGGGCCGTTCAGGGGCTATTTCGGGTTTTCACCCACTAACGCCTTGATTTTTAGGCTAAGCCTAGAAATATGAAAATTATCATCGTATTCTCAAACCGAGAGTCCTATGATCGCGCGGTCATTTCCTACGAGTTACATTGGTCTCGTGCGAGGTGTTGGTGCCACTCACATGGACATTCGGGGGTTGTTTCATGTTTTCATCCATTAACGCCATGTTTTTAAGCCGAAGTGTCAAAATATGCAAATTATCATTCTATTCTAAAACTGGGAGTCCCGTGATCGTGTGGTCACTTCCTACGAGTAACATTGGTCCCGTACGAGGTGTTGGTGACACTCACGTGGTCGTTCGGGGGTTATTTCGAGTTTTTACCAACAAACACCATATTTTTACGCCTAAGTCTAGAAATATGAAAAATATCACTGTGTTCTCAAATCGGGAGTCCGATGATCAAGCAGTCCATTCCTACGTGTTATAATTGGTCCCATGCGAGGTTTGGTGCCACTCAAGGGGCCGTTTGGCGAATGTTTCGAGTTTTCACCCACTAACGCCATGTTTTTAAACCTAAGTCTAGAAATATGTAAATTATCGTCGTATTCTTAAACCGGGTGTCCCGTGATTGTGCAGTCAGTTCCTACGTGTTACATTGGTCCCGTGTTAGGGGTTGGTACCACTCACGAGGGCCATTCGGGGGTTATTTCAGGTTTTCACCCACTAACGCCATGTTTTTAAGCCTAAGTCTAAAAATATGCAACTTATCATCATATTCTCAAAATGGGAGTCCTGTGATCATGCAATCACTTCCTACAAGTTAAATTACTCCCGTACGAGTGTTGGAGCCACTCACGGGGCCGTTCGGGAGCTGTTTCATGTTCTTACCCACTAATGCCATGTTTTTATGCCTAAGTCTATAATTATGCAAATTATCGTCGTATTCTCAAACCGAGAGTCGCGTGATCGCGTTGTCATTTTTTACGAGTTACATTGTCCCGTACGAGGTGTTGGTGCCACTCACAGGGCCGTTCAGGGGATATTCGATATTTCACCCACTAACGCCATGTTTTTATGATTAAGCCTAGAAAATATACAAATTATAGTTGTATTCTCAAACCGGGAGTCTCGTGATTGCGTGGTCAATTCCTACGAGTTATAATTGTCCCGTATGAGGTGTTGGTGCCACTCACGGGGCCATTTGGGGGCTGTTTGGGGTTTCACCCACAAATGCCATGTTTTTAGCATATGTCAAAATATATGTAAATTTTCATCGTATTCTCAAATCGAGAGTCCCGTGATTCTGTGGTAAGTTCCTACGAGTTACATTGGTCTCGTGCGAGTTGTTGGTGCCACTCACGGGGTCGTTCGGGGGCTATTTTGGGTTTTCACCCAATAACGCATTATTTTTCAGCCTAAGTCTAGAAATATGTAAATTATCATTGTATTCTAAAATCAGGAGTCCCGTGAGAGCCTGGTCACTTCTTACGAGTAATATTTTTCCCGTGCGAGGGGTTGTTACCACTCACGGGACCGTTCCAGGGCTTTTTTGGATTTTCACCCACTAACACCATGTTTTAAAGCCTAAGTCTAGAAATATGCAAATTATCATCATATTCTCAATCCGGGAGTCCCGTGATTGCGCGATAAGTTCCTACGAATTACATTAGTCCCGTGTGAGGTGTTGGTGCTACACAGGGGGCCTTTCAGGGGTTGTTTCGGGTTTTCACCCACTAACGCTATGTTTTTAAGCCTAAGTCTAGGAATACGTAAAATAACACCATATTCTCAAACTGGGAGTCCCGTGATCGCACGCCAGTCCCAACGAGTTACATTGGTCCCGTGCGAGGTGTTGGTGCGACTCACGGGGCCGTTCGGGGGCTGTTTCAAGTTTTCACCCACTAACGCAATGTTTTTAAGCCTAAGTTTAGAAATATGAAAATTATCATCGTATTCTCAAATCGAGAGTCCCCTGATCGTACAGTCACTTCTTTCAAGTTACGTTGGTCCCTTGTGAGGTCGTGGTGCCACTCAAGGGGCTATTCAGGGGCTGTTTCGGATTTTCACCCATTAACGCCATGTTTTTAAGCCTAAGTCTAGAAATATGCAAATTATCTTCGTATTCTTAAATCGAGAGTCCTGTGATCGCGGGTCACTTCTTACGAGTAACATTGGTCCCGTGCGAGGTGTTGGTACCACTCACGGGGTTGTTCGAGCACTATTTTGGGCTTTTACCCACTAACGCCATGTTTTTAAGCCTATGTCTAGAAATATGAAAATTATCGTCATATTCTCAAACCGGGAGTCCCGTGATTGAGCGGTCAGTTTCTAGGAGTTACATTGGTCCCGTGCGAGGTGTTAGTTCCACTCACTGGGCCATTCGGGGGTTGTTTTAGGTTTTCAACCACTAATGCCAAGGTTTTAAGCCTAAGTCTAGAAATATGCAAATTATTGTTTTGGGCTTTCACCCACTAATGCCTTGTTCTTAAGGCTAAGTCTAGAAATATGAAAATTATCATCGTATTCTCAAACCGGGAGTCCTGTGATCGCGCGTTCATTTCCTATGAGTTACATTGGTCCCGTGCGAGGTGTTGGTGCCACTCACGGGGCCGTTCGGGGGACTATTTCAGGTTTTCACCCACTAACGCCATGTTTTTAAGCCAAAGTTTAGAAATATGAAAATTATCGTCGTATTCTCAAACCAGGAGTCCCATGATCGCGTGGTTAGTTCCTACGACTTGTATTGGTCCTATGTGAGGTGTTGGTGCCACTCACGGGGACGTTCGGGGGAAGTTTTAGGTTTTCACCCACTAATGCCATGTTTTTAAGCCTAAGTGTCGAAATATACAAATTATCATTGTATTCTCAAACTGGGAGTCCCGTGATCATGTGGTCACTTTCTACGAGTTATATTGGTCCCGTAAGAGGTGTTGGTGGCACTCACGGGGTCGTTCGGGGGCTTTTTCGATTTTTTACCAACTAACGCCATATTTTTAGGCCTAAGTCTAGAAATATGAAAAATATCGTCGTATTCTCAAACTGGGAGTCCCGTGATCAAGCGGTCCATTCCTACGTGTTATAATTGGTCCCATGCGAGGTGTTCGTGGCACTCACGGGGCCGTTCGGGGGTTGTTTCGGGTTTTCATCCACTAACACCATCTTTTTAAGCCTAAGTCTAAAAATATGTAAATTATCGTCTTAAGTTCAAACCGGGTGTCTTGTGATTGTGTGATCAGTTCTTACGCGTTACATTGGTACCGTGTTAGGGGTTGGTACCACTCAGGGTGGCCATTCGGGGGCCGTTTTGGGTTTTCACCCACTAACGCCATGTTTTTAAGCCTAAGTCTAGAAATATGTAAATTATCATCGTATTCTCAATCCTGGAGTCCCGTGATCATGAAATCACTTCCTACGAGTTACATTGATACCGTATGAGTGTTGGATCCACTCACGGGGCCGTTCGGGGGCTATTTCATGTTCTCACCCACTAACGCCATGTTTTTACGCCTAAGTCTAGAATTAAGCAAATTATCATCATATTCTAAAACCGGGAGTCGCGTGATCACGCGGTCATTTCTTACTGTAAGGACATTTTTGTCCATTATCAATGGTTATGTCGTACACCGTTACACCGTTGAAGAAATTCAAGATTCATATCGTCATCAACGGATCCGAATATCAAATAAAAGGAGGAATCAAAATTCTGACAGGCCGGATCGGTCCGCCCAGAGAAAAAGAACCGATCCGACCCCGGACCGGTCCGCCCCTCTATCGGACCAATCAGTTTGCTGAAGATCCAGTAGACCCCGGACCGGTAGCAAACCGATAAAGCCAAAAATAAAACTAACCGATCCGCCCCCCTCGGACCGATCCGCCTCTGATCCAGACCGGTCCGCCTGGGATAATTTCAAATAGATCGTGTTCAGATTTTTTAGGCCAAGTTATTCCTTTATAAACCCACTACGGGGAGTTGGTTTAACAAGACTTCTACACAAGATTTCAGAGTTCCAAGACTCAAAGTCTTCATCTTTGTGAGTTACCAAAACTCATGTTTTGATTCACACAAATTTCCAAATCATTTGTGAATCATTTTGAAACCCAAGAACACAAACACTTTTGCTATTCATACTCTTGTGGAGAAGACCGACCTTCTTCTTCATTGTTGCCCTCCTGGAAAGGGAAACCTCCAGCCGCTGACTACAGATCCGACAACTGCGGGTAATTCTGTGTCACCCTTGTATTTCATTGTAATTCGTGTAAATTGTACTTTACAAAATTATAGTGAAATAAATGGTTTTGCCCCTTTGGGGGATTTTTCCTCAATTGTGTGTGTTTGAATGTTCTACATCTTATTCAATCACACCTAGTTGCATGTTTAGGATTTATTTGGTTTGACTAAGTTCGATTATTTAATTTCTTAATTTGAACGCAAGCGCATACTCTTTTCACTTACGAGTTACATTGTCCCGTACGAGGTGTTGGTTCCACTCACGGGGCCGTTCGGGGGCTATTTCGGGTTTTCACCAACTAACGCCATGTTTTTATTCCTAAGTCTAGAAAATATACAAATTATAGTTGTATTCTCAAACCGGGAGTCTTGTGATTGAGGGGTCAGTTCCTACGAGTTACGTTGGTCCCGTATGAGGTGTTGGTGCCACTCACGGGGCCGTTTGGGGGCTGTTTCGGGTTTTCAACCACTAATTCCATGTTTTTAAGCCTAAGTCTAGAAATATGCAAATTTTCATCGTATTCTCACACCGAGAGTCCCGTGATCGCGCGGTAAGTTCTTACGAGTTACATTGGTCCCGTGCGAGGTGTTGGTGCCATTTGGGGGTTGTTTCGAGTTTTAACCCACTAAAGCAATGTTTTTAAGCCTAAGTATAGAAATATGTAAATTATCATTGTATTCTCAAATCGAGAGTCCCGTGATAGCGTGGTCACTTCTTACGAGCAACATTTTTCCCGTGCGAGGTGTTGGTACCACTCACGGGACCGTTCGGGGGCTGTTTTGGGTTTTCACCCACTAACACAGTGTTTTTAAGCCTAAGTCTAGAAATATGAAAATTATCATCATATTCTCAATCCGGGAGTCCCGTGATCACGCGATAAGTTCCTATGAGTTACATTGGTCCCCTGCGAAGTGTTGGTGCTACGCACGGGGCCTTTCGGGGGCTATTTTTTGTTTTCGCCCCCTAACGCTATATTTTCAAGCCTAAATCTAGGAATATATAAATTATCGTTGTATTCTCAAACCGAGAGTCCCGTGATCGTGCGGTCAGTTCCTACGTGTTATATTAGTCCCATGCTAGGTGTTGGAATCACTCAAGGGGATGTTCGGGGGATGTTTTGGGTTTTCAACCACTAACGGCACGTTTTTAAGCCTAAGTTTTGAAATATGAAAATTATCATCGTATTCTAAAACCGGGACTTCCATGATCACGCGGTTAGTTCCTACGTGTTACATTGATCCCATACAAGGTGTTGGTGCCACTCATGGGGCCATTCGGGGGCTGTTTCGGGTTTTCACCCACTAACGCCTTGTTTTTAAACCTAAGCCTAGAAATATGCAAATTATCATCATATCCTCGAACCGAGAGTCCCATTATCATGGGATCAGTTCATACGTGTTACATTGGTCCCATGAGAGGTATTGGTGCCACTCACGGGGCCGTTCAGGGGCATTTTGGGGTTTTCACCCAGTAACGCCATGTTTTTAAGCCAAAGTTTAGAAATATGCAATTTAACATCATATTCTCAAACTGGGAGTCTCGTGATCGCACGATCAGTTCCTACGAGTTACATTGGGCCCGTGCGAGGTGTTGGTGCCACTCACGGGGCCGTTCGGGGGTTGTTTTAGGTTTTTACCCACTAACGCCATATTTTTAAACCTAAGTTTTGAAATATGCAAATTATTGTCATATTCTCAAACTGGGAGTCCCCTGATCGTGCGGCCACTTCTTTTGAGTTACATTCGTCCCGTGCGAGGTAATGGTGCCACTCACGGGGCCGTTTGGGGGCTGTTTCAGGTTTTCACCCACTAATGCCATGTTTTTAAGCTTAAGTCTAGAAATATGAAAATTTTCATCTTATGCTCACACCGAGAGTCCCGTGATCGCGCGATAAGTTCCTACGAGTTGCATTAGTCCCGTGCGAGGTATTGGTGCCACTCACGGGCCCATTTGGGGGTTGTTTCGAGTTTTCACCCACTAACGCAATGTTTTTAAGCCTAAGTCTAGAAATATGTAAATTATCATTGTATTCTCAAATCGAGAGTCCCGTGATAGCGTGGTCACTTCTTACGAGCAACATTTTTCCCGTGCGAGGTGTTGGTACCACTCACGGGACCGTTCGGGGGCTGTTTTGGGTTTTCACCCACTAACACCGTGTTTTTAAGCCTAAGTCTAGAAATATGCAAATTATCATCATATTCTCAATACGAGAGTCCCGTGATCACGCGATAAGTTCCTATGAGTTACATTGGTCCCCTGCGAAGTGTTGGTGCTACGCACGGGGCCTTTCGGGGGCTATTTTTGGTTTTTGCCCCCTAGCGCTATGTTTTCAAGCCTAAATCTAGGAATATATAAATTATCGTTGTATTCTCAAACTGAGAGTCCCGTGATCGTGCGGTCAGTTCCTACGTGTTATACTAGTCCCATGCTAGGTGTTGGAGCCACTCACGGGGATGTTCGGGGGCTGTTTTGGGTTTTCAACCACTAAGGGCACATTTTTAAGCCTAAGTCTAGACATATGAAAATTATCATCATATTCTAAAATCGAGACTCCCATGATCGCGCGGTCAGTTCCTACGTGTTACATTGATGCCATACAAGGTGTTGGTGCCACTCATGGGGCCATTCGGGGGCTGTTTTGGGTTTTCACCCACTAACGCCTTATTTTTAAGCCTAAGCCTAGAAATATGCAAATTATCATTAAATCCTCAAACCAGGAGTCCCATTATCACGGGATCAGTTCCTACGTGTTACATTGGTCCCATGAGAGGTATTGGTGCCACTCACGGGGTCGTTCGGGGGTTTTTTCAGGTTTTCACCTAGTAACGCCTTGTTTTTAAGCCAAAGTTTAGATATATGCAATTTAACATCGTATTCTCAAACTGAAAGTCTCGTGATCGCACGATCAGTTTCTACGAGTTACATTAGCCCCGTGCGAGGTGTTGGTACCACTCACGGGGCCATTCGAGGGTTGTTTTAGGTTTTAACCCACTAACGCCATATTTTTAAACCTAAGTTTTAAAATGTGCAAATTATTGTCATATTCTCAAACCGGGAGTGTCCTGATCGTGCGATCACTTCTTTCGAGTTACATTGGTCCCGTGGGAGATGATGGTGCCACTCGTTGGGCCGTTTGGGGGCTGTTTTGAGTTTTCACCCACTAATGCCATGTTTTTAAGCGTAAGTCTAGAAATATGCAAATTTTCATCATATTCTCACACCGAGAGTCCCGTGATCGCGCGATAAGTTCCTACGAGTTACATTGGTCCCGTGCGAGGTGTTGGTGCCACTCACGGGGCCATTTGGGGCCTGTTTCGAGTTTTCACCCACTAACGCAATGTTTTTAAGCCTAAGTATAGAAATATGTAAATTATCATTGTATTCTCAAATCGAGAGTCCCGTGATAGCGTGGTCACTTCTTACGAGCAACATTTTTCCCGTGCGAGGTGTTGGTACCACTCATGGGTTCGTTCGGGGGCTATTTTGGGTTTTCACCCACTAACGTCATGTTTTTAAGACTAAGTCTACAAATATGAAAATTATCATCATATTCTCAATCCAGGAGTCCCGTGATCGCGCGATGAGTTCCTATGAGTTACATTGGTCCCGTGCGAGGTGTTGGTGCTATGCACGGTGCCTTTTGGGGGCTATTTTTGGTTTTTGCCCCCTAACGCTATGTTTTCAAGCCTAAGTCTAGGAATATATAAATTATCATTGTATTCTCAAACCGAGAGTCTCATGATCGTGCGGTCAATTCCTACATATTATATTAATCCCATACTAGGTGTTGGATCCACTCACGAGGATGTCCAGGGGTTGTTTTGGGTTTTCAACCACTAACGCGATGTTTTTAAGCCTAAGTCTAGAAATATGAAAATTATCATCATATTCTAAAATCGGGACTCCCATGATCGCGCGG